>PYHW01009577.1:488176-502791 GCA_013186435.1 Turdus rufiventris | reverse complement strand
GTGCTGAGGAGCAGGATGGTGTGATGAGGAGCAGGATGACGTGCTGAGGAGCAGGAGGATGTGCTGAGGAGCAGGAGGATATGATGAGGAGCAGGATGATGTGCTTAGGAGCAGTGCAGCTCCTCAGGGAGCTCTCTCCATGGCAGAAGTGACTGCTGCAGGAATTAAAGATGAGGTGTGAACCAAGCACTGCTGCTCTGAGGAACTGAAAGCCCTTTCTGAAGTAAATTTCAGAACCTTAGAATGGCCTGGGTTGGGAAGGATATTGAAGATTATCTCATTCCAAATCCCCTACCTTGGGCAGGAACACCTTCCAGTAAACCAGGGTGCTCCAAGCCCTGTCCCAGATGCCCAGACATTTCCAGGAATCCAGGGACAGCCACAGCCATGGTATCCCCACTGTCCCTCTCCAAATAGGACATAAAATGGATACATGGTGCTGGGATCCATTAATCTCTGTTTCTCTTCTTTTTGCATGTCCTGTCATACTCTCGAGAGTTGAATTTCTCTGTCAATTTTCATCATTTTTGTTTTACATCAAAGAATGGAAGGACAAAGTTTTCTCTTCTGTGTGAGAGGATGAGGTCATGGGTAAAGGAGTAAAACCAGGCCACTGAAATATCAGTGCCCTGAGGTTTGGTGTAGCCAAAACTGCAGGGACAATCTTCCAGTTGGGCAGGACACTCCCTACCACCCACCACGAACTGTGTCATTCAGGAATATTTCTCAAGATTCTTTGGACCAGATTGTGATTTGAAATGCACCTATTTAAATCTGGCATCAGTCTTTCCTTCTGCTCTGTATTAATTAATGTCTTGTGGGCTGTGTTTCGATGGTAGGCTGCTTTGGATCCGATTCACCGGATCAGGCAATTTAGCTCTCTTTGAAGTTTCCATTGTGATTTATATTTGGATGTGCCTTTATATAACTGGGAATTAAAACGGGTATTTATGCCTTTTTGTTGTTCTGATGGCTCTGTGATTAAATGGCTGTCTGCAGTGGCAGGGTGTCACCCAGGAGGCCCTTCCAGCATTTCCAGCAGTGTGGCTGGGCGCAGTTTGAGGCTGCACTGAGATCCCTCAGGCACTGAGGGTGTGCAGGGCAGCCAGGGCAGTGCTGTCAGCTGCACTTTGTCCAAACCCAATTCCTTTTTGCATTGCCCAGCACTGAGGCACAGTCCTGGGGCAGGCAGTGAGGGCAGTTTTGTGAACTTTAAATACAAAAGGCACTGTGCAAAAAGCCAGACACATATCTCCCAGCTACAGGCTGGACCTGGGCATTATACTCTGTATAACTACCAGCAGCTATTTCTCTGCTGGCTGGGGCTCAATCTTCATGGAAGGAAATGGAAGGAGAAAGATTAAGTAATGCTGCAGGCACAGCTGCATCTATTTTTTCCCCTTGAGGCATCACTTTGCCTCCTGTTAAATGAAAAGCTTCTGCTCACTCCTTCCCCTGCTGCACAGTGCAAACACAGGACGGGCTTGGACTCTGCTCTCCACTCCAGAGCAAAACAAACACTGCAACTCCTTAATAGCCAGCAAATTAGGCAAGGCAGTTAAACGGGGGCACAAATTATTCTGTGTTACCAACTAACTGCATCTTGGGTTGTTAGAGCATCCCCCGTTTGACATCTACAGAGGAGAGGCAGGCTGCCCTCCCTCAGCTCAGCCTGTCCATCTCAGAGCACTCCACTGGTGCTTTACAAACAACACAGAGGAGCCCAGGCTGTGTCTGCAGCTGAGGAGAGCTTTCGCTATAACCAGGGCCAGATACCACTCAGGCATGGCTCCAGGTGTGCTGGGCTCAGTTCTAAAACAGAATCTGCGTGGCATGTGAGGTACATTTGGGAATTCACCTAAGGAGTCACATTCCCAGCATGTTCTGCTCACCACTCTCAGCCCAGTGACGCTCAAGGACATGGCCCAGCAGCAGCAGGATGATCCTGAGCTCTTTGTCCCCTCTCAGCTGGGTGGGAGGTGCACAATCAGCACTTTTGCAGAAATCAGCAGCATCCATCAGGACAAGCCCGCAGAACATTTTGTTATGTACAAGGAAATCTCAGTGCAGCCTTCCTGGTGTCAAACCTTTGGCTGGAGCAATGGAAATACTCTGGCAGTAGCTGGAAGCAGCAGTGCCCTTCGGGTGGGATCACTTCTGGTTCCTCAGTCAAGGTGAAACTCTCTCTGACTTGCTGGCCAGGGTGAGCCTCACTTTCTCACACCCTTTCTTTCACCCCAAAGAGTCCTTAGAGGTTTCAGCGCTGGTACTCACACCCCAATTCATCCTGCACAAAAGCCCAGTGAGATCAAGACCAGTCCTCCTGCCTTTCCTGAGCATTTTACCCCCTGTGTTCACAGACTCCCAAAATATTTCCTTTACAGATGAGAGTAACCCTTCTCTGTGTCCCCTACAGGATCTTTTGACCCCAGACCCCCACACAAGCTCTTGTGGTGCTTGGTTCTTTGCCAATTTGTTCTACCCAGGGTAAACCCCTTGACTGTGGGAACTTTGTTGTTTTCCCCTGGAGAAAGGTAACCCAGAATCACAGGTTCTGAGTAACATAGCACAAGCACCTTCCCTTTTATTTACCTAGAGAATGCAGGGTTGTTTAGGTGCTAAATAATGAATATAATAAAAAAGACGCACTGCTTCACCTGCTGAGGTGTCCCCAGGAAGAGAATTCCACCAGAGAGGCTCAGAGGACTGAAAAACACGGCATTTGGAGCGTGGCAATATTTGGGATGATTAACTGGTGCTGGAGAAGGTCGTGGCAGCAGCATAAAGAACATGCTGTGGAAAACAGTGATTCTTTTCCATAAATAAAACAGCACCGAGATCTTAAAGGAGCAGGACTTGGAAACAAGCAGAGGATGTAAATAAGTAAGTAGCAGGGGGAATGTGAGAATATCAATCAAGAAATTAAGCCGACAGCACAAATAAGCAGGCAGCCATAGCCTGGGGGGTGGATGGAAGAACACGAAGTCAAGCAAAGATGTCAGAGCAATAGGCAGGAGAAAAGAGAATCTGTGCTGTGAAGACAAATGGTGCAGTGGAAAGAGCCTGAAAAAGAACTTCACCTCAAACAGCAAGTCCTGATAAGCAGGGCTGGCCAACACACAGATTAATGCAAGGGAAGCAGAGGTCACAGTCCAGGAGACAGCACAGGATCCTCGCCACTGATAAAACTGCATTAGCCTCAGAAAGTGATTTTGTATTTTACTCACTGGGTTTATATCTCAGGATACTTTTTTAAATACCACAGACTATATAGGCTGTGAATGTGCCTAGGGAGGAATGCATTATGGATATAAAAAGTGTCAGTTATTCTTTACATTTCTAAAATCCTTCACTTTGAAAACCCATACATGAACTGTAGGAGGGCATTTTTGAGGCAGACAGCTGTACTTTTTGATTTTTCATTTAAGCTGCATCATTAGAAAAAGCTTTTCTTTTGCAGATAATAGTCCTTGTGGGATGTTTTGGAATATTTAAAAAAAATGGGAGAGAAGGTCAAAATATGTGTGGTAAACTCCGTTTTGTAATTTGATGTATTTTCTTCCACAAACCATCCAGCTTTCTAGCTTGTCCTGTTTGATACTGTGAGCCCAACTTAATTCTTTGTCATTAACAAAAGCTGTGGGTAATATCACCAGTGACAATTTAGGAGGTGTCTGAAAAGGTGTTCTGTGTTCTTGAGAAAGCGATGTGTGAGAGGACAGTTTGGGTGTGAGACTTCATCTGCAGTCAAAGAAAAAGAAAACCTCTCTGTAACAAAGAAAAGGTTGTTTCTTCAAATGTAATGTAGAAATTTGCTGAGGATAACAAAGGGAGGGTAGAGAAGACAGAGAACTGACAGAGAACCCCCACGACCACTGGAAGTAGAGAACACAATTCAGAATTTGTCCAAACCTTGCTCCACCACTGAAACACAACTTGCTGGGTGTTGGCTCCATCACTGCCCTCCCCCTTTCAGAAACAAGTCCCTCTGTCTTTTTCCAGACTAAATTTATTTTTTTCCTCCTCAAAGTCCCATATCATTTGCAACTCTGCTCAGAGACTCAAGAATAGGAGAATTATGTTCTTTCTTTAGCTTTTTCCCCTTACAAATCAGTATTTTTCTGCATTTGCTATTGGGAAAACCTTGATTAGGTCTAGTTGGAGCTGAAAAAAACTTCCTGACCTTTCAGGGCTGGGCCCCGGGGTTCTCTTGTTCAGAATATAAAGCCTGCTAATAGGTTGTGAGGGCATTCATTATATCTTTAGTTCTTGGAGGAGCTGTGTGTGTTGGGGTGAGTGTCTCTAATCCGTGCTCTGGAGGCTCAGTGCTCCAAGGCCAGCAATCTGCTCTGTTTACCAAGCTGGGCTTCAGCTCTGGGCTTTTCCCTGCAGAAAACCAAGTGAAATGATCACATTAAGTGGCAGTGTAGTTGAGTTTTCCAAATCAATGCCACCTACCCGTTAAGGATCTTCTTCTCTCCCCTTTATTTTTTTTTTTCCTGTGGTCTTTCCCTCATGAACTTACACGGCATGGTTGAAAATCTTCTGTTCTACTCTGAATTTGGCCTCATTCTCCAGAGAATGCAGGGCTCAGGACTCACTGGAGGATGTCTGCTGGCCTGTGCCATCCAGCTTTGTGCTCACAGCTGCCTGGTGCAAGCTGCATCCCCAAATACAGACACAAACCAGGGCAGGAGATGGAATATGACATAAATTACAGAAAACAGCGCTCAGAGATAACATTTGGAAGGAATAGGAATAAGCAATCAATCACAAAGCTCAGGGGTAAGCTCTCTGGGACACAGCTTTTCCTGTCTTCAGAGCTGCAGTCACACAGCAGCAAAGCCCTTGTCCTCGGTGGGATTTCTAGGCATTACCACAATACAAATAATAATAATTAAAAAATAAGGTGTTTAATTCACTGCAATTCCAAACAAACTCTGCAGAGAATTCTTTAACAGCAGAAGATAAACAACTTAAAAGGGAAGGCACTGGATGCTTGATTCAGCTTGCTCACAACTGTGATAAAAGCTATTACCAATTGAGAGTGGCTTATCAAAGAGGAGTATCGGGGTATCAATAAGTAATTGGCAAAGGAAAGCCAGCACTATTTATTAATTAGCACCTATCACTTCTGCACGGCTGACTTTGTTTGCAGAAGAGACAGCCTCAGGGCCTGGCCAAGTCCTGTCATTCATCCTTTCCAGTTTTTAGATGCTACTCTTTCGCTTTACCTGAGTGAAGTTTTTAAGGTCCAGGGGGATTTTTTTCATTAGCAATCCCAGCTTTTCCCTGCTCTGTTTGCCCCCAGCGTAGGGCTGAACGTGCGCCCACGAGCCTGGCTTGATACTGAAGAGTTTGAGCAGAGATGGGAACAAACCATTTACCAGGGCAGTGAGGATGTAAACCGGGTTTGGATCAGACAAAAGTAAGTTTTTTGCAAGTGAGGGTGGTGAAGCCCTGCATTTCCAGAGAGCTGCTGGTGCCACATCCCTGCAGCGTTGGAGTTCAGGATGCAGGGGCTCTGAGCTGCTCTGGTGGAAGGGTCCCTGCTCTGGCAGGACCTGCAGAGATCCATTCCAGGCTGTTCTGAGTCTGTGGTGTGTGCAGGAGCCAGGCTGGCTGTGCTGTGTGCTCCTGGAGCAGCTGCAGCAGCACGTTCATGGCTTGGGCTCATAAAGCTCCAGTCGTTGCTTCAGCCAGTGCTGGTGTCGAGTCACCAGTTTGGAGAAGACATGAACGAGCATCTTCACACTTCTGTTGAACACAATGATGCTTCTATGGGTTTAGTCAAACAGAGGATTTATTTTTTTTATCTTTAATGAGCACTTTAATACCCCTTCTCATTGTAGTCCAATCACTATAAGATATGAGCTTTTTTAATAAAAACACAGTCAATTCTCCTTCAATGTTGCCAGCAAACAAAGATTGACTGGTTTTAATGTACATTTCAATTTACAGTGCTTTTGGAGGCCATGAGGGAAATATATAGTCCTAACAGCTTAGCTTAGAGTCGTTGTTCTGTCAATACAAAATCATTATAATAAAAAACTCCTGTCGGCTCTGAACTTAAAAAATCTAGAAATAATTTGATACGTATTTTATACAAATCCATAGCTTACCTCAGCTGGAAATGGAATTGTGGTTGGCTCCATTATCATTATTGCAAACTTATGATCATAATCATGGCACCCCTGCAGAAAGAGTTCTGAAAGGCTCTGCAGCCTCTCGCTGCTGACAGGGCACTTTCTGTGGGGGCTTTCCATCAGGGAAATGGAGCTGGCTGAAGTGCTGTGGAGCTCTGGGGATGGGGGCTGCATCTGTGCCTTGCCAGCAGAGCCTGGCAGCTCTGACAAAGCAGGAGGCTCCAAGAGAAGCGAATGCCAAAGGTGGGACAGCTCACTTGGGTTGGGCAGCAGCCTGCCAGTCCAGCTCCCAAGATCTCCTGGGATGGAAATTCCTCACTGGCAGGTTCCAGTGATGCACTGCTAATTGCTTTTTTCCAAGCATCTCCTCAGAATTTTTGTATCACAGCTCTCACCCTCTGCCTCTCGTTCTGTCACCTCTTCACATGCCCAGCTCTGAGCTCTCTGCACTCTGCCAGCAGCACTGAGCAGCAGTGGGAGCCTCCCTTCCCTTTTAACACTGGCCACACTCGGTTTGCTCAGCTTTTCCTTGTGTACCCCAGCCCCAAACCGATGTGGTGCCTCCCTGTTCCCTCTTCTTACATGTTCCAGCTCCAAGGTTTGGGGTGGGAATGGATGCTTCCACAGAATCCAGTGCCTGGAAAAGGAATAGGGCTTGGAACAGTTCCTTCTGCCACCCCGGGGTGGAGAGCTCTGTCTGCTGTTCTTGAAGGTCTCTGGCAGGTGCTTAACCCTCAAAAGAGAGTCCAGGCAGGTTTGTGAGATGATGCACAAAGAGCAGCAAGGGTTTTCAAGCTGACTGGATCAGGTGATGTGAGAGGAGGGTGATGATGACCTGTCAGGTAAAGAATGGAACAGGAGATTTTTGATACCTGTGAAAGGTGTGCAGTGAGGAGAGCCTGGAGCAGAAAGAGAGGAGGACAAAAATCCCCTGTATTGATGAGCTCCTGGTGAAGCAGGAAACAGAGCCTTAGTAATGAAGTCCTCAAAGAAATTAAGGAATTTTGAAGGCAGCATCTTTCTGTCTCTAGATTCAGCTTCACACGTGACAAATGCTTTTGCTATGAGAGCAAACATCTGACCTTTCACTTCCCATCTCTCCTGCAGCTGCAGTGCTCATTATCAGTGCCTAGGTATTAACCTTGGAATAATCCAAGGGAGAAGCCCAGAGAAAGCTGCAGCCTCTGTTCTTAAATTGCAGGTGAATGGATGGAGTAGGTACTGTGTTCCCCTGCTCAGGGCAGGTCCCATCCAGGTGACCCACGGTTTGGAACCCACCAGTGCAATCCTGCTGAAGGCACTGATGTGAACACACCTGAACTGTTTTGGTTGACCCAGTAAAGTCAGTCAGAATGGGGATACACAGATTTATGTGTGTATGAAAGGAAAAGAAAGCACAACTTCCCACCTCTTTATTCCTAGCAGTGTGCAGGCATATGCTCAGAGCACAGGCAGCACAAGGCAGGGGTTTGAAGGGAGAGGTGCTGGCAGCAGCCTGCTGACATCCCTGATGCTCTGTGACATCCTCAGACACTGGTTCCACAGCTGCTGCTTGTCCCACTCCTGTCATCACCCCTGTGCTGCTGCTGAGAGCCAGCACCGAGCTCTGCCTGCTTCCCTGGCAGTGTTGGGAATCTTTCTGAGCTGTGCCTGAAGAGGAGCTGGAGGCAGGGCTGGCTCCCAGAGCATCCTGCAGCAGGAGCAGAGCTTCGCCACTCCCTCAGAAGGAGGAGAGCTGGATGTTGACAGTGCCAGCTTTCAGTGCCTCACAGGCACTCACCTGTCATTTTACAAACACTTGTGCACCTCAGAAATGGCTCAGTTGTAGCCACAGAGTACAGGCTCAGGGTCCTACCCTCTGCTTGTCCCCAGGTCTTTTGCAAAAGACCTGCTTTGTTTTCTTCCCTTACTAACCTGACAGCAATAAAATCTACCTCTAAAATTACACAATCATCACAAAATGGTTTGGGTTGGCAGGGACCTTAAAGGTTGTCTCATTCCAACTCCCCTGCCATGGCAGGGACACCTTCCACCATCCCAGCTGCTCCAGCCCCAGTGTCCAGCCTGGCTTGGGCACTGCCAGGGGTCCAGGGGCAGCCACAGCTACTCTGGGCACCTGTGCCAGGGCTGCCCATCCTCCCAGGGAACAATTTATCCCTAATATTTAACCTAAACCTTCTCTCTCTTAGTTTAAAGAGGGTTACCCCTTGTCCTATAAATAAAGACTTAATATAATAGTATTATTATTCTTAATAAGAATAGTAAGTAAATACTGCTGAGGCCATTCACCTACTGTTCCTGATATTCAGTAATTACATTTTAATTCATGCCTTCTGATTTAATTGGCAAGTTAGGGGCTCTAGTTACAGACCTGGAACCCGGTTGCCTTCTCTGGAGACTGTTCAAGGTGTGCCAGCACATCACAGGCACGAGCCAGAGCTGGCAGAGCCCTGCACAGCCTTCAGACACACAGAGAACACTTGCAAAAGCTTCTGGATGAGAGTCCTATTCATTTTGCAAGGCTCTTCCATCAATGACCCGGTGTTGTTGTGTGCTCTCAGTAATCTGATATCCATCCTGGGGCAGGGATGTTTGTCATGAGCTGCCAGCCCCACTTGTCACAGGAGCAAAGGCCAAAGAGACCCAAGAGCTGCATGGCCACTGCAGCTTCTTCCTGATGAAGAAATGGTTTCTGCCACAGCTTCTCTCTGTTCTCCTCCCCCTGGGACAATTCCAGCTCACACAAGGGCTGGGAAATCCAGCGTGCTCAGATTGGGGCTTCCAAGGAATGGCCAGGCCAGGAACCATCGCCAGTGGGTGAATGATTTGTGCCACAAAAATGCAATCATTGCAAAGACACATAAAGCCAGGCCCTGAGCACACACTCTCAGACAGTGTCTGCACTTTTGTCAGGGGTTGTTCCAATCAATTCCCATTTTGGTAACCTCCTGTCACGTGTGATTCCAGAAAAGTAATATGCAGAAATATACACCAGGCTTTTCCTGTGATTGTGTTTCCAGAGTTCCTCACTTGTTGGTATTTACTGTTTTTCCTCAGACTTTTGGAGGAAGTGGAATGAAAACAATAATAGCTTATTTGATCAAATATGACTAAGCAGTAATAATTCGTTTGCCAACCTAAAGAGTAAAAAGAGAAAATTAATGAATAGCCATGTGCTAATAAGCTGAGGTTAATTTGAATTGCCAAATGCCACAGATGAATTGATTTTGTACTTTCTGCATTTTTGCTGTACTCTGTGCTTTCCCTCTTTAAATTCCCTTGTGGTTTCAGAAGAAAAAGACATTTTCTAGTTCCTGTCAGATGGGGTTGGGTAATGCTAACATGTACCACAGCACAACTGCCTCACTCTGGATGGGTGCTGAGCAGTGTCTAAAACAGCTCTTAGGGAAATCGTTCTTTATTTCCCAGAGATATGTGGGATATTTCCCATCTGAGGATGGTCAGAAAAAACAAAAAACAGTTTCCATTTCTGCAGCCAGCCTGAAGGACACACGGGCCTTGTGCCTTTTGGAATTTATATTTGGAGTAATTCAGCTAAATCACCCGAGCGAGGATGCCCAGCTCCGAGGGCTGGGAAAAGCCTCAGCAGTGCTATCAGTGAGCTCCAGCTCCACCTAATCCTCCTCATCATTTCTCACATGAACACTCTCCCAGCCCTCAGCTGCACTCCTCCCAGGGTGGCACCTGAGTGTGGCCATCAAAGCGCAGCCTGTGGCTCCTTCATTTGCCACCCTGGCCCTTTGTGACCCAGCCCAGCCCCTCTCCTCCCTGCTCCCCTCTCCCCACAAGAGCTGAGGAAGAAGGGGAAAGCAAAGCCGCTCTTTGATTTGGAGCAGAGAGGTGCAGAGGAAATGCCTGATGGAGATCATTATCACTTATCTCTCACTGCCAAACGTGCTCAGCTGTCGATGCAGTTGAGCCTCTCAGTTGAACATATCATTATGACTTGCTGTCCATCTCAAACCAGAGCATCCATCCCACTTCTCTGTGTGCTTGCTTAGCCTGTGAGAGGCAACGAAAACCATCCCTCTGCAGTGTCTCTCTGTCAATAAGCTGCCTGCATTTTGCATTAACAAAACCAATCCTTTGACAGCGAGGGAAGATGATTATTACCTAGTGCCTCTTTCCTCCCTACCCTGCTCCTCCAGACTCAGCTGCACACGGTAATTTGAAAGAGGAAAACATAACAAGAGAAGGAAGAAAGAAAACCTGGTGTCACAAGGAGCTCGATTTGAGAAGTTTAACTTCCTACAGGGAGTTGGGAAGCACAAACTGTCTGTGTGCTCACCTGCACCATTACACTTGGAATGGTTTTGAGGTGCCTGGATTTACATTATGTGGTCAGTCCAGCCAGGCCGTGCTCTGCTGTAGCTGGGCCTAGTGCAACTTTTACAGATTTAACAGATTTAATTTAGAACAGAGGTTTAGAGCTGGTTTTCAGGATTTAAAAAGTAATAGCTGTGCTTGCTCCTTTCTGCATGGGATATGGTAACACTGGGGCTCAGCTTTGTCTTTGGGAAGTGCCTCTTCAGCTGTGTGCTGAGGTCTCTTAGCTGATTCTCTTTATTTTAGACTTGAGAAGATGTTTCATGGTGTTAATACACCCTGGCTGCCCCTGGGCACCAGCACCTCCTGATGTGTTTCCACAGGATACACAGGTGAGCTTCCAACCTGAATGCATCTCCTGGAGGCAAAGAGGCAGCTGCAGCCTCAGGTCCCACTGGAAACCCCATCAGCAGTCAGCAACAAGCCTCAAGGGCTCATTTAAAAACGGTGGGTGCTGCAAAGGGGCAACTGGGAGTCAAGCAGAACACAGAATGCAAAAAAAAAGAAAGAAGTTATTATCATGAGAGCTATTTTCTCCTCTGGGAATGGTAAGGAAAGGACATATCTAAACTGTGACATCAGAGAGCTCCTTGATCCTTCCATCACACGCCAGAGAGCTCCTTGATCAGCCCTGAGACTGGTACCTCAGCCTCACTTGTCATTTTGGGGAATGTTTCTTGCTGGTTTTCAGTTCCCCCTGCAGAGGAATCAGGAAGAAGCCGTGTCCTGCAGAGCTGCCCCGAGCCCAGCTGTGCTGGGTTGGGGATGTCAGAGCTGCTGGTGCTTTCTGTGCAGGTCTGTCCTTTCCAGCAGCCCTGCCAGGTTCCTGCCCTGCCCCAGCTGTCTGTGCTGGCTCAGCTCAGCACAACAAGAGGTGCAGCTTGGCCTTGTACCCACCCCTGTAAGGCTGCAATTTTGTGTTGTTGTTGTCCTTTTGTACCTGATGTGTTTGGGAAAAACGCTGCTATCTTGGCAAATATCTGGACATCTTTGCTGTTAAGAGAGCAGTGATTAATGTGCTTTTTTGTTCTCTCTGATTAAATTAAAACATGCATTCTAACATGTCTTGGAGACATTTATAATTGTCCTTGTGTAGCCCAGCTTATCAGGACGCAGTAGCAGGTGTTGTCAGCAGAGCCAGCCAGGATTTTTATTGCTGTGTGCCAGCCCCTGTGCTGAGGGCCAAGGCCCAGGTGCCACAGCCCTGAGCAGGGTTTCCATGAGCATCCCTGAGCCTGGGTGGAGCTGGGGACACAGGGGACAGCCCAGCAGTATCTGCCACCCTGCAGAGACCGCTGCACGTCACCCTGCAGATTGGGCAAGGTGGCTCTGCAGATTTCTGCACATCTGGGAGCACTTGGAAACAACTTCACTGCTTTATCTCAAACGGAGCTTTCTGCTGCTTTATCTCAAAGGCTGTTTCATGGACAGAAGGAGCAGCTTTGATGTGAGGAGGAAACACATTTTCTGTGTGGAGCCCTCTTGTCCTGACGTAGCCCTGGGTAAGGTGTCTCCTCCAGCAGCAGCGCTGCCCCTGCTGTCACTGAGTGCTCAGGGTGAGGGTCTGGGCAGGCTGTGGCTGCTGAGATCAGCACACCAACCTGCCAGCTCTGCCCTCCCCAGGCTGCTCCTGCCTCGTCCTGCTCCCTGCTCAAGGCACAGCTGATGTTCTGCCTGATGCTCGCTCTTTAGCCAGGCTGGGATCAGCTCTGTGCTCAAGTTCCAGCCCTTTCTCTGGTGAATTTTAGGCAAGTGGAGCAATCTTCTTCATTTTCAGCCCCGTTCGAAGGGCCTGGCACCATCAGCTAGTGCTGTAGGAGAAGCTTTCACTCAAAACCCCACAGCTTAAGGACTTGGAGGTTGCCTTTCTTGCTGTAGAACAAAGATAAAATAAATTTCATTTGAACTTGACTAAATAAGTTTCCCTTGTACTTTTAGCACTTTTGTGTGAGGAATAAAGACTGAACTGATGGTGGTGTGAGTTGTACACTAAGGGTGAGGTTTTCTGTTTCTGCCATTTTGGCATTATTTTCCTTTAAAGAAGGTGTAAGCCCATGAAGGTGTTGGCACGTTGGTTGAGAGTCAGAAAAATGAGTGTCAAAAAGTTTAAAAGGCAGCACAGGGCTTTCCATGATGCATCCACACCTGGAAAGAGCTGTGCATACTCATGATATTGTTCTGTTGCAACTCCTTGGCAGATTTTTCCTGCATAGGGAAAAGAACTAGCGATCCCTAATTATGATCCTTAACTTGGGGGCAGTCTGACACTTTTTTTGTTTGCATCTCTAAAGTTTCCTTGGCCCATCAGCCCTGGAGTCACATTTATTACTCAGCTGTGTTTTGGGGATGTAAATCTACTTGCAGTCCTGGAATGGCCACAGAAGGGCCTGGCCAGAGCTCTGGCAGGGCATTCATCAAAAAGCATCAGGGAAGAGGTGTCTCTGATCACAGCAGTGGCCACTCAGGGTTACCACTGCTTTGGAAGCAGAGGTGCAACAGAAAACGGAGTTTTTAATCAAAGGCTTTCAGGGCAGCGAGTTTCCATGGCAGTTGCAGTAAGATAAAACACTGTAGGATCTTTGAGAAGGAGTCTGTTATCATTTTGGAGTTCTATAGGGCGTATTGTCCAAGAATTCAAAGCGCCCCATTAAGTTTCACTGCTCTATTGTAAGGTGGGTAAATATGATTAGTTCCATTATTAGCCTGACAGGATGAGACACTGAAGTGAGATGATTCCCCCACTGTGGCATACGTGGCACTGGTGTCAGCTCTTGTGTGGAGTCAGCCTGGCTCAGCCCAGCACGGCAGCTGGGAATGTCTGATGGCCCCTTTGAGCAGTTCTGCAGGCTCAGGTGCAGCTGTGTTTTCCCAGTGGTGTCTATTCCTGGTCTCTCAGAGACTCACCCCTGTAGTGAGTATTTTACATATTTCACTTGATGTATCTAAAAGCGGAGTTCATTAGGCAGTCCTTAAAAAAAGCCCTGGCGCACAGTTCATGCCTTCATTAGTGTCTGTGTGCTGGCAGGGCTTTCATCAGCCCCTCAGCCTCACCCACAGTCCCTGCTCTGCTGCACTCTCTGCTCTGGTGCCTGGGACCAACCCTGCCCTGCCCACGAGTGCTGTGTCCCCCAAGGGTGACCCCACTCTGCCCCTGTCCCTGCACAGCTCCCTTTGATCCCAGAGCAGCACACACACACAGGTGCAGGCAGAGCTTCCTCCTCAGCACAGCCTTCTTATTAAAAATTACCCCCATAGGCTGATTGCTGTTATTATTCCTTTTTATCCTGTTATTGTCTCCCTTAGGCCAGTCAAACAGTGAAAAGGCAGACTTTAATCAGCGATTGTTTTTACACTTGCTTGTGTTTCACACATGCTGGGAGGTGCGAGGCTCCAGCCTGCACTCTCTCTGAGGGCTGCTTCCCTACACTCTCAAGATTCTTTTTGTAGTTGATTTTTACCTTTAAAGGTGTTCTGTGCTCTAAAGGAGCAACAACCCTTTCTTAATCCCATCTCCCACACCAGTGTTGCTCTACCTTTGTTAAAACATGGGATTATCCAGGGCTGGAGATGATCTGGGCTTTGCCAGAGGCGTTTGGGATGGGGGCAAGGCAGCACAGCTAAGCTTGGCTGTAAAGCCAGCCTTAAAGAAATTCAGCTTTCTCAACTGCAGCATTACAGCTGAGCTCATTCCAGTTCTAAGATCCTGTCTGATCTGAGGACACAGCAGATCAGGGCTGGGGAGGCCAGCAGGGATCCTTCAGAGGCAGCCTGGGTGATCCCCTGGCAGTGCCAGCCCACCTCCTGCAGCCCAGCTCCACCTCCAAACCAGCATCCAGCCACTGGCAAAGGGCAAATGCCAAGTGCAAGAGCAGGCACACGACACCAAAGGATCCCCAGACACCTCCTGGAGCAGCAGCTCAGCCCCTGGTGATGGAACCTGTGTGTGTGAGCACTCTGAGCCACATCGGGCAGGTGCAGGGCACTCCCTGCTCTGTGTCCTGTCTCAGGACATCTTGCACAAGGACCACAAACAGTGGGTCAACCCATTTTTAATCTCTTGAATTAAAAAATCCCACGGCTGTTGCTGACTTCCTCCTTCAGAGTCCAGGCTGCCCAAGCTCT
>PYHW01009577.1:463729-476423 GCA_013186435.1 Turdus rufiventris | reverse complement strand
CACCTGTTTATAAGCTGCACTTTGGGTTCGGACCAAAATTTTAGTCAAAATAGTGCGGCTTATAATCGTGAAATTACTGTAAATATGGGTTCTAAGGTGGCCACGAGAAAGGCAGCTCTCTTTAAAACAAGCCTGTCAAGCCAAACTTGTCCCTCAAAATGTATGTTTTGTAAAAGCCTTCAGAAAATGTTGGGTCGAACACTGTTTTAGTGTTATTGTGAGGAAATCAATATTTCCCTGCAGCCTTTGCAGCCCCCAAATTGTAGCATGTTGTTTGTGCAGAAGAGGTTGAAAGTGAACCTGTCTAAAAATGAGAGTGAAGTAAACTGGCCTGTTTCTATAATTTGCCCTAAAAGTCCCCAAGGTGAACAAAACAACACACTTGAGCAGTCAAAACTGGAATATTCTCCCAATGTAAGCAGCTGGATTGGAGGGTGCTGGTGGCGTTCTGGGAGGGGTTTTTGCTTTTCTTTCAGCCTTTGTCCTCCTTCCCTCCCCTTCCCCCTGTCCCTACTCCTCACACAGCAGATCTCCGGGCTTTGTGCTCCAGCAGGAGCACCAAGGAAGCTGTGCAAGATCTCCATGAGCTCCAAGACTGGCATCAGTGACTTTGCTGCCAGTTCCACAGTGCTGGAGAGGAGAGAGAAGCTTTTCCCTCTGCTCTGGCAGGGCAGCAGCTCCGTGTGATGGGGACCTTTGGGACCCCTGGGCTGGCAGAGATGCACACAGCACTCCCAGCTGTTCCTGAGTCCTCTGTCAGCTCTGTGACATGGTTTAGGGTTCTTTGGGTTGGGATATAGGCAGGTTTTTCCTCCGGGAGGAGCAGAGGTATTGCCTTGGGTACTGGATCTATAGGTGATGTTCTCTGTTGCTGAAACTGAGTTCAGCAAGGAGCCACCATTTGGTGAGTTTCGCTGAGACCTCCTTCAACAAAATTAAAAGGCAGAATCTGGAGATACATAACTTGCTCACAGACCCACCAGTGTGGATGCAGCTTTACAATCTTGTGTGTTCACCTGTCTCACACAGAAAAAAAAGATGAAACCAGTTTGTTTTTGAGAGCAGGAGGAGATCAGGAGAGCAAAGGACCAGAGGAAAGCAGATGCTGTGCTGACTGGCAAAGAGACTGCTCTCTTTGTGTTCTTTGTGCTGAACTGAAACATCTTCACAGGATTTTTTTCCCTCTAATCTGGAAATAATTCTGATTTATTTTAAGCCTTCTATTAAGACGAGTCACGCAGCAGCGGCTGGCAGCGGCTGCGTGTGCGCGGACGCCTGAGCGTGCTTCCAAGGGGCTGCTGCCTTCTTCACTTGGCACTGCACTCAATTATTGTGTTTTCAATTATATATAAAAGGCAATGATGGAGGTTTTCAGCTTTTATGGCACCACAAATCACAGAGTCCTTCTCTGCACACGCGGCATCGTTGCCACAGCGCGGCATGGGAGATCCCAGGCTTGCAGAGGGAGCAGGACCACCAGGGACCCCCAAACTGCTAAAGGGACACCTTGGGGAGGGCAAACCTCCATGGGCAGCTGGTCCTTCATGGGCAGTGTGATCCCTGGGCTGTGCCCTGTGCGGTCAGGAGCTCGTCTGTGACCGATCTGTGCAGTTGGGCAAGGAAGGGTTAAAGTGGGGACATCAATCCTGAGAGGTCACAGCACAGAGAGTGACCTCTCTGGGTGTTTGGTCACCCATTCTCCTGCCATCCCAAAGGTGGATCTGAAGTGAGCGGGCTGGGAAGCTGTTGGGAACTGGCATCTGTCTCACAGTGATCATTTCATTGCAGCTCGGATTGTAACAGGATTGTATTTGTAAAGTTAACCTGGAAAATAAAGGGCTTGGACTGGCAGATCAGGAGTGTTTGCCTTTGAAACCAGACAACAGAAGGAAAAAAACCAAGGCTGTAACATGAACAATCGTATTTTATTTTTTATCATCAATAAATGAACAATCCTCCTCGGCAGCTACCATCCAGGGATCTGAGAAGGACTCAGCACTGGCAGGCTCGGGCTTGACTTTGGCATTTGGGTACCTTAATACACATTTAAATGCCCCAAAGTGGTCTGGTGCAAGGGCAGCACTTCTCCAGTTTCCTTTAGTAGAAGTATTTGCCAAGCCATTTTCACCCTGCTCTGCTGGTGGGGAAGGGGTGTCTGAATGCATCACAGGCTGTGCCTCACCTCTGGCAGATTGGTGGAACCCAGAAGTCAGGTCCAGGAGAACGAGACTGTGAGAGGCTGAGCGGGCAGGAGCAGAAATCAAATCATTGCCACACAGAGTGAACAAGAACACTTGAATTCTGAGACTCCAGTGAGAAAGCAAGTGAGAAAAATAGACAGAGGCTGTCAGCTAAACTGGGTATATTGACTGCAGTACAAACTGGAGGAGGAGCAGTGCTCCTGGTGGTTGGGATGGAGATCTTTGGAATGCTTCTGGAGACTGGGGATGGAGATCTTTGGGATGCTCCTGGTGATTGGGATGGGGATCTTTGGAATGCTCTTGGTGACTGGGATGGGGATCTTTGGAATGGTCCTGGAGACTGGGATAGGGATCTTTGGAATGGTCCTGTCTCACCCAGAACACACCCTGCACCCCTGTGCTCCTTTGCCTGGTAAGGATACAGGCAAGGAGGGTCCCCCCATGGTAAAGAAAGCTGTTAGTTCAGAGAGACAGTGGGGCAGAGAGACAGTGAGAGACTCAGCTAACTGCAGCTGGTTACCAGTGAAGGCTGGCTTTGAGCCTAAACTCAAAAAAGCCAAGAAGTAGAAAAAAAAAACATTCCTAGAAAATGGCTCCTGGTGTATCTGCTGTTCTGTTGCTGGGGGATAAGGAACTGGGATTCAGAATTTACTGGATGTGAGGCATGACTGTGGGACCTGGGGATGCTGCTAACATAAATTAGGGACAGGGCTGGAAGGATGTGTCAGGAGGACTGGAAGGATTCTCTGGAAACAAAAGATGTTTCCAGATGGATGTTCTTGGGCAAAACAATTGGTACCAGCAATAATTGCTTTCACGGATCAGGGTCCAGAGGACAAACCCAAAGCTGTGCAGAAGGAGAGGGTCCTTGACTGTCCTGCAGTTTGTGGCTCTCTGCCCACAGGAAGGCAGAGGGTATCCTATCTGGACTGGATAAATCTTGGAAATGGCATTTGAAGTGGACATGAAATAGGGCTTGGAGGGAGCTAGAGCCTGGGAGAAGATCTGGCTAGATGGAATATAAAATCCATTAGCGTCTTAATGCATAAATTGGCAGAACTGTGCAACAGCAATGAAAAACAAGCTACTGGGAGCCCAAACTGTTATTAGATTCTGGTGCCTCAGTGACTACTGAAATCAGCATTCTGCCAGAGTGAGGGTGCCCACAAGGAGCCCCAGCAAACACAAGTGTACTGGGGTCTCCTGGGGTGCAGGGAGAGCCCCAGCTCTGCCCCGCACACACCCCAGTGCAAACTGCTCACTGGAGAGTGTGCCTGAGGGTTTTTGTATTCAGCATCATGTACAGTGTAAAAAAATGGGTTTTTCAGCAGCCTGCTTCTTAAACAAAATAGGTGAGTTTAGATGTGACTAACTGTGCAAGGATAATACAGAAATAGAAAGAGTCATAATTACCTTACCTACAAAATGATGTTTTCCTGTAAAGGCTCCTGAAGCAGCCAGAAGAGCTGGGATGAGGGTCAGTTACCTTTCTGCAAGTATAAGCTGGAGATAAGTTGGAGTATGGGAAGATTAATGCCTGTGCTTTAATAGCAGGGCTTGATCCAAGAGTGCAGAAACGCTGTAAATACCCAGCGAGCCCAGAGAGCCTCCTGGATCAAGGAGTGCCAGTGCAATGACCCACGGTGTGTAATTCCCTTTGGGGCTGCTGTTAAAGGGAAATAGAAAGATGCATCTGACTGTGGATTTCAGAGCATTAAACGCTGTAACTCTGCAAACATCACCTCTTCTTGTTAAAATGCCAGAAATTACAGCTGCAGTAGTACAAGGAGCTAAGTGGTTTTTGGCCATAGATCTAGCAAATGCATTTTTCTTTAGCTCTTTAGCAGAGAAATGTTGGTAAAAGTTTGGGGTTTACAGTTCAGGAGGGAAAAAAGAATATTTCGCTTGAATTCCTCAAGGATTTCACAAGCTCCTGTGGTCTGTCACATCCACATCACCCAAATGTGGGAGAAATTAGCCTGCAGGTCCTGCAAGTGTGTGACATCAGATGTGGCTCATACCTGAACTGGGGAGATTCTGAAGAACGAGCATGTCAGCAGACTGGAAGATTTGGCTGCCATCCAGGAGGAAGGATTGAAAGTCAACAGACAAAAGGTTCAATTAGTGCAACAAGAGGTAAAATATTTAGGAGCAAGGCGAGGTATTGAAGGCCAGGCTCCTGATAAACAGAATGTGGAATTAATTCCAGAGCTGCCCAGCCCCACTGTTCTGCCTAGCTAAGAACACTGCACAGCACATTTAATTGTATGCAGGATTTTATTCTGATGTTCACTGAAGTGAGTCATCCTCCTTCTAAGCTTGTAGAGAAAACCAGGCAGTGGGAGCAGGGTGCAGGAGAGCAGCAGCTCAGTCAAGCTGAAGCCAACCCAGCCCGAGCTGCAGTGCTGGGCTGTCTGGACCCAGGAAGGCTCCTCATGCATGGTTTGCCTCTGTCAGCCAGGAAAAAAACTGCCAATTTGGCACAAAAAGAGAGATACCGTGTTCCAGGCTATTGTCTGTGCATCTCAAATCTTATTGACACCGCAACTCCTTGTCAAAAGGAATGAGTATATTTAGTCTGGGAATCAGAAAAATTGGATTATCTTGTTGGAGGGAGGCCAATGGCACAACACCCTAGACATGCTTCCTTGGAGCACAGTGTGTTCAGTGCAGCACAGGGTGGTGCCTGTGGAGCTCTGGGCTGGCAGCACAGCCCTGATGGGTGGCTGGGAGTGGGAGCTGGGGCAGGACACGAGGCACAGGCAGCTCTGAGCTCCAGCAGAGCAGGGTGCTCAGCAGCAGGCAGATATTGCAGCTCCTGATGTGCAGTGGCCTGTGCAGCTTTAATTGCCTCTGTCACAATGCATCCACATAAACCAGAAATGTGCTTTACAGGTGGCTGGGGCTGTGCAGAGCAAGGCTGGCACAAGATGTGCTCCAGCACACGCAGAGAGGAGCAGGAGGCAGTGGGGCAGCTCACTACAAGTGGCAGCAATCCCACAGGCATTGTCAGGTGTGCTTCCCCACGGGCTGAGCAAAGCAGGAGCAAGGATTGCATTTTGCTGAACAAGTTTTTTGCCTGCCTAGTTACAAAGCACAGAGCAGAATGCCCACAAACCTCAGGATGTGAAGCATTTAGCTTCTAAAGGAAGCTCTAAGGAAGTTAGTACAGGTGAATGGCCAAAAGTAGGATGTGGTGTCCCCATCTAAATGACTCCACAAACAGCTGCAGTCAGCCATGATTCTATTCCTTGTAGGATCTTGACATGAATTGAGATATGACTCTGAGAGAACTGATGCTTAAAAACTTCCTTATCAGATGAATAGCAACTGAAGGGTCTCACAGATTAATGAATAAGAGGATCTGACAAACGACTGCAGGATAATCAACAAATAGCTGAGCAATTAGGGCAAAATGTTCCTGGAATAGATAAAAGGCAGAAAAAGGTAAATAATCAAGATGAAGGATGGTGAGTAGGGGTTCAGGTAGTATATCATGGGCGCCCAGCAAAGAGCACACCTGGGGCTGTGAGTGGGATGGATCTGGCACTAGCACAAATCAAGGCATTTCCATTGTTTATTAGTCCAAGTAAGTTCTGACAATGTCAGGCAGCTTCATCAATCACAGCCAAAGCTTTGGAAAGGAGAAAAACATAAGAAAAGCCATAAGAAAAGTTGTCTTTAATTTCCAGGTAAAGACAGAAAGGGAGTGAGTGTTCACCATCAGCACAGAAACCTGGATCTGCTGTGCTGGGTAAGGGCAGCTCTGCCAGCTGTGTTGAGCACAGATTTTACTGAATTTGGGCACACTGGTGTTGGGGTCTTTGTCCTGCCAGCTGTGTCAGTGTGGTGCTGCCTGTGTTTCACACTGGAGCTCTCAGGGACGTTCCCTGAGACACCCAGTGTTCTCCTCACTGTGCAGTTTGCAGCTTGGTGCAGCACCATGGGCTGGAGCTCTCTCAACCCTGAGGTGTCCCAGCTCCCTGGCCATGCACAGCTGGATGCTTAAAGCCCAGACCCCATTGAACCTTGCTGTGGCTGGAAAGAAAACACTGGCCCAACAAGCCCTTATGTTTAATTTCCTTTTCTCTTCCCTCCATTTCACAGTCCCATCCACTTTACTCTAAAATTATTGTGCTCCCCTTTCCTGAGAGGCCAGCGTGTGTCTAACAGGCAGTGTAGACACAGCCATGCACTGTTGTCCCTGTCACCTCCCATCACACAGCCATCAGCACCATGCTAAATCCCTTCCTCTCACTGCGTTCCTGGAGATCCCACCACGTCCTGGAGATCTCACCACGTCCTCCCTCACCCCTTCTTTGCTTCTCCATCTTCTGCCCTGCCAGCCTGTGCCAGCAGTCCAGCAGCTGAGAAGGGAAAACTGCCTTCTTGTGGTGGGGACTCTTTTTCCTGTCAGAGGAGCTTGTTCCTTCTGCCATGAGCTCAGATCTTGAGAGAAAGCAAAAAACGTCTTTGAGCAGCCTCTTCTGTTCTGCCCTCCTGGTGCCGGTTGAAAATGAGAAGAAAAGGGTGTGGGGGGGAAGATTAAAAAAAAATAAAGAAAAGGAAAAGATGTTCAAAAAGGAAGATTCCTCCCGAGCCCAAACAATCACTGTGACAATTTCAGATGGGTTTGAGCTCTGTGCTCTGCTCCTGTGGATGGGGAGTGCTCGGAGCCTGGCCTGGGGGATGAGTGAAAAGCTCCCTGCTCACCCTGCACACAAAGCCTGGCCACAGGGCAGAGGCAAAACCAAGGGACCCGGCCTGCCCATCAAACCCTGCCCATCAAACCCTGCTCATCAAACCCTGCTCATCAAACCCTGCTCATCAAACCCACGCTGCGAGCTCGTGGCACTAACCCAGCCCTGGTGACACCGAGTGACCTCAGCCCAGCCAGGTTGGTGTCACTGCCCCTGGTGCACCTTCCCCTGCACAAACCCCACTGACAGCTCTAATAAAGAAAACCCCACTGATAGCTCTGATAAAGACACCTCACACTGCCACGGTTTCATGTGTGACCTCTTTGTGTTTGCTCCCAAAAACACAAAGTAAGAGAGTCAAGGATCATTAGCTGACGAGGCAAAGCTGCCCTTGCCTTGCTCTGCTATTTCTCTTGTGAAGATCAGCCGGGGAGGCAGTTGCTGCTTGGAATCCTCTCTGAGCTCAGGACAGGCTTCTGTGGGGCTGGGGAACAAATGGTAACAGAATTCCTGCAGCTTGGGCAGCCCCAGCCCTGCTCTTGCTGCACACTCCTATGCCAAAGCTCCTCTCCTGCCCACGGGCTGAGCCAATGCACCCAGAGAATCTCCAGGCTCTGGGTATTGCTGTCAGCCCGACTCTTCCCAAACTTTTGTCAAGGAAGAAGGAATTGCAGACCCCTGGGACCCGGAGAAATCCATTACCAGCCCTCAGTGAAGCTCCTGAGGGTCCCTGGCTGTGCTGCACAAGCCAGCGGACTTTGGCTTCTGGAAAAGGTGATCTGCCCCAGCAGGGAGGAACAAAGATGGATCTGCACCTCTGTCATTTTTTTATTGCCAGGCTAAAGAAAACTTGATTTTAAAAAAATGTGGTTAAAAATGTAAAGAGTTGTGGTAGATTTTGGTAGATTTTCTTTGAAGTTTTGAGCTTTCTGGGAGTTATTTTATTACTATTTTATTTGAGGGTTGGATTTTATTTTTTTTTGTTGGAAATAGTGTCGGTTGTCAAACAAGGCTCCAGATTGGTTTGGTTTTTTATGTCTAGCTTTCAACATCCTCAAAGGCATCTAATTGTTGAGGCCATGGTGAGTGTCTGCACTTACAGAAATCAAGGCTGGAGTGGAGCTCCCCTGAAAGCCAGGCACCGGGAAGCCAAGATTAGTTTTCAGAAAGTAAGTGGTTTTCATTTTTCGGCTTCTCAAGGACTCTTTCAAGGGCCAAGCAGATGGCTGGGAGATCTACAGAATGGAAACCTGCAGTTCTAATGGGGACACACAAGTGTGTGTGGAGGGGGTTGTTTGTTTGGGGTTTCTTATAGCTAAATTGCCTTTTTGTTTGACAGCAATTTACACTATTTATGCAGCTGGAACGCCAGTGCATTTTTTGTGTGGACTCTCTCTTTCAACAAAGGACTGAGAAAATTGCCACACTAATTCTAGGAGCTTCCCAGCAGCTCTGAGGAATAACCAGAAGAGCAATTTCCAACTTAAAAAATACAAAGACAAACAAGAGAAGAAAAGCACAGCTCCGTTCCCAAAGCAGCTCTGGCTCCATTCTCAGGGAATTTTCATGGGGACCTGGGTGTGAGTTGACCAAGCTGGCCTCAGCTGGTTTTTGGGGAGCCCTGGGGCTGTGCTGGGTTTTTTGGCAGTGGTGGCCTCGTCCCTGAGGTGTGAGGGCTGTGGCAGACAGAAGAAGTGGCAGCACAGGGCACAGGTGTCCCCATGTTCCCAGGGGCTGGCAGACCTTCCATGTGTTTGTACCTGGCTAAATTTAGGATAAATCCTATTTTTCCATCCTCTCCACATCATTGCCAGGATGATTTGCTGGAGCTTGCCTGGTCATACTCCTGGGTGAGGAACCTGCTGAGGAACCCTCTGCTGTGAGTGCCCAGGATCCCCAAATCCCCACAGGGATCCCTGCAGAGCCTCTGCACCCTGCTAAGGGCAGCTCAGAGCTGCAGAATTCCCTCCTCTGACACCACCTGGGCTCACCAAACTGCCCTGTGGCATCAGGAAATAGTGCTGGGCTTGCAGCTGCCAGGGAAACTGAGTCACAGGGCTGAGGTGGTGCCTTCCAGGGGCAGCCCCAGGATCTGAACACTGCACAGACACCCCCTCATGTGTGCATGCATTTGCTGGGTGCCTGTCCCACACATTTTCCTTGCTAGCCTGTCATAACCATTACTAAAATATGCTTATCTCATATATGCAAATAGCAGGATATTTATAAGATTCTTTGAAATTTCCATAATTGTGCTGTTAAAAAAAAATTTTAAAAATCTCTTTGCTTATCTCGTGAAGTGTTGTAACCACAGTGTTACTTTTATTGAAATCCAAAAATCACTCAGCAAAATAAGAATAGTTAGAAAACTGTCAGATTTTTATATTTTTGAAATAGAAGGGAAAGAAAGTGAGCAAACCAGGCTTTATTATTTTAAATTAGAAACTTTAATGCTCACCAAAAAGGATATAAACTGTAAATGTATTTTAGCAGTTCCTAGAGAAAAAGAGAGAGGTTGTAATAATAACACTGTGTGCTCCTATATCATTTTCATTAGAAAAATCTTGGAGCACTTTCAGCTTATTAAAGAATGGAATGCCTCAGAAGGCTCTCGGGAGGGAAAGTAAAGTAACAAATATAAATCCACATTATTCTCCATGCTGTGGTTACCTGGAAGTTCCCAGCACCCTTGGGATGCACAGCTCCCTGTCACTCCTGGCAGGAACCCCCCTGCTCCAAGCTGCTCCTTGGGTGGGTGAGTGAACCAGAACAGGGAAGGAATTTCCCAAACCTCGTGTCCTGCGCTGTGGGGACACAGCAGGAGCTCTGCAGGGATCCCTGTGGGGATTTGGGGATCCTGGGAGCTCACATCAGTGGGTTCCTCTGCAGGTTCCTCACCCAGGAATGTGCCCAGGCAGGCTCCAGTCAATTGTCCTGCCAATGATGTGGAGAGGACAGAAAAATAAGATATTAGCTTAAATTTAGCAAGAGTCATAAAATGTTCACTGGAGCAACAAAAGGAGGAAGAGAGGCTGTAAAGGTAGGGGGTATTCCCTGGTCTGATGAAGAAAATAATATTAAAAACTCCCTGGTGTTTAATTTCAGGAAATACAATAGACTGAGCGGGTGCCCAGAAGAGGAACAGCATGTTAACATATCTTAGATAAACAGGAGCCAACTTGTTACCCTGACAGAAAAATGAGAGCCCATCAATGCAATGGGGGAGAATAATAAATTAAAAACCAGATGGTTCAAAGATGTGATTGCGTCTTCAGCTTCAGCAGGAAGAAAGAAGGGGAATACATATGGATTGCAGGCAGGCCAGGAACACAAAAGCTTGGAAAAAACACAAGAGCAGGAGAGGCAGGCTCATCATAATGAAATTAATTAAAAGAGCAGGACCTCAAGTTATTTTAGGTCCCAGTGGTAGAAACATCAGAATTCCAAGCTCCATTCTTCATTTATACATAAAGTTTCCTATTTCATCCATGCTCAAAAAAGGACCTCTTCCTTTCTGAGCTAGATAGTGAGTCAAGGCAGATGGGAATTATTCTGAGCTTGGAGAAAACAAAGAAGCACAAATTAATGGCTTACTGGCAGAAAGGCAGTTTAAAGCACTTTGCCAAAGCACATTTTATTCCTACCCTTATCCTACATAGATATTTTTTCCTTTAATTCTGTTCAGCACAGAAATGCATGACTAAGCAGAGATACATATCTGCATTGTGCACAGGCTGGAGGGGCATTAAAACAGGCAAAAAGCAGACAAAAGGAGGGGGAAACTCTGTAATGGCTGCTGCAATGACTTAACAACTTGTGTTCAGCACACAGAAAATAGAACAAGCCCATCTTGCCAGCCTGAACTCGTCTCATCCCATCCTTTCTGTGTGGGTTTAGCTGCATCTGCGTGCATTCTGTCACACGGAGATGGACATGGGCATGTGCACACACAGCCCTGGCTGGCTCAGTGCAGGAGCGCTGATGGGGTTTGAGGAGTCCTGGTGGCCATGGGGACCTTGGCCAAAATCCCTCTCCCACCAGAAGAGAAAGTTTTGGCTTCAGAAGTGGCAGGGTTTTACTCCAGCTTCCTTTGCAGTAAAACTTCAAATCTGCAGCAAGGCCTTCCCTGCCCAGGGTTCTATTCAACCATTTCTGTGACAAGTCTGGAAATTGTTTAACTGTGCAAATTTGTCATGCATAAACAATTCAAGTTAAGGTACTGATAATATTTCAGTCTTAATTTGGCAAAGTGGTGGAGGCAGAAACTCAAGCTGCACTTGTGCTTGAATAGTGTTGATTCTTTCATAACTATTAACTTTCAAGACCTCAATTTGATATCCTTTGGGAACAGATTCCCTCTGTGCTTAGGGTGTTAGAAACAGGAGATCAGGAGGTGGAGGCTCAGCTCTTGTTAAGAGATTTTCAGCTGCTTCCTTAACTTCCTGTAACCTCTTTTCCCCTTGTGTAAAATTAGGATAATGACATTTCTTCCTATGACAGTAGCTCAAAGTGTTCATGTCTAAAATGCTCAGGTGGAAAGCGTTATACACTTCAGAGATTATTGTTTATTACCATGATTGCTGTTACTGATATTTCTGAGAGTTTCACTCTCACGTATGTAATAAGGGCAGAATCTTATGAACATTTTGCCTGATTTGGAACTTAAAACCAATTTTGTTCTGAATTAATTCCTTTGAATAGAATTATTCCTGAACTACATCAACTGGGGACCAGCTGCTGACCCCAAGTGTTTAAGAACTACAGATAATCACCGATGAAAAGAGACAAAAATACATTTTATCTAAGAAGTATCTAATGTTGTGATAGAAACTGAAATTAAAGTATAATCCAGAGAGGGAGAGAGAGACAGGGAGAGAGAGTATTCTTTAATTAAAATCAGCTACCTCAAAAGATGGATTTTCTCAGGAGTGAAATTTGCACTGTGCTGAAGGTTTTCCACTTAAATCCTTGATGATGCAAGGAAAAAGAATTCTCAGGGAGTAATATTGGCATTAGCAGATAGCCACATGCCACTGCACAATAAAGAAAAATCTGCAGAGAAAATGATATATGGCCAATAGAACAGAAAGATGCACAAAACAGGAAACTCCCTGAAACACAAACACATGATTGTTCAGTAGCAAATGAATAGTTTGGCAGGGAAAGGGACACGAGATAGAGGCTCGTGGAGATAGAGAAAGAAAAATAAACCCAGAAGCAGCAAAGATCAATGAAAACAATGGGCACTTGCTGCCAGGAGATATGTTAAAAGGACTGCAAACAAGGCTTTAGATAACGTGTTCAGAATGATCCATGAGCCTTGCCACCACCTCCGGGGCAGCTCCTGCTCCCAGCCCAGCTCAGGGCACGGCTCAGGGCACGGGGGCTGTGCGGAGCCAGCCCTGGATGGGAGGGGAGCTCAGCATCCCTTTGGGGCAACTCGGGGCTGGCAGGGCCTTCCTCTCCTGGAGAGCTGCTGGCAGCCTGCGAGGAGGAGGATGATGGTGCTGTGGTGATGATGATGATGTTGTGATGATGATGAGATGATGATGATGCTGTGATGATGCTGTGATGATGATGCTGGGATGCTGATGATGCTATGATGATGATGATGATGATGATGATGATGCTGTGATGATGCTATGATGATTCTGATGGTGTGATGATGATGATGATGATGATGATAATGAGATGATGATGATGCTGTGATGATGATGCTGTGATGATGGTAATGATGCTGTGATGATGTTATAATGATTCTGATGTTGTGATGATGCTGTGATGATGATGATG
>PYHW01009577.1:437471-449978 GCA_013186435.1 Turdus rufiventris | reverse complement strand
GGAGAGGAGAGGAGAGGAGAGGAGAGGAGAGGAGAGGAGTTTTCTCACCGGTTGGGTTGGACATCCCCAAGGACATGTAAATCCCAAAATCCATCTGTGCCACAGCTCAGAGCATGCCAAAGGCTGCTGAGGGAACTTCTGTGAGCAAGTCTTCCCCAGCATGAGAGGTGGCTACAGAGCCAGGCCTTCTGTTTGGGCAAAACCCAACAACACCACTGAATTAAAGACGTAATTGAGGTTTTGGCAAAATTGCAGCACAGCTGCCCAAGGTCATCTCCAGTGAAAGTAGCCGGGGAGGTTTACACGGGAGATGTTAATTGGATTTTCGTTTTCTCTTCAGAAAGGTTTAGAGCTATCGGATCTCACCCCAGAACAAGCTGCATGAATATGTCCAACGATTCTGTGAGCTGATTATTGTTCATTCTTAACGGCTTTCCATCTCCGTAACAACGGTATTAGCATTAATATTGTGCCCAGGGCTCTGACTATGGCTACTAATGGAACTCAATCAGTTCTTCAAGAACAAAGGATCTCTTTTCCATGGCACCCCGTGACTGTCAGAGCATTGGATTAGCAACTTGTCAATCCTCCCGTTCGTGGCGCTTTCCTGACGCACTCCTGAACGCTTGGTTAGTACGTGGAATTACATTATCTGAAAAATTAATACAAAACATTCAGCGAAAGCTGTGTGCTATTCCCTCCTGACCTGATTATTCTAGATTATTTAACTAAGTAGCCAGCATACCCCCTAATTTAAGTGCTGAATTCCTACCACACAAAACGTTATCTTTTCTCATAAAAGAGGCCCACGAAAAGAGCAAGCTCAATTGCCAATTATGCTTCTTCCATGAAATCTCTTCTATCCCCTTCAGGATAGGTTTGGGTAAAAATATAATTGCAGTGGATAAGGAAGCTTAAGAAAAGATGTAAATGAAAAATGTTATGTGTTGGCATCTGATTGATCCATTTGAAAGAAAGAGAAGGAGAATTTGATGAGATGGTGAGGAGCTCATAGTTTGTGTCGAAGGAACCCAGCGGTTTTTTAACCTGTACAGGGTGCTGAGCTATAATTAAGAACGGCAAGTCAGTGAAAAATCTATTTAAACTCCTGACAGCTTCTCTGCATTAGCATTTTTGACATCTACATTCACTCTGGCAAATCACTAATGTGATTTTTTTTTTCAAAATTATATTTTTATTAGCTTTCTGCATATAATAACAAAATAAAAATGATGTTGCAGCCTGGACAGGTTGTTAACTCAAAAGCTCAGCACTAACATTGTGCTTAATTAGCTGCCTGATTATTGTTTTATTTTGAAAGAAGTTTTGTAAATATGTTTTCATCTGTAAATCATCTTTAAAGGGAAAACAACTGTTTGATACTGATAGCTGGTGAAAAGCATGGCAAACCCTGGATTACAAACACTGTGATTAATTGATGTCAAGATACTAATCTCTGGGGTTTTTTTATTCATAATTATAATAATAAATAAAACAAATCATTTATACAATTGATTTTATTGTAAGTTATTATTTTAATTACTATTATTACTATTATTATTATTATTATTATTATTATTATTATTATTATTATTATTGTTGTTGTTGTTGTTGTTGTTATTATTGTTATTGTTATTATTACTATTACTATTATTTTGGGTGAACTTTGAGTTATATAGGTTTGCCCATTAATTAAGGCAAGGGAAGAATCATGGCTCAAGCCTGGTAACTTGTGTGTAGGTATAATATTTTCAAACACATCAACAATCTTCCTCAAAGTGTGAAGAATTTGTGATAACATTTAAGTCAGATGCACTGCGAGTGTGTTGGGTTTAATTTGATAGCAAAGAAATACCATCATTAATTAGAATGCTTTCAGATTAGTGTTTGTCTTGCATAATTCAACGTTTGCCAAAGTTCAGGAAAGATATGCACTAAATAGAAATTATTACTTTGATAATGCTGCTACATTTCCTCTCCTTATTTTTAATATGGCTTTTTAATTTGGGTAATGAGTATATATCACTAATCATTTTGAAAGCCTATTACCAACACCAACCAATTCGTCAACTTGAGTTAATAATTCACTTTATTAGAAAAATTGGAACTGGACACAGCTGTGAAGAACTGAAGGAAATAAATAATCAATTTTAAAAAGCCTCCTTAGCAGATAAGCTATTTTCCTGTGTGCATAAAATGCCCCTTGTTCTGTCAGGACTTGTTTTCCCACTGCTGGAACTCCACTGGTAGCCATTAAGCTCCTACTCGAGACACATTCTACTGCAGGGCATTTGGAAATTAAATGCTCCAGGAATTAGGAGAAGATGGTCTTCTCCCATACTTAATTTTCCCATGTATTATTAGCAGCTGCCTGTGCACTGCTAATGCCCTTCTCCCACTGTGTAGGCATGAGCTGGCAAGGTCATTTATTTTTCAACGTGTTTACTGGAAAAATGCAGTTGCATCTGAATGATTGTTTTGGGAAAAATAAAAATCTCGGGATGAGTCATAAGTGAAGAAAAAAAGGTCATTTGAGAAGATTTCAATAAGGGAAGAAATTGATAAAGAATATGGAAATGCATTCTAATTAGAATGAAAAGTTTGAAGACTGCACCCTGTAGTGAAATTAGTGTCTGCAGCAGACAATGCTCCTCATTAACAAATCGGGACCTCACTTTTATTACACTTAAACCGAGATTCTTCAGGGTGTCCTGCCACTTAAAAACATGCATCAGTGACCACAACATTCACCCGTGGTTATCCTTAACCCTCTGCATTTGTGAGCAGAGAGGAACTCTGAAAGGAGCCTGCTTGAATGAGGGATGCTACAGAGATGGAGTGCATTGTGCTGCAGCTGAATCCTCCTTTGAATGGTGGGAGAATAATAAGGACCCTGCCTACTGAATCATGCTAAACTGCAGCATTTATTTATTTTTAGTACAGTTTTATCTGGTGACAATGCAGTCATTATAGCCTTTTGTTGTTAAGGTGTGTGTATATTTCTGTTTGAAAACCTTAGGATAAGAAAGGCACAAACAGTAAAGCTTTGAAAATGAGCCCCATCCAGACAGTCACAACTCCAGTTGTTCCCCCAAGTTCTGACATTTTTCATTACTCTGGGTCGCTCCATGGGAAGGAGAGGAAGCAAAAAAAGAAATGAGCAAACACCCAGAGAAATGTAAATGAGAAGCCTTGTCTTTAATAAGATCTTGCTTTGACATTAATCCCTGTCTGCAGCTGAGGGATTGTTTGCCTTTGTTGAGCCTGGTCCCATTCTCCCCTGGCTGGCTGGGACTGAGCCCAGCACAGCCCTGGGACAGAGCTGTCACAGAAACTGCCAGCCCAGGTGAGCTGAGCTGAGCTGAGGATGGACCAAACCCAGCGTGCTCCAAGCAGTGGCACTTTCTCAGATCCCCCAGTCTGATATTCCACCAAAAATCACTTGCATACAGTGAGTTTTAACAGATTTCCTGTTCTCTGATGAAAACGAGTTTCCCTGAAATATGGTGAGTGGTGGTTTATTGCTGCCTACAGCCCACGTGCTTGGGAAGCAGGAGCTGCCTCTCCACAGTTGGACCAGCCCCATCTGTCCCGGTGGCCACCCGTGGCCACAGCTTGCCCACCCATCCCTGCTGTGCCAGGAGCTCACCTGAGCTGCCCAGCAGCTCCTCGTGCCACAGCAGGGCTGTGTGCCCAGGTGATCCCTTAGGGACACCTGAGCCCCCCTGCCAGGACCTGGAGGGTCCAAGGCAGCTGGGGAGGGAGGGAAGGACCTTTCACAAGGAGCCAGAGGGACAGGACAAGGGAATTACCCCATTCTAGGGGCGTACAAGGGGTAAACCTCTTTAAACTGAAAGTGGGGGTTTAGATCAGATATAAGGCAGAAATTCTGCCCTGTGAGAGTGGTGAGGCTCTGGCACAGGGTCCCAGAGAAGCTGTGGATGCCAACCCCTGGAAGTGTCCAAGGCCAGGCTGGATGAAGCGTTGAACAACCTGGTGGAGATGAAGTGTTCCCACCCATGGCAGGGGCTCGGAGGAAGGAGATCTTTAAGGTGATCCAAAGCATCCTTGGGCTGTGATTCAGCAGGCTCTGTGCTGACTGAGGATGATTTCCCCAAAGCTGGAGTGTCTCCAGCAGAGAGAAAGCCTGACTAGAATAGCAAGAGGAGGCCACTTCCATTTACTTCTATTTACTTCTTTAGCCCTGTGAAACAAAAGGAGGGCAGGGTGTAGATAAAGGTAATAAACACCTCCAAGCTGTGGCAGGGCTGGAAATGATTCTGCTGTTTATGGTTTCTCCTGGCTCCGAGTAATTCTGTGCCTGTTCAACGGGCAGCAGCACAGATAGGGATGAGCCCAGCAGAGAGCTGGGGCCAGGGGCAGCAGGAGGACAAGGAGGAGCACAGGGATGATTCCTGCAACTGGCTGATTCCTCTGCTGCTTTCTGGGCCTCCTTGTCCCTGCTCCAACCCCTGTGTCCCTCTGGAGTCAGTGCTGCAGCTGTGGGGAGCCCTCCTGGCCATGGGAGCACTCCAGACCCCCAGACATGGAGGACAAAGCTTTTCCTGCCCTGGCTGCTCTCACAGCCACACAAACACCCTCAGCTCACAGCTCTCAGGGTTATTCTCCACTGCCCAGCTGTTCTTGCTGTGCTGTGAAGTCATTTGGGAAAATTTGTGTTAAAAACACCGATTTCTGTTACCTGCTTTGTCAGGAGCTCACCTGGCTGAGGTGATCTTTGGGATCCCTGCTGCCACAGGCTGGGCAGGGGAGCAGAGCTGGAGGGGGGTGCTGCAGAGCTGCAGCTAATTACAGTCAAAAATCATAACTTTAGACAACTCTAATGTTTGCAGCTGGAAAGACTTAAAAGCTATTTGCCTCTAATCTCCCTCTGACAATCAATGAATTGAACAGTAAATGTTATTAGACTAATTTACTGTTCATCAAGAGTAAGAAATGAATAGAATAATTTACTATTCATACATCCAACTGTGTGACATGTGTACAGATCAGTTGGAAAGAAAAAGCAACATTAGGGTTCCAGTTCTCCTCCCACACCTTTTTTTTTAATTCCAATTTATCTCCATTCTCATCCTAAAGCTGTTCTGGCTTTGCCCCAGTGGCAGAATGACCACATCTGTTTGGATGCACATCTGCCTTGGTACACAGAGCACTCTACTTCTTGCCCAACCATCTCAGTGTTTTCCACTGAGGAAAGCAGCCAAAAACTTCCCAGCTCCAAGGGAAGCCCCTGTTAAATTCACACTATTCCCTGTGAGAGGCATTTACCTCCAGTTTTCAGGTACCTCCCATGAGGATGCTACAGCATCCTGAGCACCTCATCTTTCTGCTGGTTATTTGGGAGTTTGGAGCATACTAGGAGTAAATTGGATTAATTTTTCTTCCTAGGACAAAACAGGGATGTTGTCAGGCATTAGAAAGGCTGGAAAACCTGAATATTCTTAGAGAGTTTGGCAATATTCATGTGTGGAAAAAATCCAACCCAACAGGTCTTCAACCTCTCCAGTCAAACAGTCTGAATATTTTAGATACTAAAGACAGAATGTGGCATCACTTTGTGGATGCCACAGACTTGAGCAGAAGGAAAGCACATTGGAAACTGTGCCCTAGAATGGCTGGAGCTGAGGTTCTCCGTGGGGCTGGAGTTCCCTCCTGACCTGGCTGCCCCTCCTCAGTGATTTCTGCAGTCAAAACTCGATGATGGTGAGAGGTGTGGCAGCCCTGGCGACTTTACCTTCAAACCCAGCACAGGACTGGTGTCCTTCCTATTGGTTCTCCTTGGCTAAAATAATTTTTTTTCTGCAAGTTTTCCAGTTCAGAGGAAATAGCTGGTAAGTGCACACAGACAACTTCTCACCTCAGCTCTATGGTTTTTCCAGCACCCCAAGGGATACCCCAGTTCCTGTTTTGACAAAAAAATGTCACCTACCATCTGCCATCTCCCATTGCCTCTGTCAGGAAGGGAGGGTTGGAGAATTCTTCCAGCTGGAAGAGTCTCATCTGTCTCTGCACTGCTGCACTACCCTTTGGTCTCATTCTAAAGCTCTGTCCACAAGCTCTCAAGTGCTGGTGTTGGAAAGAAACTCTGACAAAACCAAAGATTCAGCCTTGAGGATTTAGGATTGCTTTAGCTTTTAAAACTATTTACAAAGTCAACAACAAAGCAGAAAGTTCAGTTTTCTCTTTTTTTCCTGTTTTTGAGCATATTTATACTCAGGATCTGACAGTCAGGCTTGTTTTTGTCCTAGTCCCACACCATGACCAGCAGAAGAGATCCCACCAGCCAAATGCCACATGGAGACCCCCAAGAACCTCCTCCCTCAGAGCCTCTCCTCTCACCCATGTGAAATGTGGAAAAATCTGTCTGTCTGTCTGTCTGTCTGTCTGTGTGTCCAGGGGCTCAGCACTCCCCAGGGGGGTTCAGCAGTGCCGGGGCTGAGATCCTGGTGGCACCACAGCTCCTGTGCCATCCCCTGGTGACAAGTGACAAGCAGAAGGGATGCAGTGCTTCCTCTGGAACGTGCCAAAAGCTTTCAGGGTCACCTGGGGCCGTGGAGCTCAGTCCTGGAGCAGGACTGTCCCCTCAGCTGCCCCATGGATGGCAGATGGTGACTGCAGACAGCTCAGAGCAGTTTTTGGGTTGGTGGCAGCACAGTCCTTACGGGAGAGCCATCACTGTTCCAGCACCAAGGCTGTGTGCTCCTGTAAAAGGTTCCTGGAGGAGCACAGGGACGATGACAGTAATTTCACGACCATAAGGTGCACCGGACTATAAGGCGCATCTCCAGTAGTCAGCAAATTTTGTAACTTTGTAAATTATATAGGGTGCACCAGGCTATAAGGCGCACCTCCAGGAGTTGGCAAATTTTGTAACTTCGTAAATTATATAAGGCACACTGGACTATAAGGCACACTTTTTTTTTCCAGTGAGGAGCCGCCCCCAGCTCCCCCTGAGCGGTTGCTGGCCAAGGCTCCACCTCAACCCGGCAGCCATGGGCCCTCGGGCCCGCCTGGACCCGGCAGGAGGGGCCCCACAGCCCCACCTCCACCTGGCAGCCGTGGCCCTGCCGGCTCCCCCCACGGCTCGCAGCTCACACTTCAGGGTTGGCAAATTTTCTGAACTTTGTCCATCATGTAAGGCGCACCGGACTATAAGGCGCACTTCCGGGTTCGGGCCAAAATTTTAGTCAAAAGTGTGCGCCTTATAGTCGTGAAATTAGTGTATTGATGTGTGCTGGGTGTGGGAACACACCTGAGGAAAGGTGCTGCTGCCTGGGGGGCACAGCTCCTCCCTGCAGGCAGAGAGCTGGGCTGTGCAGGGCAGAGCTGACACCGGCGGAGCTGCAGCCAGCTCTGATGTCTGTGCTAGGCAGTGTCTGAAAAATAGAATCAACACATCAAATGATCTGTCATGTAAGTTTTCCATGTCAAGGAAAATAGCCCAAGGCCCTTCTTCCCACATTTGCTGCTACAACAGCCAGACAACCTGGCCTCTGAATTTATTCTGGTCTTTAATCAGGCAAAATCCCTGTGATCTCTGAGGTTGGGCTTCACGGTTCTGGAAATAGCTTATGCAGTTTACTCAAAGGAAGGCACTTACCCACTGCTGCTGAGGGCTGTGGTCACTGTGAGAGCCACACACGGTGTGCACAGCCTGCTGAAAACCTGCAGATGCTCTCATTTCTCCCAGCCCTATCTGCAATAAACATCCAGCGTGGCTCCAGAGCCATTTCTCCTGTTCTGTTTCCCTCTGCATACACACAGGCAGATGCTCTCCAGCACCCAGGTGACTCTGAGTGCTGTTTTCATCCTCGGCTGCTTTCTCTCTGTTAATTTTTTCCATGCTCCTTGTGCTGTGGTTTACCTTTCCCCCAACTGTGTTGCCCTAAGAACAAATCTGGTGCTCCACAGCTGAGGCACAGCAAGGCTGCACAGGATGCAAGGTGACTGCTACTCTTAATTGGTTTTAATTGTGGTTTTTTGTTTTGTTTTGTTTTGTTTTAATTGGCCGTTTTGTGGTTTTTTAATTTTTTTTTCTTCCCCCGTTAGGGCACAAATAAAATTTCAACAGACCAGAATGGGATTTTTCCACCATACACTTACAGTGCTTGCCTTTCCACCTTAATTAACTATTTCACAGGTTTTTCAGCATATTGTGAATGCAAGTTTTGCCTTTAGGAGAGAACAGCAACCTAAACATGTGCTGAGCTGATGCAGACTCTGCCACTGGCAGGTGGAGCAGGACCATTGTGAAAATCTCCATTTCATGTTCTGAGGACTCTGAGTAATTCAGAGCTCTGAAATGAACACACTTTGAGGAGAGAAAGAACATAAAACCAGCCATGAGCCAGGGTTCCAGAGCAAACCAAGCCTAAGCAGCCTTTTAGGCCACCACGCAATTTGTCTGGCAGGCAATCTGGTTTTGCTGTACATGTTTTAAAGCTCGGCAGTGCTTTGTGCTGCCACTACGCCTCTCTCCCGTGGTGCAGCCCTGGTCGCTCCCACTGATGTGTGCTATTTCTGAACTAAAGCACCAAGTTTATCATCCCTGCTGTTCTACCCTGCAAGAGGGAGTTTAAAAAAGGTCGACTACTGTGTTCAGGCAACATCAAATTACTGTAAAACAAGTGAGAAACTGCAGCAATATATGGGGAATCTCAGCATCTTCTCTTGCGGGCTTTTGTTATAAATGGGTTGCAAAGTGTTGCATTCCTTACAGAAACACGAGCCATCAACTCAGACATCCCTCCCGAGCTGCTAAAGTGTGGATTTGCAAATGAAAAACTTTTGTACCTGGACATGCCCCGGAGCACCCGGCGTGCTTGGTGTGAGCTATTTAATGAAGAGTTCGGTGGTAAAAACCAGCCTCAGGTTCTGGCTTTGTTTGATAAAAACGATGAGACAAGATGCGCGCAGCTCCTTGGAGGATTTCACCGGAGTGCTGCAGGCACAGCTGGATCCAGATGTGCACCTGAGTGCTGAAAGCACACCTGGATCCATCTGTGCATAGGAGTGATGCAGGCACACCTGGATCCAGCTGTGCACCTCAAATTTCAAACCCTTCACCATGAGAAATCACACACCCGTGATTTTAACTCCATCACTCAAATCTGGAACCCTTCTCCCAGGTCCAAAGCAGTGCTTTCCGGGGGAGCAGAGCCAGAAAGCACAAAAAGCTCAAAACTCCCAAGTTCTAGGGTCCAACAAGTCCCCAGAGCAATGTTCGGTGCCAGGAGGGGCTGTAAGTCCCGAGAATGTCCCCTGCTATCCCACAGGTGACAGCCAGGCTCCCACCACAGCCTGGGGGCACTGCAAAGCCCTGCAATACCAAAGCAGCTCATTTCTCACCAATTACTTGTCAAGCAACATGTAATTAAATAGCACAGAACTGTCTGCGATGTATCTTTGGGTCTTTAAGGCTTTTTTTTGTTTCCCCTGTTTGTCGAATTCCTCTACAGCACTTCAAGGCTGCTGCACAGAGCAGAGCAGAGAGGAACAGAGTGATAATTGAACAATTAACAAGTGATGTCATAAAACAATGCACTTAAAATAAAATGCATAATTAAAATAAGTGAACCAAAAAAAAAAAAAAAAAAAAAGAAAAAAGTTACAACATACACATGCCAATGTTGACAGTAAGCCTCATACAGGAACTGAAAAATGTAATTTAAAGGGAGAAAGATTGTACCACAGTGGTTAAATAAAATTGTGGCATAAACAAGCAACCATCTCAGTGATTTGCCAAAAAAATACAATAATGTTGCAGAAGAATTATTCTGTGAAGTGAACAAGTTTGGACCACAAAGCAGTCCTTTGGTGGCTCCCTGTGTCATTACTCGGTACCCAGGCACGGCTCTGATGGGCTCGGTGGGATCGCTGAGCTCAGTGATAGATCAGCAGGCAGCAAAACAGAGCTCCCACCAGATTTCCTGCCTGGAGAGTTGTTAGGATCCATGCGAGTTCTTTAAAGAGCAGAGCTGTGTACAATACTGCACTCAGAAAGACCCCATTAGGAATATAATCTTCTGCTACAAATGAGATGTTTGGGGAAAAGAAAACCACAAGAACGCCAAAAGGAAGAAACAAAAACCAAAAAAAAACACCAACGACAAACAAGCCTGGTTGACTGAAGCGTGTTGTAATTGCAGTTAAAAATGCGATTTTGAGGAGTTTTGCATGCTGCCTGTATCTCTGCTCTTGGGAAGGGTCAGAGAGGGGTCACCTCCTCCTCCTCTTCCTCCTCTTCCTCCAGGCTGGATTCACCCTCTGGCTCTCACACCCAGGATGGAGCTGGAGGGTGCCAGGAGTGCCCACACCTGCAGCCCTGCTCATTCCCAGGGTGCAGAGCCCTTCTCTCCAGTTTCTCTGCTTTCTTTCAGCACATTTATGTTTTTTAAAACGCGAGACACTAGAAAAGATTTTAAAGCGTGAGGCAGACGTGCTTTCCAAGAATAATTGCTCCTTGGCTGATGCACAGGAGCTCTGCTCATGCATTTCTGGAGATGCCTGCAGACTGCTAACTGCTCTGGAAGCCTTTCAGCCTTTGCTGCCTGCAAATGGCATTATTATTCACTAATAGCCTTGGCTCACCATGTTGTCTTTTGGTTAGTTAGCAGCTATTCTGCAAGTCGGAGACAGGGAAAGAGGAACATATGCTTAAGCAGTAGCCAACTTCTGACCTGAAAAAAAAAAAAAAAGAAAANAAAAAAAAAAAAAAAACCCAAAAAAAAACCCCCAAAAAAACCACAAACCATCCTGGAAGGTTTTCTCCGAGCAATCCCACCAGTAGCTGGGGAGTGATGAGCAGGAAAGGTGTCAGCAAGGGAAGGGTTGTCCCCCCCACCCACCAGGCAGCTGCTGTTTCTCAGGCAGATTTTTCTGGAGACGAGGATACAGAGGATACTTCTGCTGCTCGCTGCTACCACAGTTGCTGCCACAGGGCCATGGAGCAGGAGCTGCAAGGGTTTCATGGGGGTGGAAGGAGAGAATGATGCCTGACCCCGAATATCCATGGTGCAGCATTTCCAGACTAATGCATCTAAATGACAAATATTCATATATCTCATTACAACTCAATGGGACTTAATAATAAAATCCTCCCTGCTTTGTTTTTTCCTAAAGGTTAGGGATTTGGTTTGTTTAATTTTGTTTTTTTAAGGTTACTTGCTCACCTGCTCATTTCTTTTTGGATATTGTAGGATTCTGTTATTTACTGCTCAAGCAGTCCCAAGAACTGCTCTGCTGACATTTCACGGTATTTAGTATTGACCAAACACTACATGATAAATCTTTATAATACTCCAGAGAGACCATCAAGGGAGCAGTTACAAATGTATACATTGCAGTGTGCTGTGTTCTGGGTTAAATGAAATATAAAACCCCATGGCCAGCCTGGGTACTAATGTCTCTATCAGTATTCCATCACAGCCAGCTGCAGGTGTGGTGCTTGCCATTAAGACATCAGCGTTTGTCGACGGCTGCAGATGGTAAGTGATGGATCAGCCCTTCCCTGGGCACGTGGGAATGCAGGAGCAGCAGGGTCCGAGCCCATCCCTGCTCACCCCTGGGCTGCTGAGCACCCAGAGGGACAGGGTGGCACAGCCCACTCTGCACGGTCACCTCTGCCCTTCTACCTGCAAAGCCTTCTGCTCCAGGAGAGCTTTGCCAAGCTCTCAGAAAGTTCTGGGTTAGTTTTGAGTTTTGGTTAATTTATAGCCAAGTTGATTTTGCCATCATTAGCTTTTGCACGTTCAAACACAGTTTAATTTTCTTTGGAAGATGCAGACGTGTGTACAGCTAGACAATGCCCTGTTTATTTTACTGACTAATTCATCACTTAAAGTACAAGGCTATAGGTTGAGAGACCAAGACTTATGCACAGTCCCATACCCCTAAATCAGGCCAATAAAAGTTAAATTCACACTGTTTGCAAGCACTTCATGCAGATGGAAAATGTCACCTTGTCTGAAATACTTTATGGTGGAATGCTGAAGCAAAAAGAAATCCCACAGTGAGAGATTAAAAAGCTTCACTAATGCTTAGCTGGGAGGCACAGGGCTCTGCAGCACCTCCTCCCCGTGCAGTGGGGAGGCTTTGCTGGGAAGCAGCATCTGCTGCTGCTCTGGCTGGTCACAGAGCAGCTCCAGCAGCCCCAAAACCCCCTGGGCATCACTGAGCCCGAGCATCCTGCACGGGGAGGCTGCAGGGTATGGGGCAGCTCCCAGCCAGGAGCCTGCTGCCTCTTGGGCAAAGCTGCCAGGGGCTGCTGCTCCAGTTCAGGCTCTTCTCACACACTGTGCCTTCAGGTGTGGGACAACACTTTGGAGGATGCTCTGAAGTGCTTGTGCTGTGTGTGTTTTACCAGTCTGTTATCAAGGGGCTTCCAGCCACCACGGTGCTGTCTCCTAAGGCAGAGCCAGGATGGTGCTTCAGCCATGGTGGGAAGTTAAATTTTGTAACAGCAGCCTATAAATTGCAGAAAGCAGG
>PYHW01009577.1:425728-437318 GCA_013186435.1 Turdus rufiventris | reverse complement strand
CCCAGGGATGTGCAGAGCCCTGCTCCCCTGTGCCAGCCCAGCTCCACAGCCCCTGGAACAGAGCCTGCCTGGCCCTGTGAGCTGTGCAGAGTCCCTGAAGCAAAACCAACAGCCTCAAAAGCCCAGTTTCCAAATGGGAGAGACAAATTGTGGGTAGATGCGTCACCCCCAGCCAGCCTGTGTCATCCAGGCTTGTGGTGGCTGCCAGAGCAGGAGCAGGAGCAGGAGTGATCCTCACCCCAAAAGTCCCAGAGCTTTTCTGAAACCCCTTGTGGGGGCATTGCCTGGCTGGCTGTGCTCTGGTGGCACAGCTGGCTGCAGGCAGAGCAATAAATGCTCTGAAAGCGTTTGTACAGTGGGAACTGGAGGCTCTGCAAACAGCTAATGGGGGTATTTCAATTCCCTATTAATTGCATATTTATTACTCGGCTGCTGCAAGGAAACGTCATGTTACGTTGATTAAAGCTTTGCAAGCCGTACAGTAAATATTTTAAACAAAAAAGGTTTTGATCTCTGTTGCTGTTGGGAAGGGTGGGGGGAAGTTGCCATTAGAGCTGCTGTAATTAGCAAACTCCAGTGCAGACAGTATTTCCCACAGGCTCTGCAACATGCTTCGTGTGTGTCTGCATGTATTTAGACAGAATATTATTTTATGTATACGTTATCTATAAATTATAGATACTTTTTTATATATATCATGTGTGAAGAAAAAAGGAAGAAAGCAGAAAGCCCGTGCTGCTGTCTCACATCTTGCAGACTGGAAAGATAAAAGAGTTAAGAGGCAGGAAAGAAAGAGGGATTTTGGTGAACCAGGTGAAGTTTCAGGGGTTAGGTGACCTGCCTGCCAGCCCTGGCTGCCCAAAAATGGTGTGTGAGCAATGAAGCCCTGCACATGCCTCTGTTCCAAACTGCCAAGACATATGCTTTTGGTGCCCCTCACTTGCTGGTGTCACTGCTGCTCTGTATGTACAGCAAGATTTCACTGGAGAAGAGTTTGTCAGACATGGGGCAGAGATGACCAGGCACAGCCATCCCCAGCTTTGTCTCCTGACCATCTGTGTAATGTCATCAGCATATCCCAACAGCACAGAAAACCCAGTCCATATTTCTGACAGAGCAAATCATCTTCATCTGCGCTCAGCCCCGCTCACCTTCTGCACAAGAAGCTGCTGAAAACAAAACCACAGCAAAGCTCTGCCATCAGTGTGTGCCCAGCAAGCCTGGTGTGCTCAGCTCAGAGATGTCCAGGTGTCCAACCCTGCTCTGCTCAGAGGTGTCCAGGTGTCTGTCCCACCCTGCTGTCCCCATGCCCAGGTGTGTGTCCCACCCTGCTGTCCCCATCCTGTGCCAGGTGTCTGTCCCACCCTGCCGTCCCCATCCCATACCCAGGTGTCTGTCGCCCCTGCTGTCCCCATCCTGTGCTCACTGTCTGTCTCACCCTGCTGTCCCCATGCCCAGGTGTCTGTCCCACCCTGCTGTCCCCATCCTGTTCCCAGCTGTCTCACCCACCCTGCTGTCCCCATCCAGTGCCCAGGTGTCTGTCCCACCCTGCTGTCCCCAGCCTGTGTTCAGTGTCTGTCCCACCCTTCTGTCCCCATGCCCAGCTGTCTGTCCCACCCTGCTGTCCCCATCCTGTACTCAGTGTCTGTCCCACCCTGCTGTCCCCATCCTCTGCTCACTGTCTGTCCCACCCTGCTGTCCCCAGCCTGCAGCAGCCATGCCCTGGCCCCAGCCCCCTGTGCTCCCTCTTCCCCCAGCTTTTCTCTTCTTGACACATGACAAGAATTGGAGCAGACATCAGTCATAGCCAGCCAAACAACTGTGGATACCTGCCACAGGACAGGACAAGCTAAGATGACACTAATAGAGGAGAGACAGCTCCAGCTAATAAGCCCAGTGATTTAGAGGCATGGGTGAACCAGAGGGGTGTGCTGGGAGGCTCAGCCAGCCCCAGCTGAGCCCCAGGGCTGAAGGACCAGCTCTAACACAAAGCAGTGCTGAGCTTTGATCAACCCCTTCAGGGCCAGTGCACTCTTCAGGGCACAAATTCTTTGCTGTCTTCAAATTTGGTTTCTGTAATCCCCAAGCCCACTGAGGAGGCAATGCCCCCGTCCCTGTGCTGATTTCCTGAGTGCAGCCTCGGGGCTCCCTGTGCCCAGGTTCTCCCTGCAGCGTTCCAGCTGCTGTGGGCAAACCAAGGGGCCATTTTCAGGAGCTGAATTTGTTGCTGTCAAGTCCTAGGAGTTTGTTAAGCTGCAGTGTTTGGCTTGGCTCATTTCCTACAGTGGCTGTGTGGTTGCAGGGGATGCAGCAGTTATTAACAGCAAAGCAAGTTTCAATCTCTTATGATTGTACATGAAGGCTTACAAGTGTGAACCTTCAAAGGCACAAAATGCAGAAAGCAAAACCAGAAATTATTCAGAATTTATTTCTTCAACAAAGGTTTTTGAAACCCTGTTCAAAATTCAAGGGACCTTATGTCTGATTTTTGAAACAAAAGTTGGCAGTGCTAAAACTAAATGAGCCGTATTTACATCTGACTGATTTCTGTGAATGAAAGGGTGGCAGTGGGGGTTTGGGGGACACACAACTCCATTTGGCAAGTCCCAGCACAGAGAAAAGAACTTAAACAAACAAAGCAGGAACAGAGTACTTTCAAAAAGAATCAAACAGCATGGACCATTAATGTTTCAAGAGATAGGAGCTGTATGTGAGCCAACCATCCCCAAGATATTTATTTCCTATCTTTAAGATTGGGAATTGCATTAGAACAGGTAGACTCTTTCAAAGCTGGGAAAATTTTTAAGGGCACTCACTATACTTTAAAGAAGACTTCAAAAACCATCTCCAGTATTGAGCTGAATAAGTTGAAGAGATTTGTAGGTTATAGCAAGGGAGAGTGATGGGAATACAGACAGAGCAAGCTGGTTACTGCAGTAAACAAACCTCCCCCAAACTAACAGCCAGGGCTTCAGCTCAGGAACAAATGTTTCACGTGGAGAAATACATTTTAAAGTGAGACAAGGTGCTGGGTAAACACCAGCCAAGAGCTGTAAACCATTGCTGGGGAAGGTGACAGCCAGCCAGCCTTGGCCATTGGGGTGGCGAGGAAGAGCAGAGCTGACACCCTGCTCCTCACACACGGAGGCAGCCTTGAGGAAACCAACCCCTGAAGGCTTTGAAATTAAAAACCATGAAAAAGGAGGCGTTTTCATTGCAAAGGAGGACAGCACAATGCAGCCAGAGAGGCAAAGCTTCCAACAGTGCTGCTCTAAATCTGCAGCAAAGGCAGCAAGTGCCCTGGAAGGCGTCGAGCAGCAGCAAGGGCAGCCTAGGCTGCTGCAAGAATGAACCATTTTATCTGACATTAGCATTAATTGTCTCACACACTGCTTTTCTCTAATGGCTGGGCACTGGAAAACTGAGATACTGTAATCATGCTGAGTTTGAAAATTAGCAGTGATTGCTAGGCTTTATTTTCCCCCCCACAAAAAAAAAAAGAAAAAAAAAAAAGTAAGAAGTGGCACCCTGAGCCCTGTCAGCTGTGGCCAGGCTGGGTGTCCCCAGTGCCTTCACTGCCCCTTCCAGCTCTGCCCAGGCAGCTCTGGCACTGCCATTGTGGCCACGGTGCCCAGGACCTGTCCCAGCCCTGGAGCTGTGGCAAGGGCTGCAGGAGGCTTCATTTCCATAGCAGGGACCATGGGCAACAACTCCATTTCCTCGCTTTCCCATAACCCTCCTTCCCTTTGTCTGATCCCAGCAGACAAAATAACTGCACCTCTTGCACCCTTGCAATATTGCCCCCCTTCCATGTTAGTATTTTTATCATTATTATAAATAATAACTTCATAAGCCATTTGGCTCTTCTTTTTTCAGAATTTCTTCTTATTTTATAATTACAATTCTGAAATCCAGACTCATTATTTTGATGGCTTATTATTAAAATTGTAACTCAGGCTCTGTCAGTTATCCATGTTGCTTCAGGGATGGACTGAGGGGTGCAAAGGCTCCTTTGTTATCCCACAGTTTGGGGCAGATGAGGTGCAGGGCATGCCCAAGGCTGCTGTAAATGCAGCTCTTTGGCTCTGCAGGAGCCAGCCTGGGGCAGTGCAGTCCCCTGAGCATCCAGCCTGCCCCAGAGGTGTCTGTCCCAGCACCCTCAGGGGGTTCCCTGCACCTCCTCTGCTCTCAGGGACACCTCTGCCCTTCCCCTGCAGGCAAACATCTTCCCAGAGAGCCTGAAGAGCCCTTGGTACAACCAGGAGCAGGTTCAGGACACTCCATTACCAGAAGATACTTAACTAATGTTCTGCTTGTAGCAGGAGGTCACAGGAGATTTATCTGAAGAGATGCACATAGAAAGAATTAGCAGACAAGCCATTTCACCACCTCTAATACCCTCACCTCCTGAGCTGCTCAGCTGAAATGCCTTCAGGGATACGTTTTACAGGAGCTCAAAAGTGAACTGGAAACTGCTTAGATCACACAACTTATGCATTTTAAATAGCAGTGTAAAATACCGTGCTTTACAAAAGCCCGGAGTTGTAGGAGCAGGAAAGCCGTGCTCTGAGCAGGGAGGCTGCACAGGTGGCAGGAAATACAATAGAGAAAACCCCACATACAGCAAAACAAACCTGTGACTTACTAAAGTTTATGATTAAAATTTAAAGACTCTTCAAGTTTGATTCCCCGTAGCTGCTGCTCCCTGGACAAGAAGAGACAGAGAGAGACTGACCTTGAATAATTAAGCTGGTCTGTGGCACCAGATCAATTGCTGGTATTGGCAGAGCTCCACAATCAGGCATTTTGAAATGCAAGTGTCAAAGTGCATGTAACTGTGGGGCTTTTGGTGCAAAGCAGCCAATATAAAGGAGAAGAGGTGAAGAGTGAGAGAAAATAGATTGTGGAGTTTTGAGCACAGTCATGGGGGAGGGATGGGAAAAGTTCTCATTTCCTAGCTCTAACAGGGCAAAAATTGCAGCTGACAGAAGCCTGACATGGTTGGGTTTTTTTCTCCTGTAACCTTGAAGATGTCACCTGGAGCAAGCTGAATGTCTCCTGAGCGACTTCAATCCATCACCAGCTCTGGAAACAGACTCTGAGCAAGTACCAGGCAACAGTTTAATTGAAAATAAATGTTGTAAATCCAGGGAAACCTCTCTGTTCAACATCAATTACTGACCAAACCCAAAAGTGCGGGAGTCCAGGTAGGCATTCCCAAACCTGTGTCTGCCCTCCCTCAGATCACATTGCTGAGGTGACCCACCAGAATGGAATGTGGTGAATTTTATAACAGCCAGGAAAGGCTTTATATTAATGTCTGCCAAATAAGACTCTGTATTAATTTCAGGAGCCATGGGAACTCCTATTTAAATCTCCTCCAATCCCTTGACCTACAAATGTGTACGTGGAAGAGCAGCATCAGGCAGATAAGGTAATCATTGTGCTCCCAGTGCAGCAGTCCTGGAAGATGCCCTTGATACTGGAGTTACTCCTAAGGCTCTCTGCCAGACTCTCCCAGGCAAAATTCAAGCCCACTTAGGTGGCCTTCTGTAGAAAAGTTGAGGGGCAGCAGGCAGAGAGGGTTTTTTCAACACAAGGTCCCTGCTTCCTTGCCAAGGGCTCTCTCCAGCCTTTGGAAAGTGGCACAGATGTCACAAGGCTCTGGGGACTCTCCTGTTCCCTGTGCAGTTCCTGCAAAAGGAGCAAACAGAGTGGGAACAGGGCAGGGAGAAGACCTTGCAATTCCACTGCCACTTCCATAATTTTTATCTCCTGTTTTGTGGTGCCTGCTGTTTTCCAGAAAGCTCCAGCACCCATAGTCTTGTGATGAGACATCAGCATCCCTAGGGGTAGTTTTACAGCTCATCACAGGCTACAGTTTTCTCAAGTATATTTTATGGATGCAAATTCCAGGAGGAAATAAAAACCAAAGCAAATGCCATGAACAAAGAAGGGCATCAATGCTCTGCCCAAGTCATTGTCTACAAGATTTTGCCATCAATTCATGGTGGCCACTCTGCAGTGAGCTGAAGTTCGAAGTGCAGTGTGAGAAAAATGGAATGAAGAAAGCTTGGCTATGAGCAGGAAGAAGGACAAAGTCTTCCTCTTGTTCTCCCAATTTCCAGATACTGCCAGGAGCCTGTGCTCACTGCACTTAGGAGAGCAAGGAGAGACAGCAGAGCCTCTCAGGGCTTGGGGCCATCTGTTCCAGCAGCCTGTGCTGCTCCAGCTCCCTCTGATGCTGGTGCATTCCAGCCCTTCAGTGCCTTTGTTCTCCCCTGATCTTGGTTTGCACAGTTTCTACAACAGAGTGAGAGGGAATCAGCAGCCCAATCTCCCCTCTTTGGTGGAGATGCTTTGAAACTTTCAAAGAACCCAACTCTTTCCCCACATCCCTGTTAATATGCACCAACTCTGCTCTTGATGCACTCCATTGTAAATGATGTATGAAATGAAATCTCCTTGCTCGCCTAATGCAGAGAAGAAAGACTCTGTAGGCAACACTACAACATTCCCGACCAGAGATAAAGGCACTGAAACCTCACGCTCCCTATGAACATTTTTTTTTAAGTTGTTGCTCTTCAGTGTTGGTGTTTCTCCCTTTTATTTTTTTTTTCTTTTTTGCTCAGAGTAGGGATTTGAATTCAGATTTCACAGAGAAACCCAAACCACTTCCATGTATTTCTAAGCCTTTCACAGCAATTGTGTGACTGTTCCCATCCCCTCCTCAGAGGGAATAGCAGCAGCAAATTCATTAGCCCCACAAAGCAGCAGAGTGAAAAGAATGGCTTAAAACTTGCAGGAGGGAAGAGGCTGAGTACGTGGGGGATCGGCAGTGGATGTTAAGCTTGATCTGGATTTGAGACCTCCTTCCAGTTTTATATGAAGCTGTTTCAAAACCAGAACGTGTCAGCAGTCCCCAAAGGGAAAAGGGATCAGCGTGGCCTGGGAGCCCTGGTGGGAGCAAAGCCTGAAGGTCGGCAGAGTAAAACTGCAAATGCACCAGGGCTGCTCCAGATGATGGATTAGCTCAGGGCAGAGGCAGAGAGGCTGGAAGGGCACTGCAGAAGGTGGCTGGGACATTGCAGGAGGCTCAGAGCTGCTGGCAAATGTGCTGCTCATGACCCCCTCAGGGTTTATTCCAATTCCAGCCCCAGCAGCTCGCTGGGAGCCCTCCCTCTGCTCATCCCCTCTCTCTCAGCTGTTTGGAAAGGCACAGCCCAGCTGGAAAAGGGGTGTGCTGGCAGGGATAGGCAGGGCTGGAGCTGTTCCCATAGACCCAGCCTCACCCCAGGTGACACCAGCACCATGCACAGGACTGGACAAAGCTCTGCAGAACAGACATGCTGGGTGGCAGCAGGCACAGGGACCCTCCCAAAGCCCTCTTCAGCCCCTCTTGGGCAATCCCCACACTGTTGGGGGTTTGATTTCGTCTGGCCAAAGTTTCACACCCAGTACTGGCCGTGGCCAGGGCTGGTGAGACCCTGAGACACTGCCACCACCCCACTGCTGTCACAAGCAGTAAACTCAGCTTAGAACTTAAAAAGCTTTAGTAAACTCCTAGGAATGATGCTTTTCTAGCTGACAGATGAGCCACCCTGATGGGTTATTAGTCACGGTTAGCCATCCTTGCTAGACTTTACGTTACCAGTGAGTTTTAGGGGCCTTGCTTTCATTTTTCTTTCCCTTTTGTTTGTTCTGAGCAGCTCAGAATGACAACAACTCTCAGAATGACAAAACAAAATGCTTCAAGGCAGCAGCTGGAGCTTGAAATTAATAATAAAAAGTAGTTGAGTTGATGTTTGGTTGCAGAGTCATGCTAGCAAATGTGTGTGTCTCATAGAGCTGCGGTGCTCCTTGGCATCCCCATTTCCATTCCTCATCCCCACTGCTGGGCTGGCACAGCAATGCCAGGGCAGGCAGGGAACCAAAAAGGATCCCTGGGCTGGAAAGAGCAGAACTGAGCGTCAAGGGTCCCTGGGCAGCACTGAGACTGTGACAAACCCAGGCAGGGACACTCCCAGCTGGTATTTGCCTTGCCCAGCACACATTCCCTGTCCCTGTGCTGCCTGCAGGGACATCCTTCATTCACTGAGATACCAGAGCTACACCACACATCTCTAAAAACCTGCCCCTTTTTCACACATCTCTAAAAACCTGCCCCTTTTTTACACATCTCTAAAATCCTGCCCCTTTTTCACACAGGAAGGTAAAATCTGCATGAGTTAAGGAAATGTTCAAAAAGATCTCCAAAAGCTCAAAAGGCCAAATGAATGGCCACACAGTTCCACAGCTCTGCTCTGAGTTCAGCTAGGCTTGACCTCCTTGCTACCCCTTGAATGTGAAGTTAACAGCAAAAATATCTGTTTATCTGAGAATGGCACTGCTATTTCATAAAGCTTCTTTATTTTCCTTTCAGCATTGGAAAAATTCCCCAACATAAACTGAACATTACTGCAGGCAGATTTTATTCTCATTGTTCAAGGGTAAGAAGTGAATGGGAACTGCAGGAGGCCAACTATTCTCTAGCTACACAAAGTGAAAATGATATTTTGAAGAAGATCAAAACCAGTGGAAAATATTCAACCCTTTCCATGATGTGTTGTATAATTTTGGCTGCAGACAGGTGACAGCGATACAGTTCCACAACCCCTGTGAACAAAATGAGATGCAACAGTTTTTAATCAAACTCTTCTCAGGGAACATAAACCAGAGAAAAGCAGACAAAATAACAAGAGTGATTCTCAGGCAGGTCTGCTTGAGCTGTGATTAATAGTAACAACAATAAAAAAGCTTTGTATTCCCAGACTTTGCCTTATCCTCTGCTACTTTTGAAGCATCTTATTAAAGAAAAGAGAAAAAAAATCCCCACATTATTCCTTTCCTAGGACTCTGACAGGACCAAATCTGACAACTAAATAGTCAGGGTGCTCCTAGCTGGATGGCTTCACTGCATAACACTGGGAAAATGGAACCCCTCTGCTGCTGCTCCTGGTTCCCCTTCTGCAAACACATCAAAACAAACACGTTCAGGACTTCAACTTGCAGGAAAACACACAGACATTTCCTGCCTTGCAAGTTCCTTCTTTTTGCAGGACATGAACACCTCATTGACATCACCGTCCTTCCTCCTATTTGGTACCACAGGTGGTAACTCAAGCAGGAAGATTCTGGAATAAACATCTCAGAGGTCTGAGTGCTGGAAAATGTTAACTGTGTGGTGGCTGCTGTGCTGGGAGGGAGTTTGTGCTTGAATGATCCTGACTGGCACCTGGGGGAGGGTTTGGGTGGGGTGGAGCTGGTTGTGCTGCTCTCCCTGAGCATCCTGCTCCATGCCAAGGACACACAGACACTCAGCAGCAGAGCTTTGCTGCTTGCAGGTGTTGCTGGCCACCAGGCTCTCTGTGATTGCTCCAGGGGGAGAGAAGGAGCACAAAGCCAAGCAGAGAGGGTTAACTCAGCTCTGCATTCCTTCAGAAGTCTCCTGGAGATTTCTGGTAGTGTATAAATCAGGATGGAGGCATAGTCAGCACCCAGAGGGGCAGGAGACAGCTCAGTGCAGCCCCAGAGCCCCACCCAGAGAGGCAGATTTACAGACAGAGCTTTGGGGGCTCCTCGTGTGACACCCCCAAAGGATGCTGCCGCACACAGACACCGTGTGAAGCTCTTGGAATACATGAAAACAAACCTGAGGGCTACAGCAGGGTCCAAGCAGAGCTCTGGAGCCCTGCCAGTGCCCACTGTGGGGTGTGGGGTGTGGGGCTGGCTGTCCCCAGCTGCAGCAGGCTGGTGCAGAGCCCCCCTGGCTCCCCACGTGCTGCAAACATCAAACATCCCCTGGCAGGCAGCTCCACCTCATGTCAGACACATCCAGTCAGACTGAACCCAGAGAGCACTGTCCAATTATAAAGGAAACCTCAGAAAAGGTTTGGAGTTGGACAGGGGCACGCAGCAGCTTTACCTGCAATTGCTCAGCCAAGCCCATAAACTTGGCAGCCCTCCTTCCATTACAGCCATGCTAATAGTAATCGTTAATCAGTTATTTAAAGTCATTCACATGAAAAACTGTGAGCNTTTTTTTTTTTTTTTTTTTTTTGAAGCTAGTATAAATCAAACTTATAGGCAAAAGAATAAATACAGAGAGACAGCTGTACAGATCACACTGTCACACCAATCACTGCTTAAAAGCACACACTGTAAATAGCAGACAAAATTCACCCCCAGTGGAATGCCATTGACTGCACGGGCTGGGGCTGTAACAGGGATAAATTGGCCTATCAAAAATACACAAAAATTTAGAAACAGAATCCAATGACGTGTGGAAGCAATTTATCACAGCTATGTCACTTAAAATGACATTATCACTAGCAAACCCATTAAATATTATGGGTGCCATTAAGATCCATGAAGGGCCAAACAACAAAGGAGTTGTTGGGCTGGGGCAGGAGGGGATTTGTATGCTGGCCCAATGACCAGTGGCTGAGCCTGGGATGGACACAGCCAAGGAGCTGCAGGGTGACAGCATCACTGCACCAGCAGGACATGGCCACACGTGTGTCTGACACAGCATTGTCACCACACCCGTGCAGCAGCAGCAGTGCCACGGCGCACCAATGGAAGAGGAATTCCATCAAATCGTTGTGCTGTGGGAGCCCAGTGTGTTTGTCCCCCTCCTGCAGCTCCTGCTGCAGTGTCCCAGTTGATATCTGTGCCCAGTTGCACAACTGCAGTGATGCTGCTCCAGCTGCTTTTCCATCCTCAGCAGCTGCAGCTTGCAAAGCGAGCCCTGCAGGGAGCGGGAGGGAAAGAAAGCCACCACCTGTGTTTAGTGCGTGACTCAAGGGTGTGACAGTGATGCCCAGCCCTCCAGGGAGCACTCCTCAGTGCCTCCACAGCTGGGTGCTGGGTGCAGCTCCAGCAGGAGCTCTGAGGCTCAGTCAGGGCATGATGAGGGTATCACAGGATGTGCTTAATGATAAAAATCACATTTTCGTGGAGATGGGCTGAGGAACACTGCCTAAGTCTGGAAGTGTCCAAATGGAGCAGCTCAGGGAGCCACAGAGGCCAGGATGGCTTCAGTGACAGCCCAGCCTTGCAGCTCCAGCCCTGGTGAGCAGAGCAGCCAGAGGGGAGCAGGAGGAATGCACAGCCCAGCTGATGGAATAAAAGAACAACCAACTGTTTTCTCTTGGGAAAAAAAAACCGAAAAAAACAAAACAAAACAAAAAAAAAAACAAAAAACAAAAACAAAAACAAACCCCACCAAAAACAACAACAAAAAAAAACCACAAAAAAAAAANCCAGAGCATGCTAAATTGCCTTACCAGGATTTGATTATTGCAGATACAGGGCCAGGCAGCCTCAGCCACAGAACATTTCACTGCTCTCACTGGAGCTGTGGGTGGCATTGTCCCACTCTGTCCCGTGGACACGCCAGCTTTGCCTGCACACCGTGGCGTCTCGCTCCACTGCCTCAGCAATTCCCCTCTTCTTGTTATTTTTTAAAATTGTTTAGGACAGCAGGTACACAGGAGCACAAGTGGAAGCGTTGTCCCTTCAGAGATGTCACTGAGAGGTCTGGCAGCAG
>PYHW01009577.1:393433-407376 GCA_013186435.1 Turdus rufiventris | reverse complement strand
AAAAAAAAAATCCTGCAGTAGTTTTATCTCTTTTCACTGTCTCCAGAGGATGTCCTGCCAACACTCCCCCACCCCCAAAATTGGACAGAAAAATGTAGGTCTTAGGTAGTCTGATGGGCTGAGATTTGGAAGCAACAACATTTCACCACACTGGCTTTCTAATTTCCTCAGACTAGAATTAGTTCTGCCACCAACATTTTGCCCAGGGCCCCCAACCCCAGGAGTGCTCACAGTGTGTCTCTCACATATTATTATGCTCCAATGAGGATGTTCCTAGCAGAGCTCTGACGTGTCTGGCACGGGTTCATGTTATATCTAGGTTTTGACATTGGGCCTGCTCCTATAGAAGTCAATGTCAAGATTCCCTGCCAGTGTTCAAGGATCAGGCCCTCTTCCCTGATTTATGCAAGTTATTTTTATACGATAGTGAATTGGATGCAGTATTATAAAGTCTGGAATTAATCTGCATTCTAATACATTGTAAAAACCAGCAAAAAAAATAAAAACCCCAAATTAACATCCTCCTTAACCTTTATTTTTATCAAGTGTACTAAATCAACTGAAGAATAATTGCTCTGAGGACTATGCCAAATGAGTGCACATTTAGTTTACATATTCCCTAATGCAATATGAATTGATGAACTTTCTGAGATACACATGATATAAATGATCATGATGTGCCATTCTTAATTTCTTTCAATTGTCTCTGTGAAAACACTTTGCTCTTAGAATGAAAAGTGAGTTACGTGCACTCCGGACCCACAGGAGAGAAGGAAACACACTTGTAAGAATTTGCCCTTTTGGCAAGAAGTGGAGCTTTTCTGAATGAAAAGGTCAAAATCCTGCTGTACAGCCTTGGATTGCAGTGAGAAGATTAAAGTCCAGCCCCTCCCAGCTCCAGGAAGGAGCAATCTGAGTTGTGATGGTCCTTCCTTCCCATCAGCTTCCTCCTGGATGCCACCTTGGGAATGCCCAGCCCAAGACTCAGACCCGGCTCAGAAGAGATCAAGAGTGGCTGCTCCTCCTTGTTGGTCACCACTCACAGCCCAGCTGGAAGGGTGAGCCACAGTCTCATCCTGAATCAGAGAGGCACTGATGTCCCTCTGAGTTGTTTCAGGGAAGGCAGCAATGTTTACCCATGGTACCCAGCTCCCTCCAGCCAGGTAAGCCCTTCCCTGAGCACGAAAACCTCGCAGTGACCCCCTCTGCTTCCCCTGCTGACCACTGGCAGGGTTCTCTGCAGCAACATTTCACTACCACATGCAATTACCAGATGTTTTCCATACCCTCCGAGTCTCCCAACCTTGTACGACCTTGGGCACATCTTCCCTGGTCTTCGGTTTGCCATCTGTTAACTGGGGCATGATAATGCGTTACAGGTTTTGGAGCCAAATAGGATAAGCAATCATCTGAGTTGGAGTGCTCTGTAACAGAGGCCACTGGACTTCCCTGAATTCTCTCTTCAATCAAAGCAAACCTCTTGGAAAATGTATCCTGCTTTGATTTGCTCCTAGATAGACTCTGAGGATGCAGAGGAAATGTGGTAAATGGTGCCAACGTTAATTACCATCACAGACAGATATGTCTGTGTTCAGCTCCCCGGATGGACTGCTGCACTTTGCTGAGGTGTCCAACAAAAAAGGTTTGCTGCCCAGACAGCTCAGACCACGACCAAAGCCCCTTTCCTTTGCTGTTGTGGCACTGAGCTGTACTAGTAACACCCTCTAATAGTAATATTTATCAAACGTTCCAGTCCCTGCCTTCAGCCATATGGTTCCTCCCTGGATCTTGCCAAATCCCCTCAGCGGGTTTGGCACCAGGGAAGGGATGCCAGGGCTGAGCTCTCCCCTCTGCCTGTCCTCTGCACACTTCCCATGGCTCCCAGCACAAAGGGGCCCCATCCCCATTAACCTTGACGGGTCCTCCTGCAGTGCCAATAACAGAGCTTGGGGGGATCACAGAGCTGCTGCCTAGGGAGAAACTTTTCTTCTCTGACACCTTTGAGCAATCTGGAGCCATTAGCCATTTCACTCCTATACTAATGATGCTCCCTTCAGTCATTATCACTTATTTTTTTTTGTAAAATCCTCAGTAAAGCTGAATCTAACAGGTCATTAAAAGCCCAGGGAAGCCCTGACTGACTTGATCCCAATTGTTCCTTATGTCTGACAAGATTTTTCCTATTGAGCATTTGACTTGCATTTTATGTTGCCTCATTAAACTGTGCTAGACTTTAATCAAGGTCAAATAGGGGCAAAGCTGCCTTTCCAGAATCCAAACAGCTCGTACCAAGGTGCTGATCTGCAGCTTGTGCTGCTGCACAGGTTCTCCCCTGGATGGAGCCCCGTGGATTTCCTTAAAGTGGGGCACGACCTGTATCCACAGTGCAAAAACCAGGACAGGAAAAAAACAGTTGTTTAGACTTCATTAAAGTCTCATCCAAATCCTACCCCAATGCCTGTGAAGTTGAACGTCTGGACAAGGAGATCAGTGAAGGAAGAACGCTGTGTCACAGCATGAATAAAACATATTCTAATTTTATCAACACCTAGAGTCCTGGTCTTTAAAATCCTGAGATTTTTTTTTTTCCTTTATCAGGTATATGATGAACAGCCGATTACATTTTTGATGTCTTTTAATGATCATAATTAAGTATGATCCATCATTGTAATTTCACCACTAAATCAAGGTAGATCACCATAACAGTCGTGATAAATCATGCTCTTTGCACAACTATTCCTGAGGATGAACTGGAAAATGAAGTTAGAGGACTTGAGAACCCCTCTGCTCCGTCAGCAGGATCCTGAGCAGCTCTCAGTGCATCCCCATGGCACGACCAGGACGTGATGGGCACCACATCCCTGGGAGCCAGGGCTGCAGGCTCCTGGCCAGGACTGTACTCAGCTCTCCTGCCTCTGAAGAATTCATTCCTGGGCTTCTCTCCTGCTCGTTTTATCCCCTGAAAGCCCAAGGTCAATGTTTCTTATTTAAGGATGGTAGCTACAGCAAACAGCTCCTTGGGATATTCCCTCTGCAAACCCTCATGTTAAATAAAATGATTTTAAAGAGCAAGAATAAATGTACAGGATAAATCCAAAGTCCTCACCACTGGAGGCCAGGCTTGACCCCTCAGCCCTACCCATGTTTATGAACACTCTAAATTTCCCTCTAAGGAAGCTTACAATGGGACCACTGAGGCTTCCACATGGCTTCAGATACCTCATCATATGTTCCTTAACAGCAAAAATCTTGATAGGACTAACAAAATTAATTTCCCTTGGCCAAATTCAAGTTTGAGGGTCTGCATGAAAGTCTTTTCCAGACTTTGGTCTGCAATTTCAGTTCTGTTAGACACTGTTCTGCAGTGTTATGTGCCACAGATGGCTGCCTACCCAAAAAGTGTGAGAAGAGCTCCTGGGAGTATAAAAAGCAAAAATCTTATGTAAGTTTCTCAGCCAAAAAGTTGAGCAAATAAGTGCTAAAGTATCTTGTTGACTGCTCTAGAAGTCTCTGGAGGAAAAATAAATAGTGGCACTAATATAGAATATTGATTTTTCCATGTAGTTTTGTGTGATGGAGCATGCTACAAGTTCACCAACCCAAGCTCTTAACAGCTTGTGTAAGAGATGTACAGGACTCATCATCCAGCAAATGGGGAAGCTGAGTTTTGGAGATGTCAAATGCAGCCAGTGACCAACTTTTTTCAGGCACTAGGTATGGTTTCCTCCTACAGAGCACAAAGAGAACAGAACCAGGTCCCTGGAGAGGGCAGTAAAATGGCAAATTCCCCTCATCATGGTCCAAATGAAAAGTACAGTAAAGGCCATACATCACACTGAGATTCCCCACTCTCCTGCAAGCTAGCAGAGGGCTCCCATCACTCTCAGACTTCTTTCTCACATTTATTTTAATCAAATTTCTGTCATTTTCAGGTCTGGGTACAGCATGATCAGCTCGACCTGCCTTTGGCTCTGTGTCAGAGGTGTCACATTATCCATCCATGTTACACTGGCAATGCTTGATAGCCAGGAAGGTCATTTCATCTCTAATAATTCCCCCAAAGGGGATATGAAGGTAGAATGATTACAGAGTCATATACCTTCTTGCAGAATACCTCATCTTTGTTCCTAGATTATTTAAATGATAAATGGAAATTGGCCGGGGAAAATCACTTAGAAATGAATTGTGGTCATAAGCCATAGGAAACACATTTAGTTTCCAGAAAGACAAAATAAAAATCATCAAAGCTTATTGTCTTTACTCGACACAACCTAAAACCAGATGTTTAAAGTATTGTGGATTTCATAGCACATACTCTTATTAGGAGGCACCACGAGGCAGAGTTCTGGTTTTACAGGGGCCATCACCACACGAGAGGCCCAATAATCTGAAATAACCTGTCCAAACCTGGAGCTGGTACTCTGATGATCTGGAGAGAAAGCATGTGTACAGCCAGAGGCACTCACATGCTAATCTTAGACTGTACCAAGCTAAGAGGAAGCAGAGATGCTCCTACATAGCTAAAAAAAAATAACCTAGGAGCTGAGGATGACAATACAGTAATTCTAAAAATGTATTCTAATTTTTCTTCCCTCTGTCATCTGAAGTTTTGCTGTTGCTGCTGTTGCTGCTGCCTTTGTTCACATGCTTAGAAATACAAGTAAATTCCTCTTGTAATCATCCCTCAGTGCAGGTAGCAGGGAGAGGCGAGCATGGGGATGCTGTGAGGATGGCAAGGTTCACCCCTCACTCGCCCAGGCAGCCTTGGGCTACCCAGCCCTGCACAGCAAAGCTGTCTCACATCTCCTGATTGCAAAACGAGATTGCAGTAATACTGCTGTGCCTCTCTGATGCTTAATTAATGGTGGGGAAGATCTCTGCATGGTATCTGCACTGTCAAAATGCCAATGCCTTGCTCACCAGACGAGCAAACAGGCAGGTTGTGGTCTGAGCCCTGAGCGGCGCTCACGGTGCCACAGACATGCTCCTCTGCCTGCTCATCCCCAGCTCCAGTCCCCTGGCTGATGTTTAAATCATCAGGTCGTTAATGCAGAGGCATTCCTGGCTCAGGAGCAGCACGGAGTGGGATCCTGGTTCGTGGCTGGAGCCGGGAGGCGTTGGGGGAGTACAAATATTATCGATGTCAACGGCTCCCTGTTAATGGCACCGCTTGAGTTTGTGGGCATGCACTGAAATCCACCTGCTTTTCCCCCTGCTCTGGGTTTTTTCTTTATTGACAGCTTAATCACCTTTGTGTCTGCTGCTTATCTTGGAGGATTTGCTATGAATTGCATTCGCTTGCTTCCGCTGTGACAATATCTACTTTGCTAATTAACCGCCTGGTGGACACGGTTACAAGCCACAATAAATATTTTCTGTCCAAGAGAATAATCACAATGCTGCCACTTGACCTGAGGGTTTTCACATCCTTTGATTTTGTTTTTGTTTTTTTTTTTCCTTTTCTGTTTTATTTTGGTCTTAAAACTCTCTTAGGTATCTCACTGCAAATGCAAACAGATGTTTCACATCTTATGACTCAATGACCCATTCTACAAACCTAAAACATTAAAACTTCAGGCACGGATGTTTCTATCAAATGAAAAGTCCATCTACTCCTTGCAGTCTGGTACAAAAGATGAAAGAAACAAAGGTTAGCCTAGGGAAGCTTAGTCTCCAAAAACCACCAAATCCTTGGAGAACACCAACAATATTAGTAATTACTGCTCAAAGCAAAGCTGAGTTCTGAGTTGGCATGGAGACCACCAAGAGCTGGGTCTTTAAGGGATCAGCTCTTATTCAACACATATATTACGTGCTGTATTAAGCACCTACTGAACCCCAGAAAAAATATAATCACAGAATTACAGTAATTTCGCTACCAAATGTACACTGGACTATAAGGTGCACCCCCTAGAGTCGCAACTTTGCAGCTCAGATAAGGCGCGCCGGACTATAAGGCGCACTATTTTTTTTTTGCAGCGAGGAGCCGCGCGGCACACAACAAAGTAGCGAATTACTGGCAGGTTCCCAATTTGCAAAGTTTTTTGCTGATTTTTCGCCACTTTTTCATGCAAAAAGCAGCAGAAAAATGGCAAAAAATTGCCGCAAAAAGCAGCGAAAAATCGGCAAAAAATCATCGCGAAAAAGCAGTGAAAAATCGCCTCAAAAAGCGGCCAAACACCGGCGAAGAACAGCCGCAAAAAGCGGCCAAAAATCATCTAAAAAGCACAGCAAAAAGCGACTGAAAAGGGCAAAAAATCGCCGCAAAAAGCGGCCGAAAACCGGCAAAAATAGCCACGAAAAAGCACAGTACCATAATTACCCTAATATACGTGCACTGCCATATTTCACCATATATTGCCGCAGCTACTGTATTTTACTGTATATATGTGCACCACCATAATTTACAGTATGTTACCACTTTGCCGCAATTTACCGTACATTGCTGCAGCTACCGTAATTTAATGTTCATTGCCACTTTGCTACCATAATTTACCGTATATTGTCGCGTTACCATAATTTAACGTAGGCTGCAGCGGTCATCCAAAGTACTGTAATTACCAAAATTACAGTAATTCCACGACCATAACGCGCACCGGACTATAAGGCGCACACCCCGAGAGTCGCTACTTTGTAGCTCAGATAAGGCGCACTGGACTACAAGGCGCACTAATTTTTTTGCAGCGAGGAGCTGCGCAGCATGCAACAAAGTAGTGAATTACTGGCAGGTTCCCAATTTGCAAAGTTTTTTGCTGCTTTTTTGCCACTTTTTCGCGGCGATATTTCACTGCTTCTCAGTGGCTTTTCCCTGCTATTTTTCAACATTTTTCGGTGGCTTTTTGCCGCGACTTTTCGCCGCTTTTTCGCCGCGATTTTTCGCTGCGAATTTTCCCCACTTTTTGCCGCGATTTTTCGCCGTGATTTTTCGCCATTTTTTCGTCACAATTTTTTACCGTTTCTTGGTGCTTCCCCACGGCCATGCTGCTTCCCCCTGCTTGTCCCTGCCCAGCGGCCGTACCGGTTCCCAGTTTCCCCCGCCCGGCAGCCGCAGCTCCCGCGGTTCCCGACTCCCCCCGCATAGCCACATCTCCCGCGGGTCCTGGTTCAGTTTGAAGATCGCACTTCCAGGTGCGCAATTTCCCAAACTTTGTAGCTCAGATAAGGCGCACCGGACTATAAGGCGCACTTCCCGGTTTGAGGTAAAATTTTAGTCAAAAGAGTGCGCCTTATATTCGTGAAATTACTGTATTTCTAAATGGGCTTTTTAGTTCTTCATGTCAAGAAAGGGGGCCATGAATAGAAAGGGCAAAAATCAGCGTGGAGAAACATTTACCTCAGCCTCTCTGGGTGCCATTAATCACCCTTTCTGGAAAGCCTGGAACAAAAGCCATTAAAATTTAAGATAGGAAAAATCACTGCCATTCCTACAGCTACAGCTATTGCTGCTGCTACTACTCTTAATTAAGGTCTGAGAGCAGTTAAACATTTAAATATGATAAGGCTTAGAGGTGAGCTGACTTGCCAAATGGGGAAGGAAAACATTGTCAAACAGAATCAGGGAGAGGAGCCCAGGCAGGAAAATGAGAGGGACAAAGAAATGCAGGATGTGCTACCAAGAGGCTGCACTGAGACCAGCAGCTCCTTCTGAGGAGTGGAGCCAAAGTTACCATGGTCAGACAATAAATACGAACACAAGGGCTGATTCTGAAGAGGCTTTTCTGCTCAGGTACCCTAGGACATGTCTCAGAGGGGATTTTTTTTGAGGGCCACCTAAGAGAAGAAAGTAAGGAGGTGCTGAACACAGCCCCAGGGATCTTTCCCTGGAGAGCAGCCCAGGTCAAGAGCCAATGTGAAATGAAGAACCAGAGTCACAGCCAGATGTGACACATTTTCAGCTGTACAAAGCCAGTCCTGGAGGACCTGTGGGTGATGGAGGGGGTTTGCAGCATTGCTGAGCACAAACCACTCGACATAAGTTGTGCTCAGAAGCAGCTCTGGGCATTACCCGTGAAGTTATTGTCGTATTGTATAATCCACATTTGCTTTATGATGACACAGTGTCTTCCCTGCTGGATATTTTACTTTTCAAGCAGTAAGACAATAAACCACAGTCCCTGACAAGAAATGTTTTCATTGCCATTGTTTTAGAAACACATGTTTTCTCATTCACTATCAGCACCACCTAAATCAAAAGGGGTGACTTTCACAATAAATCAGATAAGAACGGCTCAAAAACTGATATCTGCCAGCTTGTTTTCTCCCTTAATGGTGCTCCTGAGGCAGGCTGAGATGTGATTTCCCCGAGCAGCGCAGGGGATGGGTGTGAGGAGGATGGCAGGGCTCAGACAGAGGCAGGCTGTGGTGCCCTGCCTGGCGTGGGTGAGCACTGAGCACCTCTCACTCTGTGATGGATGGCACTGCACAAAGGAGAGCACTGTGGGAAGCATGCAGAGAAATACAGGAGCTATTAACCATTGCCCAGCCCTGTATTAACCATTGCCCAGCCCCAAAAAGGGCACTGCTGGACAGTTCTCTTGAAAGTCATCGCGAGCCCACAGTACAAGAACAGGTACTGGGATCAGCGCAGGCTTTGTGCTGCCAAAATGAGGATGCAGATGCTGAATAAAATCCAGTGCTGTGGTTTTGATGATCACAATTAATGGCTTAGGATTCTCTTCTCTTCCTCTACAGCATCCTGGGACACACAGGATAACCATAAATGACCAACAGGATCATCTCCTCAAGCACCTTGGCAGATGTTTGCCCAGCTGGGGATGAGCACAGGTTGTCTCAGCAGCTGTGAGCTGCACTGCACACTCGCACTCTGCAGCCACGAATGAACAATAACCCTGCAATATTCCTCCTCTTGGATGCTGGAGAGGTTTCTGGAGGATGAAAGAAGGGTAAATGGAGGAGCTGTGCACTGCAATTCTTCATCTCAGCCTGCCTCAGCTGGAGAAGCACCACGCTGAAGTGAGGCATTAGCAAAGATGCCTGAGAGGAGCAGGTGGGTGGTGATTAGAGTTATTTCTTCTCTTGCCCTGGGTGAATCTTTTCTGTGCTAAAAGAATGTTTCTCACACACAGGCAGATAACTCATCCTTTCCATTGTCTGCTGTCCTCATTTTCCTCCCCAGACAGTGGATCCAGTTTCTCTCCTCAAGGCAAGGACATTCCCTTCTCCTCAGACCATCACTGTGCTGCTGGTCATTAGGGCACCTTACTCAGACACAGCCTCCCCTTGGAACCCTCACAACCTCACATCCAGAGCTTGTCTGAATTTTTAAAAGTCCTGCATCATGTTCCCTTGCATTCTGCATTCACCTACATCACCAGAGCTGTTTGCACTCTCATGATCTCAGACCTCCATTAACACCACATCCTCCAGATCTTGAGGCATTAAAGCTCATGGTGAAAATTGCTGCCAAAATCAGCACCTCTCCTGACCACAGCACCACTTTGTAGAGCTTTCCCAGAGCCCTGTGGCACCAGCCAGAATCTATCCATGTGTTCTCCCCATGATTGAGCCTCACTCCCAGTCCCAGCTGACACTCACCAGTTCAGCCTGGTGGTGCAAACCTCTGCTGCTCCATTCCCTGGGAAACCTTTTCTTGGCTTACACAGAGTCTTTGGAATCATTCACCTTGTTGTTCTCCTCAAACATTTCTTAAGAGGCCACTTTGTGCTATAACAATTCAGACATCAATTAGACTGTTCATGTGTTGCAAACAGCATTTTAAAGGGTGTGTTGCATGTCCAGACTGTGCTCTCATTTATCTTCTATTTTTCCATCTCAATGCCTGCATTTCTGTTTGTCTTGTCTCTTAAATGAGAAGTTTTGTGAAGTGGAGATGAACTTTTTGTAGAGGAACTTGTACATCATGATCCTGCTCCACAGTATGGGATGTATGGTTGATGCTGCAGGAATAACAGGGAAATTGCTCCTTCCAGGGAACAATTTCTTCCTTCCCTTCCTAACAGTGAAATTCCACTGGCAATTTTCCAGTGCAATGCAGGGCTGGTGTCTCCCTCAGATGTTCTCTGGTTTCTTGTCCTGTCCAACCCTTCCTGTCTAGTGCTCACTCTCCAGTACAAACTCCTTCCCTTCTCAGTTCTCACCTGTTTTTTGTGTCTCGTTCAGAGGTTTTGTCCCTCTGCCTTTCCACCATTCAATCCCCTTGCTTCCATCACTCAGGGCCTGCCAAAAGCCCCAATTTTTTTCTGCATCTCCTGGTCTCTGGTTCTGCTGTGTCTCCCTGCTCCATTCCTGCTTCCCTGGGCTCTCCTGCCTCCCTGTTCAGTCTTTCCTCTGATAATCCACGTTGCCTGCTCTCTGCTCATATCTTGAAACACAGGCACATCTCTCACAGATGGAAATAAAAATATATGAAAAGAGGAATGAAAGATAAGACAAGGCCCATTGCCTGTCTCATCCAGCACACTTCCACTGGCACCAGCTGTTCCAGACAAGAGTATTAAAATCCCCTGAGCAGCCTTAGGATTCAAACTCCCCCAACAGGAACATTCAGCTGTAATCCCTAATAGTTACAGATCATTTTGTGTCTTAAGGCAGGAAGTTTTATGTGTCTGTATTAAAACATTATAATTCAAGACATGGATATCTCATAACCCAGATGTGGGAAGTAAAGCAGGACTTTTCCAAATCGTGGCTTAATGCAAGGAGAGGGATCAGGATCTGCACTGCTCCTGCCCTGCTGGGATGGAGCACAGGGGGCAAAACCCTGTATCTGGAGAAAAGCGCTGGGGGACAAAGTGGCATTCTGGTGACTTCCTTCAGGTCACAGGACATGGCCAGTCCCAGACAGAGTGTCCCCAGCCCAGGAAGGACACAGAACTGTTGGAATGAGTCCAGAGGAGACACGAAGATGCTCAGAGGGCTCAGCTCTGGAGAGGAGAAGGCTCCGGGGAGAACTTGGAACCCTCCCAGTGCCTGAAGGAACTGTGAAGAGCTGGAAAGGGGCTTTGGACAAGGGCATGGAGTGACAGGACAAGGGGGAATGACTTCAGACTGAAAGAGGGTAGGTTTAGGCATCAGATTCATAATTAGATATTAGAAAATCTTCACTGAGGATGGTGAGGCAGTGGCACAGGCTGCTCAGAGAAGCTGTGGCTGCCCCATCCTTGGAGATGCTCAAGGCTGGCTAGATGCTCTGAGCAGCCTGGGACAAACCATCCCAAACCATTCTGTGATTTTGTATCCTATCCCAGGTATCCCTGTGTTGCAAAAGCACCCAAGAACCAACACAGATTCACCTGGACTTTGCCAAAGCCCTGTGTCAAACTCCCCCATCCTCTGTGGCTGCAGTGTGGGCAAGGGCTGCTGGCAGTATTTGCTGTCACTGAGAGCTGGTTCGTCTCCCCCAGGTCATGCAACATTCACAGGGATCCCACAGGGTCTGGGAACCCTGCTGAAATTCAGGTTTTGCTGATTCTGGACTGAGCTCTCAGGTTGCAGCAAACTCATGCCCATGCCTTACAGACCTCATTAAAAAATAAAAAAATAAAAAAATAAACCCAACCTTTGCACAGTTCTAATTTTCATTTCATCACCTCCAGGCTTACAAGAAAGCTGTGTTTGTACCGGCAGAGACCTTAATTTGTATACAGCAACAAAACAAAAATTCCAAATTAAACATATGAATTCAATTGCCGAAAACCACCCTTTTACTAAGGGTTCAAATGTAATGACACCATCATTTAGAACAGCCTCATGTGGGTGTGTGCCTCCCGAGAGCCATCAGAGGAAAATAAACCACATTAAAATACAATTCCTCCAGCAGCTTCTGAGATGCAATCAAAACCTTACAATGGGGATTTTTCAGAAGACAGGGTTCTAGCTCAATAAAATCTATAGATGGGGTAGTCCCAAATGGCTCATGTGTAATTTTTATTCCAATCTAAAGGTGGAAATAATCTTTATGTATACCTGTGTGCCCACAGGATCCTCACCATCAGAATTGCTGAGTGCCTCAGGCTTGGATTCCTGACCTTGCAGAGCCCGTGTAAAACCAGAAATTGAGGCTGTGGGGCAAAGATTGAGGCACAGGCACTGATGCCTCCTGTTTGTGAGTTCCTTACCCAGCTGCTCTGTCCTGGAAGGGACCTGGGGGGAGCATCAAAAGCAGATTATTTCCCCCTGGAGTAGGAACCAGGGGGATGCAGCTGATGGAACCCATGGGAGTCCTCAGAGAGCTGCTGGCTTTAAAGGAACTGAGGAGCTGTTGGTGCAAAAATCAAAATTTCTCTTGAAATAACAGCTGTTCCATAGAAACAAAGCTCCAGAAGGAATAAATGGCCACTGCTTGCAGTGGAGGAGGTTATTTGCACTCGGGACTGCCCAGCATATTTCTGTTTGAAATGGGAAATGTTCTGCTTTGCTCTGCAGCTTCTGAATGTGCTCAACTGGAAACAACAAATAAAGAGCACAGATGTGGACACAGCTGTGGAAGGGCTCCCATCCAAGAGGCCATTACCTGGGCTGGGATTCCCAGCAAAGAGACACCTGAGGAGGCTATAAAATCAAGAGTGTCACGTAGGAAAAATGAAGGGGACAATTATTTACTCTTTCCCACAGTACAAGAAGGAGGAGGCATCACTGGCAATGATTTGCAGCTGATTCAACAGAAACTGGGACAAGCACTTTTTCCCATGCTGCAGAGTTAAGCTAAAGTCCAGCAGGCCCTCAAATGCCACAGGGTCACTGGTGGAGGGGTGGGAGGTGTTTTTATACCAAACAGAAGCATATCAGGGAAGATTCCCTAGGCACACTTGGGCATGGGCTCAGTCCAGCCTTCAGAAAACAGGGCTTGCATGACAGCCACTCCATAAAGCCCAGAACCCCGAGCAAATCCTGTTTATTCACAGTTTCTTTCAGAGCAAGGACCTCAGAGGCACCGTGTGAAATCCTGCTATCTTGATCCTTGTCTCCCCAAGTCCCTGGGTGTGATCAGAGCAGTGACTTCCACCCAATAATCCTGCAGGCTTTGACCAGCCTGCTCCAGTGACGTTTGCATCGATCAGACAAATGGAGAGGAAAGTATTAGTAGGATTATGCTCTGAAAACAAATCCTAAATACTCATCACATTTAGCATCTCCTGGCTTATCCAGAGAGAGCTGGGACCATGGTCTGCAGCACGGAGCCTGGAGAGCCTGAGTGCATCCTCAGCAATCTCTGTGCAGTTCTCAATCAGATCTGCTCCTGTGCTGGGCTCACCAGCACATGACTCACCCCCAGAGCGTTAGGAAGCATGAAGCAGAAAAACATCCATAAAGCATTAGATCACAATCCCAGTGACAGCACTGACGATCACTAAGGGGGCAGAGAAAAGGCTCATATTAAAGACTTTTGCTGGCACGAGTATTTTGCAGCATTTAAAATTCTTTGAAGATTAAGTCTGTGTTAGAAGATACCCTTGCTCAGGAAAAGCCAACCTTTGGCCGGCATTATATGATACAGCAATGTGGCCATCCGGATTTCAACTTCAATCATTCCCATTGATTCACAGGCATTTCAAAACGCTTAAGTTACTACATCGGATTTAAATTTCAGATCAATGCTGTCTCTGCAGAGCTGCTCTGCCTTGGAGCACAGCAGAGGGGATGTGAGGGGCTGTGCTGGAGCTGGCACCCCTCTGCTCCAGGCACCCTCTGGAAGCTGCTGGTGCTCACTGCTGTAACCTTCCAGGTGGGTCTTGGATGGCACCAGACCTTTGCACATTAAATTCCCCCACTGGCAGCAGCAAAAATGGCTCCAATTACCACCTTCTTGGCAGCTAATTAATGAGGAAAGGTGTTAGGGTAGTTTGGTTGGGTTTGTGAGTGGTGGGCAGTTGTTTCCCTTCATCCCTGGACAGTGCAGTTGGGGAGCCCTCACTGTCCTGAGGAAGGTGGGGGAAATGATGCCTTGAGTTTTAGCTTCTATG
>PYHW01009577.1:380882-393383 GCA_013186435.1 Turdus rufiventris | reverse complement strand
AAAGTGTAAAACTCATGACCAGGATCCATCTGGGATTTGATTTGGGTGCAGCCCTGGATGGGCTCCTGCACTGCCCAAGGTGGATCCTATCAATAAATCCCTGTTTTATCCTTTCAATAAACCCCTGGTTTATCCTTTCAATAAATTCCTATTTTATCTTATCAATAAATTCCTATTTTATCCCTTTTGCTCTGTCAGTCTCTGTTCCAGCTCAGCCTTTCCAGGCAACAGTCCCCACCACCTGAAGCGCTGCAGGTGGCAGGAGTAGCCTCACCTGGGCCAGCTCCTTCGTCCTCCTCCTCCTCCTCACCCCAGGAGCTCTGTGTGCCAGCCCATGCTATGCAGGGCACAGCAGAGCTCTGCAGTGGAACCATCCTTGTGCTCAGACATCACCAGCCACAGGTTCTAGCTCAGTTCTCTGCCCCGTGCAGTGAAGATGAACTTTCCCCTCACCCTGACACCATTCCCTGCCAGGCCAAGCCTTCGGAGCATCTTCAGCTGCACACTCTGGTTGGGGCTTTCTCCTTCTCCTCTGCTCCTGCCCAGAGCTTTGCAAGAAGCCCCTACAGAGGGGATATTAGCTCAATCCCCTGGTGCCTCTTTTGCAGCACTCGTGCAGGGAACAGTGCTAATTGCGGCGTTACATCCTGCAACTTGAAAGGAATCCGCAATGAAGCTGACAGGATTGGACTGAGCACGGTGCAAGAGAGAGAAACTTGAGTGTTAGCAGAGCTGTGACAACACCACAGGAGATAATTCAGCCAAATGCATCTGCCACCGTGGCTCCTTTGCCCCATAATAAAAGAAATGAGGATTTTGTGATAAGCCAGAGCTCCTCCTGGCTGTGAGGGGCTGTGAGACTGCGACGAAGACTTGTACCAATTTACACGTGGATGGGTCTCAACCAGGATTAACTTTCCCTTCTGCATTTGAGTACAACAGCCATTCTGTTTCACAAACTGGGATGGGGAAGAAAGCCTGCTTCCTCCTTTCAAGCTGCACACAGTCACTAAATCTTTGTTGTTCCCTAAGTGCCTGACATCAAACATCCTGAAATCAGAGGAATTATCTTTTCCCCAAACTTTCAGGTCTGTTCTATGGGGGTAAATCATAGCTGACATGTTAAAAGCCAGCAAAGTTTGAAACAATTTTAGGAGATTCTTCCTCTTTTCCTGCACCCCCCAATGCATTTAGGGATTAGTATCCAGGGCACCTATCATGAGAGTCTTTAACCAGAATCAATAGAAGGAGAAATGTGTAATCAATTCATTGACGAGTACAGCTTGACCTTTCCACAAGGACTGCAGGGACAACGAGTCATTTAAAGAAAGTTTGGGTAAGTTTTCATAAAACAAATTTCAAATTTGCAGAAAGTTCTCAGCTATAAATAGATCAGGACAGGGAGCAGACATCAAACAACTGCATATGCAAAGGGCCTCTGGCCAGCTTCTGGTCCAGCTCTGACACACAGCTCATCTCCCAGCCTATTTGCACAGCAGCCCAAGGTGAAAATATAAGATCAAGTAGGGAAAAAGAATAAAATAGCAATCCCCTGCTGTGGCTGCAGAGAGCTCTCGGGCAGGTCGAGCCCCTCGCCAGTGAGGGGTGATCTCAGCAGAGGGGCTGCTCTGCCTCCAGAGGGACAGCTGGGGATGCTTCACCTCTCCAGCACAGAGAAATGCAGGGACAGAGGTAAAGCCCAGCCTGGCAGCTCTGCAGCTCAGGGCAGAGAGGCAGGGCTGACCCTGCTGCTGGGAAAAGGAGCACGAGCAGTGCAGAGCCCAGGGCAGCAGCAGAACCATCCCTCAGAGAGCACACAGCTCATTAATTCCCCACACACTGTGCTCTGTGTGTGCCACCAGGAATTAGCCCGAGTGTGAGCACCAGTCAGGAGCTGACTGATCCTGTGCCCACCTCGGCCACACCAGCCTAATGAGAATTTATGAGCAGCCAGGGAAGTTCTCCTGGACTGGGGGATGCCTCATGGACCTTGGTTCGTGGGTTTTTCCTTTGCTCAGAGTGCCTGGTGCTGCTCCTGGGGAAAAGGACAAGCAGTGCCAGCACACAGCAGAGCAGGGCAGGGACAAACAGCCCTGGGAGCTGGGCATGGCAGCACTCCCACCCTTTGCAGGGTCAGCACCCCTGGGCGAGCCCCTGGGCTCAGCTTCCCTGCACATCCCAGGAGGGGATGGAAGCAGGAAGGAGCAGCTGCATGGAGCACCCCACATCTGCCTGGCCATGCCAGGGGAGCAGGCAGAGCTCTGAAAAGCATTCCAGGAGATCTCACTGCAGTGGCAATCGGCGTCAGGAGCTGTGTAATCTTTCGCTATAGGTGATTTTGCAAGCAATTATATAATTACTGCTTTCAAGGTTGGCATAAAAGCAGCACAGAGCTGTGCCAAACTCAGCTTGGGACTTAAAAACACTTGGAAAGCTTTGATAGAGACAAGAGGTGGGACAGGCTCGTGGCTGCAGTGCTTGGAGGGGACTCGGTGACAGAGGCTTAATTTTCTACTCTGCTGCAGATTTCCTGGATGGGACAAAATGTATCATTTATCTCCATTTCCAAAATGGAAATAACCTATTTCTATTAATTTGCAGCAGCACCATGAGCTGCTGGAGGCAGCTGTGTGTTGCCCAGTACAGCAGGGTGTCTAGCCCATTAAAATAAAAACCTCAGCCTTAATAATTGTGGCCAATTCAGGACTTGTATACAGGCTCAGACTCTGAAAATTCCAAAGAAATCCAGCAAAGCACAAGGCTCTGTTCTGCACTGACAGTATATTTGGTTTAAAACATTATAGACAAACAAATAGATATTACAAAGTATATGTTTATATACATATATATGCTCACACACAGAATTTTTCTTTAAAGCATCTCAGTTACATTTCCCCTGTAAGTGCTATTGCTTTTCCTGTGCAGCTTCAAACCTGAACCATGTATTTTAAAGCAAAGAAATTATGACCAAAGGTATAAATACGTCTTAGCCTACCACTGAGTGACAACATGAGCTTCATTTTCATGCTTTATAACACCACCTGAATCACTAAATATATTTCTGTTCTTGTAAGACAGCATTCCACATAACTTCTATTTGTGAATAAAAGCAGAAAGATGCGCACACACTGCTGAAATCAGGAATAAATTATTTTGGCAGAGTCCATTACTCTGGGAAGTAGTCTGAATACCTGGCAACATAAATATAGGCCAAGACTCACACTAGTCTGTCAGCAGCACTCAGTGCTTGTCCCAGACTCCCACAGTCCCTGTGCTGAACCCAAAGCATCACTGTGACCCTGGCTCCATCACAAAGGGCTCACTCTGCTGCTCCATGTGATTAAGAGCCTCACACCTGGGTTTTCACCCACTCCCCATTGTCACAATTCAGCTGCTGCACCCTGAGTTGTGCCAACACCCAGCCCAGGCCTGGCACACACAGCCCATGGGCACCCCAAACAAGCAGCACTGCGGAGGGATGGGGGTCCTTAGGAGGCAGAATTATAGCAGACACTTCTCTGGGGGGCAAGAGAACACGTTGGCATTTTTGGAGAAAAAATTGGGAGCAGTTGAGGAGGATGGCAGTAGACAAGTAGTGGGTTTTCATCTAAACATGCAACCAGCAGGATTTTTTAAGAAATGCTGAGTGACAGTCAAGAGAAACATCAAAACATCCTTCAGTCACTCTTCTCCTGCATCATATCCCCTTTTCCTCCAGTCAGGGCTGCCAGCAGCCTGTGCCAGGCAGAAGAGGGTGGTGGCTGTGCCCTGCTGTGCCACTGCCCATGCTGTGGCACCCTGAGAGCAGCACACAGCCCAGCACAGCCCTGGTCAGACCCCAGCTCTGCTGAGCTGCCTCCACTCCTCCCCTGAGGGCAGACAGACTGCAGCTGTCCTGACAGCTCCTCCAGGCACAGAGTGCTGGGGATCCCCTTGGATCCTGCTGGGAGGGCTTGGCTTCTGTGAGCTTCAGACTCCAAAGGGATGAGGCATTCCTGTGGTGCCCAACAGTGACAGTGATGGATGGAGTCAGGTCCTTGTGGCCACACCTGAGCTTTAATCCATGTTTATCTTCCACCAGACACGAGAACAAACCTGCCTGATCTACATCTGCCAAGCCCAGCAATAAGAGTGCGATGATCTCTGTTTGGTGTCAGCCCTGCTCCAGCCATGACAATAAAGGCCAGATAAAGCTGCAGACAATATGTGCAAGAGTATTTTCTGAGGTATTTCTGACCATTCATTGCAAATGCTGCTTAGCTCCTGATGACTAAATAAATTATCATAGTGACCACATCTTTCCTGTCTATCCACTATTCAAATGCCTTTTTCACTCCAGTCTTCTCATCAACAAAAGATACCTTCAGGGTACCCTTGTATTTCTAAATATCCCAGAAACTGCAGATGATCTACTCTCACAGTCCTAATGTAGCTCAATCCATTCTCATTTTCTGTTTGTGACAGCAGTAGTTTGCTAAAGAACATCGGTTCCTATCAGTTCATATCGTTCGTGACAACTTTACAGTATCTGATATAATTTCTAATTTCTGTGCCTCGAACGGCAGCGCAGCCCAGCAGCTGCGTGTTCCAGGGAAGTGCAAAGGCACAGTCTGCATCCCCACCAGATGGTTCTCCATATGGGCACAGCACAGGAGGGGACACTGGTGCTGCATCACCAGTGGCAATCCAGGCCCTCCCCGCTATAGATTCTATAGGCTCTGTGTGGTGCTGGCAATCCTAAATCCCAAATTCTGCCACGTGGACCCAAAATGTGGTGGAGGCCACTTCACTTTTCTGCTTCAGGGAGCTGCAGGCAGGTGTGGCCACCCTATTTGTGTGCATCCCACCCAAGCTGGGTGAACTTGCACTTCTGTGCTTCACCCATGAGCTCCTGAGCACCATCAGGGCAGCTCTAAAGCCCATGTGGAGATGGATGGCATTTCTCCAGGGACATGTGTCCCAGTGTGGTTCTGAGGCCACAGACCAGCTGCCATTTGAGTGGAGCAGATAATCAAAGCCCTGCCTGCTGCCAGCTACAGGAGATCTTGGCCACAGCTCATTCTGCCAGAGCAGAAGAGGGAATCCCAGGGTAGTAGCCAGATCCCAATGTCTGTAATTACTTATTGACCTGAACATCTTCACTTGTTCCTTCAGGTAGAAAATCTGTTTGAAATTCTGGAGCAGAACCTTCCAGACAGGATGATTGGACTGTCACCAAGGAGATTATTTTTCAGTGAAGTAACATACCCATCTCTGCATGAGCTATGGATCTGACAAACCTGTTCCTGGAAGTTCCCCAGTTCTCCATGGTGGATATTCACTCCCATGCACAAGCACTGGATCCGTTTTTACTTCCATACACAGAGACCAGAACACACCAAAGCTTCTTACAGAGCCCACCTGCAAAGCACACCCCACGTCCTCTTCACTTCCCTGTGGCTGATGGCACTAAACACAAAGAAATATCACCCAAGTACGTGCCTGGAGACAGGGCACAGAAGAAGAGCATGTTTACATTTTCACTGTGTGAGCAAATGCAGTATCTTCTGAGCCACCAACCCCAGCAGAGCCTGTTAAAAATGTACATAGATGAGGTCTCCTTTAGAGCCAATTCCTGAACAGTGGAATGACCAACACCAGGTATGCCAAAATCCCAACTCACTACCTCAAAACACTTGAATTCAGATACATGAGAATAAAGAAAATCAGTGCTGGGCTCTGTTCTTGAGCTTGTCATGCCCAGGAGTTCTCCTGTGAGCCCATCTGCATGTGTCTGTGTGGGCATGCAGGACCTGGGCATGCAGCAGCACCCACAGCTGGAACAGCAGCACCCACAGCTGGAACAGCAGAACCCACAGCTGGAATAGCAGGACACACAGCTGGAACAGCAACACCCACAGTTGGGGCAGGGGTATCCACAGCTGGAACAGCAGCACACATAGCTGTGACAGCAGCAGCCACAGTTGGAACAGCAGCACCCACAGCTGGAACAGCAGCTCTGAGCCTCTGCACAGGGTCAGTGTCCAGGCCACGAGCTGATCACAGCATCCCCTCGTGCAGCAGCAGCTCTGCTGCTGGCTCTGGGCAAGCTGTGCCTTGCTGGTTGCTGAGCTGCCAGGACTGGAAGTGATGCTGGTCCTCGTGAGGAGGGGAGGAGGCAGACACATGCCTGAGCAAGTGCTGGCCCCCATCCCCTCCCCTGCACAGAACCTGCTGAGGCTCCGTGCCCTGAAATCCCAGCGGGTAGCAGAACAGCCTGAGCTCAGCACAAACCCAGGGCAGCTTCCGTGGGAAAAGGAGCTCCCAGCCCCAGCATCGTGGTCCCACAATTCCCACCCTCCCCTGAGTGCAGGGGAGCCATCCAGTCATCACATCCCCTTTGATCTTTGCTGGAATAAAAGGCTAAAAAAGAACAGATTGTTTTCTTAAAATGCAGGGGGGGAAGGAAAGAGGGTGAGAAGGAGCAAAATTGGCCTGCTAGGTTCATCTCAACCGTAAGAAAAAGTCTTTTTAACTTCTCTTAATGAGGACTACTTTTTCCAGATACTACCTAATTATTGCAAATTGCTTCATCTTTTAATTGTTACTGCAAGGCAACTAAACATTGTTCCGTTGATTGCTCAAGAGTGGATTGTTAATGGCTTTAATCATTTGATAATCCAGTAATACAATCAATGTAACTCTGCACCTTGTAGGAATAATTTTTGGATCCACATGCTAGGAAGGATCTCTCTCCTTACCACGGGTCAGGTACCACGGGCCAGGTCCTGGTGGATTTCCCCAAGGGGAGCTGTGCTGACTCTTTGGAAGCTCAGTTGTCCAGCAGGGATGGAGGACTGGACAGTGGGACTGGACAGCCACCCCTGCCCTCACTTCAGTTGGTCCCCCAATGCACCCAAAGCTGTAGCCTTGTTCTCAGGCTGGAAAAGGATTGGTTTGCCTAAATACCCCATGAAGAGAACTTGCTAACACTTTATATGAAGCTCAGAGTCACACACTAAGGCAATGCAGAATCTGAAAAATATGAAAGCTAAAACTTACGGCATCAGTTTTTACTGGTGATCACAGGGGAGTCCCACAAATGCAACTTCGAGGCATAAAAACACTGCTGGAAAGTGAATTCCTTCAGAGTCAGCGGGAGAGAAGGGAGGAGGAGCACAGCCTGACAGGCTCAGTCAAAAAAGTCAGTTCTGACAGACAGCAAGGAGACTAATGAACTAAAGAGTTGCTTTGATTTAGTCTTCAAGGAAAAGGAGACAATTAAGAGGCTCTGTAATTCAATAACAGTTAGCAGGAAAGGGAGCTGTCACAGGCACAGCAGCAGTGACACCCTGCAGAGGAAGGGAGCAGTGGGACATGGCCTGGCACAGCCCCTGAGGGACCAGGGCAGGACCCTGCACTGACCCAGCACCTCAGGGAGGATGGGGAGAGGTGGGGCAAGCTTGCTGAACCCCAGGAGGGTGAGGGAAATCAGGATAAGCACAGCTCAGCCTCCCTCTACCACCAGATAAAACCAAAGGGCGTTAAACGAAGCATGTTGGGGGAAGTACCTCCAATAAATAAACTAAAGAGATGAAAGTCAGGCAAGCCCTATCCATGGAAAGATGCCAGAGTAATTTATCCCCAAATTTTCTAAGAGAGTCTCAAGATCAGAAGGATCCATTTTTATTAGGGTTTAATTTTCACGTGAGTCGGGAGCATATTGTCCATCGGTCAGTGTTTGCTGGTCATGGTGTTTCCACATATTCAATTCTCCCACTACCATCAAATCTGCCTGCAATTAAACCAGAAAGGAGCTCCCCAGCCTTTGGTGCTGGCTCAGAACAGTCAGGGCCAAAGGATGCTCCCAGGGAAGCTCTGCCCTTCAGGCCTTCTCTGGCAATGGAAGTGGGGCAGGACCAGCCCTGCCAGCAACAACACCTAAAGGGGTGTGAAATGCAAGCTGGTTCTGGCAGTCAAAAGCACATTACTGAATTAGTGAGAGGGTTTTTTTTTTCCCTCTGTCACCTCTCCCTTTACTTAAAGGTAACCTCCATCCCCGACAGAGCAAGGAAAACATGCTCAAGATAAGCTCTTTAGCAGAACAGAGCATCTGGCAGGGAGGTGAGGCCACCTGGGGCTGGAACAGCCAGAGAAGGTGTGAGATGCCACCACCCACCCAGAGCTGACCCTTTGGTTATCCCCTCATGGTCTGGCACAGCCCCTGCAAAGTGTCCACCTCTGTGCCCTCGCTAGGCAGAACCCAGGGCTCTGAGCCTGCCCTGATGCAGGGACACAGAGATGCTGAGCACGGCCAGACCTCACAAATGTGAGCCCCAGCCTGGCCAGGAAAGCTCTGCAGAATGGAGGAGTCTCCTCACACAATCCAGGCCTTGGAGAGGTTTTTTTTTTTGATGGTGCAATAGGATATTTTAATTTCAGATTTCACACGGATCCTGCTGCTGTTATCGGCAGCTCCTCAGACAGGGGCTGGGAGAGCACCGTGTCAGATCCTCTATCTATCACTGGAACATCCTCAGGCGGGCAGCTGCAGCTACACAGATCATCATTTTTATTATCAAAACATCATATGGCTCCTTACATAGTGTAAATGAGATGAACTACAGGAGTGAAATGTACTGCTGATGAAAAATACATGTGCGTGGAGCTCAACAGGTCAGAGTCCAGTGGGCAGAAATGTTAAGTGGGGTCCCACTGAGTGCCCTGCAAGGTCAATATGATTCAATAGTTTTATTAACAACTTGGAAGCCAGACCAGGGGTATGCTAATGAAATCTGAGCATTTTACCAGGATGGGAGGGTAGCAAATAATTTGCAGGACAGGAATAAAATACAATACGAGCTTGATGAATTAAAGAAGTGGCCTGCAATCAATACTAAGAGATTCAGCAGGACAAATGCAAAAGATTAACACATAGGAAGGAATAAACAAAAGGAGAGAGGCTGTATGGAGATATCTGGCCAAAGAGCTATCCAGCAGAGAGTGGGCTGGGGGGATGATCGATTGAGCAGGAGTCAATAGCACCAGGCTGCTGCATCCCTGCAAGGTAATTATTCTGCTCTTCCCCGTGCTCGTCAGGCTCTGTTTGAAGCAACACACCCAGATCTGGGCATCACGTTCTAACAAAGACTGACAAGCCAGAAGGAGTTCAAAGGACGACCAAAAAAAATTGCCAAAAGAATTCGGAAAACAAAAAAATCTTTGTGTGCATGTGAAAAATGGGCAGCGAGTGCGAGGGCTGGCTCTGCCTTTGTTCCCTGCCATTCCCAGGACCCTGCTGAGGTGCAGCCCCAAAACTGAGGCTGAGCTCAGACAGAGTGTGAGGAGAGACACGTTAAACACCAGGGTGCTACAGATGGACTGAAGGCACACAACATAGATGCTGGGACTAATTAGGGCTCATTTTGCCCCTGGTGAAATTGCAGCACTGGGCCAAAGCTCCAGCAGAGAAAATGTAGGGGAAACTTAACTCTGTAGTGTTTCTGAAAATTCAGGCTATGGAAAGCAATGAAATACCAGAACCCTCCTCTTGGATGGAGCTGAGACCAACCAGAACACAGCCCCAAAAATAAGAGAGGGGAAAAAAAATGGTCCCAGTGGCCAGAGAATTCTCTGGTTGGAAAGGCTCTACTTGCATCTGCCCATCACACTGATCCTGAGGAGGGATTCAGGGATTCCTGGATGCTGCAGAAAGACCAGGGCACCCAGGAGCCCCACAAACTCACAACTGAGACTCACCTGAGCCCCACAGACGCAAAGCACTGCACATGCAGTGCTCCCACCGCCATCAAACCTGGCTGTGATTAAATCAGAAAGGAGCTCCTTTGGTGCTGGCTCAGAACTGTCAGAAATCAAATCGACTTGGCTGCAGTTGGAGCGAGGACCCATCAGAGCTCCCCTGCCCCAGCCCTGGGAGCTGGGGGAGGGAGCAGAAGCTGGAGGAAGGCAGAGCCTGGAGAGGAGCCAGAGCATCGCTCAGTGCTCCAGCGTGGAGACAGAGGTCTGCAACTCCCCAGCACAGTGTGCAGACTCCTGCCAAAAGCCCAATTGCACCATCTGCCAAATTAATATTCCTATTTTTAATATCTCGTTTAAAGGGAAACATTAAGGGGGGAAAGGAGAGAAAAATAGAACACCACCTCTCTGATTAGATTTATAAGCTCTGCAAGGAATTGCAGCAGACATCGGGTCTGGCTCGTTCCTGTCCTGCCGTGATCAATCCTCTCTCCAGAGGTGCAGGGCTGCCGGGTCGAACACAGGGAAATGCACCACTGAACACCATGCTGCTGCTGCCACTGCCACTTAGGGAGGAGAGCGGAGCAGGGAGACTCAGGAGATGAATCAACATGGTTCGTTTCTTTGGGAGGAACTCCTGCCCTGTCCTATTCCCATCCTGGAAGCAGCCCCTGCAGCCCTGCTTCTCCTGGGAGCCACACAGCAATTGCACCCTGGACACGAAGGGGAGAGGGGTGAGAGAGAGAAAGATGGAAAATCCCTGGGGTGAACAGAAATGGAATGCACAAGCCATGTGTCAGGGAGGAGGCAGCCTGTGGAGCGGCTGATGCTGAATTAGCAGGGGAGCACAAACAAGAGGCAGATGCTGGGAGCCACAGCAGTGCCAGGAGCTGCTGTGAGTTGGGGCAGGGGCTGATCCTGGCCCCTGGCCAGCCACTGGGTCCCCTTTCCAAGAGCAGCACCTCCAGAGGCTCGCCCAGGCAGCTCCCAGGCTGAGCAGCAGCGCTGATGCTAATGGAATTAAACATTAATATGCTAAACAGGACGAGGAGTGAGAGAGGGGCTTGGATTTCTCTAGGTAGCAGACATGTCTGAGGTTAATGCCTGCCAATTCTTATTTGCTCTGCCATGTCAAAATCCATGTCCTTATTAGCCAGCCCATTAGTCCCCCGAGGCCAGTAGCCCATTAGTTCTGTCCTGGTCCTTGGCAGCACTTAATGCTCTCAAAGAGATTCACTCTCCCCGCCAGGCAGAGTATCCAAAGCAGACCTGTTCCCACCTGGGAGCCTTTGCAGGGCACCAGCCTGGGGCATTACAAAGCCAGCCTCAAACAACGTGCTCAGGGAGTGCTGGTTTTACTTCTCCCACCTGGTTTGGTGGCAAGCAAGGTCACCCTGCCACGTTCTTTGTGCCCTGAAAGGTGACATGGCTTCCTCACCTTCCTCTTCCTCCTCCAAAGCATTTTGTGTCTGCTCCTACTCACTCATGGTTGATTTTACATTATGGATCCTATGGAACAGGAAACTTTTCTTGACTGGTAAAAGGTCCAGGCTCAGTCTGGAGCTTCACATTCAGTGTGGACAGCTTCCCAAAAGGAGATCACCAAAGACAGGGTGGGTAGCAAATGTGCCAAACCTCCAGAGTAAACAGTCGTCTATCTCCAGAGAAAATATTTCCAGAGAAGTTATCCCCCTGTGCAGGCAGGATCCTTCCATTTATTCCTATTCCCAAGCCTCAGATTCAGCAGAACACCGAAGCAGTTACTTACCTTTAATCAGGAGCATTAGTCGCTCCATTGAAGTCAATGGGACTTCTCAGCTACTTAAAGCAAAGAATGTGCTCCTAAGAGAAGGAGTGTGCTGCTAAGCCAAGGCAAGTGGTGGCTGATGGAGACAGAGAAAAAGCAGTCAACAAATGAACCAGAACCATCTGCAAATGACTCCCAACTGGGCAGGCTCCCTTCTATCGCCTTAGACTGCTTTGCTTGCTGAAGAATTTTTCATTATGAATACAGAGCTCCTGCTGCTGCTACTGCTTTTAAACGGTGCTCAGCAATGCCAACCCTTGGGGTACTCCTCAGACACAGCCAGAGCCTTCTGCCCACTGCTCAGGCACCCCCAGCCCCAGCCTGGGCTGCTCAGTGGCAGGGAGGTCAAAGTATTTTAATCCCAGTGGAAAATAATCCCATAGGCACCATATGGGGAGTGCTGTGATGGATGCACTCCTACCTGAGTTAGGCTGGCCCAAGCTCAAACCATGGCCCAAACACACTGGTGAGGTCTAGAACATCGTGATGAGCCCCCAGAGGAGGGCTATGAAGAAGGTGAAGGGTCTGGAGGGGAAGCCACACAAGGAGAAGTTGAAGTCACTTGGCTTGTTCAGCCTCGAGGAGAGTGAGGGGAGAGCTCTGAGCAGTTCCAGCTTCCTGAGGAGGGGAAGAGGAGGCACAGACACTGGTCTCTGCTCTGTGCTTACCCAAGGGAATGGCCTGAAGTATGTCAGGGGAGGTTTAGCTTGGACATTAGACAAAGGTTCTTCTCCCAGAAGGACTGGGGCTCTGGAAGGGGATCCCTGGAACAATGGTTACGACACAGAGCCTGGCAGAGCCCAGGAAATGTTTGACAGCACTCTCAGTACATGGTGTGACCCTTGGGGCCATGCTGTGCAGGTCAGCAGTGGGACTGGGGTGCCTCAGGATCATTTGTGACTCCATGTCCTGCAGGCCAGCAGTGGGACCGGGGGTGCTCTCCCTCTCAGCATCATTTG
>PYHW01009577.1:351882-365229 GCA_013186435.1 Turdus rufiventris | reverse complement strand
GGTGTCCCATGCTGGTGGGTGGTGGGCTGGGGGAGCCCAGGGCACAGACAGCCTGTCCTGTGGGGCTGAGCTGCCTCAAGCACAGCACAGGGGCCCAGCTCTTTCCTAGGATCCCCTGTAAATAAAATCCATCTCTAAGACCTCAAACCAATGAATTTTCCCAGTGGATCTTTACGAAGTTATTTAGCTGCAGCCTCTTGGTAATTGTGATAGATTGAGACAATTGTCCTGGCTGGATGTGGGCAGCAGCAGGGAGAGGGGATAAACAGGGCCAGCAGCTCAAACCCCTGGAGCAGATTTTATTTACACCGGGGACATCCATCAGGGCACAGCAGCCTGGGAGCACAGTCCATCTCAGCTCCAGGGGGAACAGTGGTGGAAGGCACAGCCCCAGGAACCGGCCTGTGCCAGGGCTGCCCAGAGCCAGGCTCAGCGTGGAGCTTCCCCCTGGGACAGCCTGTAGCTCTAAATGACAAAGGCACCATCACCCCAGATGACTGCAGAGATTTAAAAGCCTCCCAAATCCAATCCTTTAAGGAACAAGATAGAAAACTGTAGCAGTACCGGGAAAAATAAGTGGCTAACACCCCAGCTCCTGAGAGTCAGCAAAAGGGAACAGCAAGGAAGCTGCGATGGCACGATCTGCTGTGAGGTTTGATGCTAAAAGAGAAAGAATTAAATGTATAATTTTACACAGCACTTTAAAAAAATCTATTTTCATTTTCAGAGATTGGATTTCCTTCTTGTCCCTCTCCCAGGTAATTTTCTTTCTACTCGGCCTTATGCTGGTGATTTCTCACCACGCTTCCAGCAAGTGTGAATGGTGAGTTGCTTTGCAAACTCTGCTCCCTCTAGACTCAGATTATTATTCGCTATTGATTCATTGCATCCATCCACAAAGATGCGGGCTGCAAAATATCCAGGAGCAGTACAAGGCAAGCAATACAAAATACCATTAAAAATGTAAAGAGCCAGCCACCCAGACAGAACGTGGGTCTGAGCAATGGCAGCAGAGCAGGCTGTGCCACTGGCTCCCAGCTTCCCTTCCCAAACCCAAGGGACTCTGAGGCAGGAGAGGACTAAGACAAAGCTGTGTCTAATCCTGATTTAGCCCACAGCAGCATTCCAGGGAATAAAGCACCTGCTCAGAGGTACCAGCAGCAGGTCCAGCTTCTCCCAGGGAGCACGCGAGGGTGGTGTGCCTCAGAGCAGCAGGGAGACACCCCAAATTTCCCAAAGCCTAGCCCTAGCTGTCCCACTCTGTCTTCTAGTGATCTAGAGTGAAAAAACTTCCACCCTGTACAGCCCCACACCATGGATGATGCACGTTCTGTGAGAGAAGCCTCAAAATGAGCCCCTGAAAAGGCAGGCAGGATGTCAAGGGACTGATCCTTCTGTCTCTGGGGAGGTGAGGAGCCTGGCTTAGCCCTGGGCAGGGCTCAGGCATGGGAGCTCAGCCACCCATCCCCTCTCTGGGCAGGGCAGCAGACGTTTCCCCTCCACCCTCCAGGCTGCAATCCACATTTAAAGCAATTTAAAGCTCGTCTTTGCAGACTCCCAACGATGTTCAGAGGGCACCAGAATTTGCCCATCTCCTTTCCCCTGTGAACCCTTCAGGGTTTACATCACATGAAAGAGAAAAGGAGAAATATATGGCTCACTGCAAGCAGAAAAACCTAGGTACACAGAGCTCACAAATCATCTAATTCAGGGCTTTGTTTGCAGGAGTTTAATATTCATAATGCACCTATTTTTATATTAGTGCTACCCATGAATATAAGTGAATAATTGCAGCTGATTAAAGACAAAAAAGAAAGGAAATGTTAACACTGAGACAAACAAACACTGACTGTATGATAAATAGAAACACTCAAGGATTTAATTCCCTGGATAAGAGGTGGGAGGGGGTAGTGAGAGCAGAGAGCTCCTGCCACAGAATTCCTCCCAAAATGATTGCAGGGTTCCTGCTTGTACCTTCCCACCAATAATTTACAGTGCAAATGCAGTTTTTGGTGTCCAGATGGTCCCAGCCCCAGTGAGATACTGGAAGTTTGTCTTTTCCTATCAAACACAATTTGTGTGTTCCCTTCCACTGGTGGTTCATGTACAGCTAAACTGGGCAGGCTGGGACCACTCCAGCTGGGCAAAGGGGATGGGAGCACTGGGGAAAAGTCCCTTTCCCTCTACCTTTCCATGCAGCTGTCCCTGATCCTCACACCTTGGCATGGGAGATGCTCTGTGCCCCCCTGGTCCCTCTTCTCCATGGCACCAAAATAAAAGTCTCTTGACAAGCAGAAATCTTGAAAAAATACAATTGATTTCTGACTTCTAGTCAGATTTTCCACTAAATATAACACCCTACCTGTCATGCTCAAAACAGAGCCTCTAAGAGCATAAGGCATGTGCTGTTAAGGTTTATTTTATTACACAATATTACGGCCATTCGAGATGGATTGTATCCCCTGGCAGTTTCAGAAAAGTTTTTTCCTTGTATTCATTAGAAGGAAAATAAAGTGCTTGCAAAAAATGGGAAATCCCCTATTTCAGTTAAATTGAGTGCATTGCAGGGACTTCACCTTCAAGAAGGCAGCAAGATAATTTACATTCTGACCTAGATTTCTAACCCAAATGTATTTGCCTGAATGGGAAATGACATTTCATTTGCTCAAGGGTTCTATTTATTTAATTAATTATGAGAGAAAAGGGATGGAAGGAAAGGCTTTCCTTCTCAGATTTCTACCAAAGAGTTGGGAAGAGATGAGACTTATTCTCTGGTCACAATAAGTGGGGAAGGAGTGGTGCCTGCGAGGTCACTGTGTGATGCCCAAGGACAAAAATCTGTGCTGAAGCTCAGGTTCCAGGGTCAGCCCTGCCCAGTGGCACCTCAGCCCATGGCACCCTGTGCTCTGGACATGTGGCAGCAGGAGCTCAGATGGCAATGGCAAAGCCCAAAGATCGCTGGGGTCATACAAGATACTTCCCAAATGTTTCCAGAAAGCTGGAGTCCCAAACAACGAAAAACAAAGGGTTTGCATATAGGAAAAATTAAAATACTGTCTCCATATTATCCCCATCTGTGAGAGAGTCCATGAAACATCTCAGAAGGACCTTGAACACTTTACCTTCACAGTCTGGGAGCTCCTGGATTTTTTTCCCAGCTAATTCAGTGCTGAGAAGGGACCACAGCTGCTGTTTTGCAGGATGGAAGAGAGCAGCAGGCAGCAAGAGGCACAGAGGGGAGTCCTGGTGACCCCAAATCTCCCGAATCCTTGCACGTTTCTCTGACTCAGGGCATTGCTGCTGCACTCAGAAATACCCAGTCTCACCCAGAACCCTGCACAGCCCCTGGCTCCCACTTTCCCTGAGTAATCTGTCCCTGCATCTCCTCTCCCTCTGCGCATCCCTGATGGAGCCAGACTGAGTCAGACGATTTCCTGCTCCAGGAGGAATGAGGGCAGCAGCAGATCTGAGTCAGACAGCCTCAGGTCCCTCCAGCAAGGCTCTTAGGAGCTCCTCACCTAACAGACTCTGCAAAAGGCACGGAAAGGAGGGAGACAGAGCCTAATATTGCACCACAGAGCTAATCACCATAAGAGAAAAGCCTTTGTGCGCCGTGAAGTGCAGGTCAAAGCAGCTCAGCTCGAGTGCTGTCAACAACTCCTTGTTCTGACACAAGCAGATGCTCATCACAGAGTGACAGAGGAATGGAAAAAGCGGGAGAAATTGATATAATCACAAAGTAGCACCTTCAAATATGAGAGTGCCAAGATAAAACCTGTCCCTGCCCTCCTGGAGTAGTTCTGCCATGACAAAAGCCAAGTCATTAGCTGTGTATTTGGGGGCAGCCAGTGCCTGACCTGTGGAATTCATCTGGCTAAGGGGTTTATTTCCCTCTGCTTCACTCCTGACAGTGCCATCGCTCACCAGGCACACGTTCCTCACCCTCCAAGCGCTCGGCATGGCCTGGATGAGGACAGGAGCAGCAGGGAAATGCCTGAATTGCACCTCATCCCCTCTCGCTGCTCCTCAGGCTGCATGAGCAGCCTCCAACACCATTTAAGAGCCATGGGGAGATAAAATCTCCCTTTTGGCAACCCCGGGGTGACTCTGGGCAAAGGAGGGGGATAACGAGAGTGGTGAGTGTTGGAACACAGTGGAGCTCCCATTGTTGCTGGCTCTTTGTCCCCCTGCCCGATGCTCACTGGCCACCTGCCCTCCTCCCCGGCCTTTTGAAGAGGATTCTTTGCTTCGCTGTGTTGCTGTCCCTGCCCCACTTCGAGCCCAGTGCTGACCTCTGAAAGGAGACAGCAAAGTGACAGGGACACAGCAGGGACAGGACAGGGACAGGGACAGGACAAGGACAGGGATGGGGACAAGGAGAGGGACAGGGACAGGGACAGGGATGGGACAGGGACAGGGATAGGGACAGGGACAGGAATAGGGACAGGGACAGGAATAAGGACAGGGACAGGGATAGGGACAGGGACAGGGACACAGCCTGACCAGAGACTAAGAATGGATCTCTCATGATAAAAGCAAATAAAACAAACAGAGCAGAAGAAAAGTGTGAAAACGATGCCCGGCATTCATTAAGGGAAATATTCATACAGCGGAGGCTCCTCGTGAATTATCCAGGAGCTGCTGGATGAGAAGGGCAGTGAGCCTGGCAAGTGTTTTGTGCTGCATGCCCGGGCTCCAGGAGCAGGGCTGTGCCCACCACCCTCCCTGGGGGCGCAGGGACCCCGACCTGGCAGCACAGGCTCCATCTGGAAGATGGCTCTGGGCTGGGCAGAGAGGCAGGGGCTGTACAGTAGGGCTCAGAGCATCCCTCAGGCACGGCCAGCCCAGATGCCGAGCTGCTCCAGGTGTGACTGGCTGCACTGTGTGTCAGGAAATGCAGGTCTGCATTGCTCTCACACTGTGCAGCCCTGAGAGTCTGTACAAACCCAGTGCCACCTCCTTCTGCCCTGCTGGCGGCTTCACAAGGACTGGCAAGGATTATCCTTCTGCTGTGAGTGGATCCACCCTGCTCCCCTCTTGCAGCCCCAGCCTGCATCACCTTGCCAAGCCCTCCTGCAGGGGAGGGGAGCAGCACCTTGGGCACCAGCGAGGAGGGGCTCAGCTGGCAGCAGCGCTGAAGAGCAAAGCCTCAGCAGAGGAGGGTTTGGAGCACAGCTCTGTTCTCACACCTCCAGCCCATCCTGGGAGACAGAGTGACTCTGCCTCATGCTCCTGCACTATGTTAAGGACAGGAGACAAGTCTTTCCATAAACCAGCACACAAAAATAGACAATTCTCTGTTCAAGCCTGCAGACTGTGAATATCCTTAAGAGAATAAATTGCCCCCAGGTACCCTGTGCCCTCCTGGCCCCAGCCCACTAAGGTGTTTGTGGGAATGCTTGCAGGTCACCACCCGGCTCACCCTGACTCACTTGATGCATCCCAAAATACCAACCTCCTCCAGCAAGAACCAGGGAGCTGAATTAACTGTGGTAATCAGCTCCACACACTGCTCCTGCCATGCACAGGCAGCACAGCTCAGCTCCTGTCACCTGCAGAGCTGGGCTCCACTCTGTGATGGAGCTGGGCAAGGACCTGTCCAGCTGTGACCAGATAGCCCTGCCTGCAAGGACCTGTCCAGATAGCCCTGCCTGCAAAGAGCTGCCCAGCCATGAGCAGATAGCCCTGCCTGCAAGGACCTGCCCAGCTGTGACCAGCTCTGCAAGGACCTGTCCAGATAGCCCTGCCTGCAAGGACCTGCCCAGGCCTGGCAGCCCCGTGCTGGGTGTGGAGATGCTGTGATGATGCAGGAGATAACTGCTCTGGGAAGCTGCTTCACCCTACAGGGAGCACTCCCATACAAAAAGCTTACAAAAAGCTGGTGTAAAGAAGCTCCTTACTGCCATAGCTCCAGCCTGGTAGGAGTATAACGTGTACCCTGACATACATCTGCTAAGACCTGGCAGCATAAGGTTTATTTTTTCCCCAAGTTATTTTTTACCTCCCTCTGGTCCTTGATTTACCCTGCATGGGAGGATTTATAAATTCCAAAGAGCCTGCAAAACACTTTGTGGAAGAGTGCAAAAGAAGGGTAAATCAGGACTGGTGTTTGCTGCTGCTGTGGGCTGGAGAGAGCTGGTCAGGGGTGAAGGAAGGGAGTGCAAGAGAAATCCAAAGGGCTGCTGGGGTGGCCACACAAGCAGCTCCATCCCAGCTCCCCTCCCGACTTTGCAGTGCCTGTAGTGGGCTGAAGGCAGGACAGACTGAGGGATGTCTGGGAAAAGCATCACCTTGGCTGGCCGAGCCTGCAGCTGTGACCTGCCCAGCATGGGATCACCCCCCGTTTGCTCCCTGCAGCCCAAGGTCCTGGCAGGGAGATGCAGCTCATCCCTGGCCTTGGCTGTGACAGGAACCAGTGGCCTTGGCCAGCACAGCGGCTTCCCAGGGATGCAAGGACAGCAGGGCCAAATGCCCTCGAGGATTTTGGCGCTGCTCCCCAGCTGCACTCGCAGGGACACAGCTGTGGCAGCAGAATGTGCCACAGAAATCCCCCGGTGTCAGCGAGGATGCTCAAAGGGGGGTGCAGGGCAGGCTGTGCCCAATTAGCACATCCTGGTTCTCATTCCCACTCCTGGCACATTCTGCCCTGCCCTGTGGAAGCAGCACGGGTGCTGTTCTCACCCTGCTCAGACCAGGGAGCCACTGCACAAAGACAGCAGTGAAACCCAAGGCTCTGCCCAGATGTTGACACTGGGTGATCAAAGCCTTGCTGCGAGGAGCGGCTCCCCGTGAACTTGTGGGGAAGCATTTAGCCCAATTTCCTCAGGAAATGAGGCTGGTTGAGTCACAACTATTAGTCACAGTGCCTAATGAATTCTGAGCCCCTTGGCCAAGTTCAAACGAAAACTGGCTGGAAGGGGAGCCCAGGAGGTGCCACATTCTAAGGGGCTTTTGGGGGCTGCAGAGAGGGGGATGCAGGAACCACCTCCAGTCTGAGCACTCCCAGGACTCAGCTCCATGCTGACCCACACCAGGAGCCCCAAGAGAGGCTGAAACACCCTCAGAAAATGATTTTCCTCCATGGTGCATCCCTGAGGAGCAGGAACACCAGGATGGGCTGTGTCTCACTGGAGGGGCAGCCAGGAGGAGCAGCCTCTGTGCCCAGAGAGGAGTTTGCTCTGCTCCAGCCCACAGTTTGCTGATTTATGTTTAAAACACAGACAATTAAATTACATGGGAGCTGATGCTGCTAAATGCATAAAGGCACTGAAATGCCAGGCCTCATCGGGTTGCCATGTAAATCACCATGGTTAAGCTGGGAACTGAGAGCAGGAATAGCAGGGGCTGAGCGTGCATCTCCCAAAACTCCCTGCCAGCAGCAGAACCCAGGGGCACCTCAGGAGAATGGGCAAGGATGGAGGGACAGGACAGATGGGCTGCCATAGGGGCCTTGAGCCATCAGAGGGGATTTTGGTTTGGGGATTGGACCCCAGACTCCAGCAATTTACACACCCAGCAGTTCAGGGCCCAGTGAACTAAAAATCAATACAAATAAAGGAATAAGAAGAGGCATTGCAAGGATGGATGGGAAAGGAAAAGCCAGCTACTCTGCTAGGAGCAAAGCACAAATGCTGCTGAGCTCCAGGCGGTCCCATGGAGGTTTGGGGTGCTGTGGGGAAGGTTTAGGGCTCTGTTCCACTCTACTGCCCACCCTGCCCTGGCCCAGCACTAGTGTTTAGCTGGTGGATTGCTGAGCTGAGTCAAGCAGCTGGACCAGCGAAAAACCCAAACCTACAAAATGGGATGGCAGAGGCAGGCTGCTGCAGGGCAGAGCCCCATCCCCAGGGAGCAGTGCAGCTGGCTCAGCAGGGCTGGGGAGGGATGGGGCAGAGCTCAGTCCCCGCTGCCATCCACGCTGGGCTCCTCTGCAGATCACAATCCAAGCCAAACCACAATTTTCTCCTGCAGGGAAAGTTTTTGCTCCTCTCCAGCCTGGGAAACACCTACACATGTTCCAGTGCCCTGAATGCTGCCTCAGAAACAGCCCAGGAGCCAAAAAAGTTGAGAATGTTTTCTTCAGTGCACTTTCTTAACAAGTCTGAGCATTAGACTTTTGCTGCTCATTAATTAACTCGTTGTTAATTAACGAGCAGCATTCCTGGCATGTGTCATTGAAGAGGAGCTGAGTGCAGTGGTGGGGAAGGCATGGGAGAATGGGAGAGGGGGAAGGCAGGAGAGCAGGGGAGTGGGGGAAGGCATGGGAGAGCAGGGCAGCAGCTCCTCTCAGCAGATTTTCACAGCAGGAGTGACGGAAGGCACGGAGCTTTGGGGATTTCTCTGGAAACATTAGTGCTGCCAAAGGTCACCCATTTCTGTGAGAGCTCCACAATTCAAACAAGCAGCCCTTGCAAGCCAATTAGCAGCAAATGTGACAGATCTGGATTTTATTTATGTAGCATCTAGCAAACAAAAGCAGATTTCAGCCCCGTCTAACAGGGACACAGAGCCTGGCAGGGCCATGTGCTGGGCTGCCTTGGCTTGCTCAGTGCACTCAGTGTGTCCCCATGGGTGCCAGGTCTTCCACAGCACCACAGGCTGTGGCAAAAAGAACACCCCACAAATTACCACCAGTGCCACAACGAGTAAATTTAAACTGACTAAAAAGGAAACCCTTTTCCACACAGAGCACAATTACATGGTACAGTTTATTACCACCAGATGTTGCGGTAGCCAAGGGCACAAGCTGCTTCAAAAGAGACAACACACACAAACAGGGGAGCGGATCAGCTGGCTAGCAGGCCTGGCAGCCTGGCTGCCATCCCTGGCTTGGGGCATCCCGTGCCTTTCCCTGATGGAAGCCAGCAGGCTCTGCTGCAGGAAAGCTCAGACCCTGCTCCCAAGTCCTTCTCCCAAAATCTGGCTGAGCACAGAGCTGAGTTCTGGGCTGGCACAGGCACCCTCTGCTCTGCTCACAGGTGGCAAGGTGCTAAAGAGCAAGCCTGGAGTCAGCGGCACCCTGGCAGGAGCTGGGAAGTGCTCCAGCTGTGCTCTGCAGGGCAGATGTTTGAGCGATGGTTCAGATCCAGGCCTCAGCTGAGCCCTCCTGGTTGGGGGTAGCCACCTGCAGAGCTTTTATTTTGGTTAGAAATCAGTTCACTGCAGCACAAGTCAGCCCAGCTTCTCAGGCTTGTCAGGGGCACTGCAGCATTTCACACACACGGCTGGGGCTGGGAACCCCCGGTAAAACAGAGCAGGAGCCCATCCATCCCCAGAGCCTGGGGTCACAGCAGTGCCCCACCCCAAACCACACCTGGGGACAAGGAAAGCTCTTCCAGCCCCTTTGTCCCCAGCTGAAATCCAGCGTGCTGCTGCTCCGGCCACACTGAGCAGTTGAGCAACAAAAGCACATGGTGCTGCTGGATTAATCACTGCCACTCACTGGAGAGGTTCACACACACATCAGCCCAGCAGGAGTAGTACCGAGCTTTGTCATTGCAGAAGTACTTTTCAAATATACATATAACAAACCTAACATCAAAGATCCTCAAAGAGAAACTTCTTTCAGATGATATCCCAGGCTCAGCGTCTACAGAGCACAAACAGAAGGGATGAATGATGCTAGAAACAACAAAGAGAAGAAAATTGTCTCTTCTGGATGAACTCAAGCTTAAAATCTCCAAAAGGAACTTGTCTTGCTTTTGTCTCCTCTGAAAATCCACCTCCTGCCTGGACAATACACGGCTGCTCAGGAGGCGAGAGGCAGCCAGAGCTGGGCTGGAGCCTGGACAAGCTCTGTTTACAAGCCAGAGCTCACCAGGGGAACAACTGAACCTGAGCATTTGCTTTGGTTGGCCTGTTCAGATCTCCATCATATTAATCTAATGTGTTAATTAACAGCAACAGGTCACCCTCTGAGGAGCATTTCATTCAATGATGACAACAACGTTCATCTGCACCCCAAGTTACACGAGGCTCTTGTCTGTGCCTTTGAGATAATCAGAGGAAGAGGGATTCTGAGTTGAAATGGGCTTTTCAGGGCAGCCCTCAAACCCTCCTGGATGGTTCACACAAAAAAATGCCCAGAGGCAGCCAGAGCAGCTTCAAGCCCTCCCCACAAACCTTCAAGGACACGCTGCAGTCCCTAAAGGTGGAAAGACGGGCACAGCAGCAGGGACCACATCCCCTGGGCAGGAGGAGAAGGGGGACAAGGCAACACCCAGCTGTGAAAGGCAGCAGGAGCACAGAGCAGCACCCAAGTGCTGTGTGTCACTTAAGGAGAGGCATGCCCAGCCATTACATAAATTGCTGATTCGCCATTTAACAAGTTAGCATTAATATTTATTGCGGCATGTTCACAATTGTAAAGATCTTCATTTGAAATGTTTTGTGCCTCACACCCTGTCAGCAGGGAAGGCACTATAAGGCAGGAAGCAGGCTTGCAGGCTCTAATGCAAAGTGATGGCTCCAGCTTCAGAAGAGAAGCCTATTTCCAGCAGGAACATCTGCTCTCGGCGTGGAAAGCAGGTACCTGCTCGGGGAGGCTGGGAGCAGATGGAACAGCAAAGTTTCTCCTCCTCTTGTCTCAGACCCACAGCAAGTGATGCTCACCACCCATGCCCTGCTTCCCTCTCCTCCTGTACAGAGCAGCCGTGGAGCAGGGGGTGGCAAAAGGGCTTTAATTGTTCACTGTGGGAAGGCTTTCCCCGGGTAAATCCGGTGCCAGGAACCACGCTGTTGCTGGCAGGGCAGCTCCCATCCCTGGCATGCCTGCCAGGCTGGGGAGGAGACATGGGCACCTCCGACCTCGGGGAAGGTGAGAAGGTGAGAGCTGCATCAGGAGGAGCGAGACGAGAGGCTGAGCTGAGCCAGGCGAGGGAAAGGTGAGAGCGCTGCGAAGTAAAATAAAGATTAAGGTGCAAAAGTGAGAAGAAGTTAATGCTAAGATCTGTTAAACCTCCCTCTTGCAAAGTCTTATGCAGGTGCTTAACTTTGCAGGCTGCGAGTAATCCAATTTAAGTCTCGGCAGGATTTAACAACTTTAATTCAGGGGAATTAATGATAGCGCGCAAAGTTAAGCGCACGCTTACCGGGTAAAACAGTGTGAGAAAGGCTCCTTAGGAGAGGAAGCGTCGTGACTTGGAGCTTTTAGAAGTGGAAAAAAACACCATCAAATATATCAAGAAATAATCTTGCGCTGGGTTGGAAGAAGCGTTTGATGTGACCTAAAAGTCTCTTCCATCTCTGACTTCTATTAGTCTGTGACAAGACTTAAAAGGTCAGCCAGTCCACCCCTTTACTAATGCAGGATTATTCCCCTCAGCACAGTGCCTGTTACTTTACCCAGTCCAGTTTTAAATGAAAAGCCTTGCAAAACTTCCTCTTCCCCAGGACCATTATCCTCCCAATTCTAATGTGTTTCTTTTTGTCAATAGTTCTGTCAGTATAATGAAATCCTCACTGTGCTAAATTGCTAAAAAAGATCTAAAAGTCGAATCTTCTTCTAATATGACATGAAAGTGCCAGTATAAAAATAGGATTGTATTAGCGATTCTCCACTGTATTGTATTAACATCCTATTTCACTTAAGGGAGGCAGGACTGAATTATCTGCGGATTCCTCCAGCCACTACTCTGACAGAGCTGTGTATTTGGGGTTCAGAGCTGCATGACTTCCCATTAAAGCAACACAATAAAATCCTCTGCGGCATGCAAAATGCTGAGGCAAGCATTTGGGGCACGTGCCAAGCACGGAGCCCAGCCCTGGTATTCCTTGCACCCAGGCAGAGCCCACAGGCTCTGCCAAGCAGGGATGTGGAAAACGGGGTAGGAAAGTGGGTGGCAAAACGTGAGGAGTGGGAAAGAGGGCAGACAAGAGTCTAAGAAAATGCCAGAGTGAAAATAGCCATTGTGGAAGCAGGGGGTGCTGGCTCCCAGGTCGGAGCTCTGGCCCAGCCCAGGTGAGAGAAGGGAAGAGCTGGCACCAGAGCCTTTGCATCTCCAATACAATCAAACCGGGCATCTGCAGCCAATTTAGACATGCCAAGAAATCCAGATGCCAGGAAGGGGTCTGATAGATCACCCTGCAAGGAGCAAAGCTCCTGGCAGCCGTGAGCAGGGGTGGGGAGGCAGTGCCTGAGCAGGCAGAGCCAGGGGTGACACTCGGAGCTCTCAGCCCTAAGGCAGCTCAGCAGAGGGCTGTGCCCAGCCTATGCCTGCTTAGGGACAGCTGCACACAGCTCCTTCCCCTCTGCACCGGGCTCTGAACAGGTTTGCAAGAGAGAAACTTGGTACAGCCTGTTCCTATCAGGATCCAGCAGAGCTTAATACAGATTTTCGTTTTACCTTGCAATAAAACTCAACAGTAACACAGCCCCATTTTCCCGAAAGCCAAGTCTGAATACTCTGAAGGCCCCTGAGCTTCAGTGGAGCTGTGGGGAACATCCCATTTACCAGAAATCTGGGGAAAAAAACGGTTTCATCTTGTTTCAGCCCACTTCTAGTCGCTATTCCCAGCATGTTTTACAGCCGTGCCGTCCCTGGGATTTACTGGGGCTTATTTTCCCAACACATGCTCCTTCATTGCTATTCTTTTTCTTCTTTTCCTTTTCTTTCCGCTCTTTTTTTTTCTTTTTTTTTTTTTTTTTTTTTTTTTTTTTTTTTTTTGTTAACTGCGTAGCAGAAAGCTATTGAGCAGAAAGCCAGTGGGAAACCACAGCTATTGTATCTCTGGTTTAGTTCCTTATCTGCTGAGGGGTCCTTTTGTGATTGTGTTGTGGAAGGACACGGAGACAGCGCCTTTTATCACCAGCACAGCATCTCTGGAATGAAAGGAGAGGCAGCGGGGATGCAGATGTGACGTTAAAGTATAAAAATCCACCATATGGTAAAGATTGCTTCAGCTACAGTCTGGTCAAGATGTTGACACTTTGGTTATGAAAAGCAATATGTATCTCTCTCCTGGTGGTTTCTGTTCAAATTAAATGTTTTGTATCAGGCAGAGAACTAATAAAGAGCCAGGTTTTCCCTCGACAGAGGACTAGTAACAAATATGGAGTAATGTGAAAGCTGACTTGAAAATTACTATTCCCAAAGATGCAATAAATGTAGAGATAAGATTTGCTTAGAGGACTCGAATGAGATAAATGCTAAAGGTGCTGCTGGTGGGAAGGGAGTCCAAGGGGAACGAGCAAAAGTGAAAAAGGAACATTTAAGAAACAGAGTCTGACCTGTCAGTGTTTCTGTTAACACTGAATGCCTCCCGGACACCAGGCACAGTTTCAGCCTCCTGCTCGCCCTCCTCCTTCCACAGCTCAGACAAGCCAGGGACCACGAGAAAATAAAGGGGATC
>PYHW01009577.1:330967-346772 GCA_013186435.1 Turdus rufiventris | reverse complement strand
CAGATCCTACCTGGGCACCTCCTCCCCAAACACACTCAGATCCATCCTGGGCACCCCCGCAAACACATTCAGATCCTTCCTCGGCACCTCTTCCCCAAACACACTCAGATCCTACCTGAGCATCTCCTCACCAAACTGGTTCAGATCCTACCTGACAGCCGGGTCCACGGTGCTGTCCCAGCTCTGGCTCCAGGTTCTCAGTGCAGGCAGGGTCACAGTTTGGGAACCTGCAGCATCCCAGTGCCTCCCTGGGCACCGGAGCTGCTCTGCTGCAGCACTGCTGCTCCCCAGACCTGCTGCAAACCACCCCCTGCAAGCTGCACCAACCTCCCTCCCACAGCCTGGATTTATCTCCTTGTACCTGCCGGTGACTCACTAATGTGGGAGCAAACAGGCTGTAGGTGCTGGCTGTGAACCATTACCTGTCTCAGTGCCACACACCTGTGACAAAGCTGCCCCCAGGCCAGTCAGACCCTGCAGGTTTACAGTGATGGGGCCTCATCCAGCTGTGGTCACCTGTGTGTCCCTGTCAGGCAGGATGATGCTCAGTGTGCAGCTCAAGCATCTTCCCACCCCAGGGAAAGGGCTTCTCACGTCACTGCTCTTGTTCCAGTTGCACCTTGGTGTCACCATGATGGAGTGGGCAGAGCCCTTGTGGGAGCATTTATCCCAGTAGCCACAAAGTGCTCAGGTGCTCTGTGTGTAAATGTGATCCATGAACCACTGTTAATTCAGAGACAGAGGATGCTCCTCACCATCTCCTGAAAAAAACTGCAGAAAATAAAGTCTCCTCTGCCATGGCTGGGTGGAGAAATGTTGGAGGCATTTCCTGCCCCAGCTCATCCCTCTCACAGCCGTGTTTCCCTGCAGGTGAAGGTGGCAGTGCCAGGGACCAGCACCGTGCCCGGTTTCTCAGGGGCTCAGAGCCTGCCTGACCCAGCTGAGCACAGATGGGGATGATCCCTCCTCAGCACCAGCAAAGTTCTGAGGTTTGCAGCCCCTTGGGTGCCAAAGCTGAGCAGCCATGGGACAGGGACAGGGCTGGGGTGGTGCCCAGCCATGCGCTGGCTTCTGCACCTGGAGCCACCAAAGCAAACCCACTGAGGCGTATTTAACCAAACACTTACTTTCCATTTTATTCAATAATTGCTTTAATACTAAAATGCATTAGATGCTCAAAGCAGAGAAAAGAAAATCACATTTAGGTGGAAAACAAAGTTCTCATCAGATGAAAAAATCCCAATGTGGCAGGTACACCATTTGGAAACAGAATCATAATAATTTAATAAAGCTGCTTTATCATCTTCATAAAATAGACAGAATGGTGATTCTTTTTTTTTTTTCCTTTTTCCATTTTGTTGTTTACAATGATTCAATCACTGTGAAAATGTACATAACATACATATCAGCATATACAACAATTTATTCTTCATATACTCGGCAACGGAGACACCATGACGAGAGGAACCACGCTGGGTCCCGCGGCCGCCGGGGGCGGCTGCTGCTGAGAGCCGCTTTGGGGTGTCTGGAGCCGCTTTGGGGGTGTCTGGAGCTGCTTTGGGGGTGTCTGGAGCCTCCTCCCCAGCTCACATCAGCTGAACATCAGCTGAGGCCGGCGGAGCTGGGCTCAGGCTCAGCAGGGCTGGCAGCAGGGGCTCCCTGCCGGGTACCGCAGCTCTCAGGTTGGCTCAGAGATCACCCAGAGCTGCAACAGCAGCTGGAGCAACAAGACCATCCATTTTCCCCAATGACAGACAAATGTGTTTCCATTCAAAATTAGAATTTTTTTTGTTTTTATTCTCTCTTTCCCACCCCCCCACCACCCACCACCCCCCATGAATAATTTCAACATATTCATCAGACAGTGTGTTCTTCACAAAAGCAACTCGTTTCCTATTTGGAAAAATAACAATTAAAAAAAAAAAAAAAAGGAATTCACTTTTGCACAAAGTGTGATCCACAGGCCACCTCCAGCTCACAACAAACAGGGAACGGCAACAACCTCAGCAGACAGTGCTTGGGGGGGACTTTTCCAGCCATCACTCGTGCCCCCCAGCCCTCCAGCATCCCTGCTGGCCCAGCCCTGCAGCCTGGAGGGTGGGAAAGGCTCCCAGGGCAGCAGGGAGAGCTCAGCCCCGGGCCCCAGAGCTGCTCCAGACAGGTCCTCGTCATGCCCGGGGGACAATCGTGGGGCTTGCTGCTCTCCTGGATAAACAGGGAGCAGAGCCTGAAGGAAACCAACAGATCCCAGCGATTTTTCCTAAACCAAATCTGAGGACAGGTTTAAGTTATTAAAGAGCACAATAATTACATCTGGAACCCTTCCAAAAAGCTTTCCTGCCCACCCTGCAGCTCAGAACATTTTTTGCATGGGCAGTTTTGATGCAAGTAGGAAAAAAAAAAAAAAACACAAGAGACTGCGATTTGCCCAGGAGCCTGAACTCATCTCAAGTGACACAGAGGGACAGTGACAGGAGTACCAAAATATTCTGGAGGGGGCCAAGGCAGCAAAACCAGGGCTGGTCTCCCCTTGGCCCCATGCAGCGAGGCTGTAGCAGGGAAGGGCCCCTCACTCACATCCCCCACTGCAGCCTGGGTCAGCCCAGAAAACTGGTGTTTAAATGATTTTCTTGGAGGCATAAGGGTTTACTGACCTCTTTAATGCCCCCTTTTAATACAGAATTATTTCACATCCTTTCTCGGCTGTGCTTTTATTCAGAGTGGCAAGGAACGTTTCCTCTGGGTAAATTAGAGAAATGTTTCTATTTTTTTTCTTTTTTTTTTTTTCCCTCTCTTCCTTTTCAGTTAGCATCTATTTTTCATCCAAAGCACAAGGCTGGTGGTGGCAGCTCTGCAGGCATGGGGCAGGAATTAAGGGCTGGTGCTTTCCCAGGCAGCTGGGGGTGGTGGTGATGATGATGATGATGATGATGATGAGGCACATGGGGGGGACTCTCCACCCCTGCATGGGCAGTGGGGAAGCTGGATCCCCTCTGCAGGATGGTTGGGGCCACGTGGAGTCGTTGCATGGAGTCATGGGGCACTGCAGGCTCTGTCTCTCAGCAAACACCCAGGAGATTCCCCCCCCAAAAAAACCACCCAGAGCTGACAAAACCAGGTAACATCAGAATAAACTCAGCTTAACAGTTAGAGAACACCGAGTTACTCCAACAGCCCCCAGCCAGCCCCTCTCCCCTTTGCTTGTGTTACAATAAAACACACATTTGGGCAAAAAAACCAGAAATCAATGACAGCAGTAACAGTACACAGGCAGGAAACACAGCGGGAACAGAAACAACATCTCCCTGAAACATGGGCTCAGAATCCAGAAGAGGGGAGGAAAGCCCCCGTTTGCTTTCTGGAGGGATGCAGGACACGATGTTAACGCGTGGGATGGGAGCTGAATGAGGTAGTCATCACACCAGTGAGGGAAGCATCACAAATTTCATTACACAACGGTTTTTTTTGTTGATTCTTTCCCAATTCCTGACCCTAGCAAGTGGCAGGGGGAACAGGCTGACTCTGGACCCATCTTGGACCAGCTGTGGCTTCAGGCAAGATCAATTTGCCCTGAAGAAATAAATGGCTGGAGTTCAATTTTATTTTGAGGATAATAACAACTGGAACTTGTTTTCTTGTTGTTTTTCATTCAAATAAATCAAGTAACAAATACTTTATCATGATATGTAGACCTAGAAAGACTCTTTTGCTAGAAACCACTAATTTCAACTTGCTGGTACAGCAAACATTGGCAACAGCTATACATTTTTCCTTCCATAATCAATTTTAACTTCTAGGAAACATTATTGAGGGTAGGAAAAATCTGTTCCGTGAAGGGTTAATAATAAAAGCAATAATAATAATAAGAATAATACACTAACTGAAATCCTCCTACCTTACTCGTACCTCACTGAGGAATCATCACTGCAAGAGAGCAGAGAGCTGTGGAATCCCTTCCCTCTCTCCCTTCTACAAAATGGCTATTAAAGTAGCTCAATTTTCAAATCAATTTTATATGAGTAGATTTGTACCCACACAAAAAAGTCCTTAATTATGAGAAAAAATAAAGAATTGCTTTAATTTTTTCTCCATTAAGAAGGCACATTAATTGAATTAGTAGCGTTGTTACATATCACCTGTCTGCCCCTAAATTAACATCACTATTGCTCATTCCATACTTATTTATGATGCAGGGATAGAAAGAAATGGAATAGTCTCAAATCCATGCCATGATGTCATACCTACATACACACTCTTGGCATAATCATGGCTAGGAAACGCTGACTTGGAAGTGTATGTGTCTAATTGAGAAGGTAATTTAGATCTCTTAAAATAATTCCATCTCTTTGACTTGGAAATGACTGGAGGCGAGGGATATCTAAATCTGGGAACTGGAAAAAAACCAAAATAACCAATTCTGGAGGAAAAAAAACCAAACATTTCCATGCATTGCCTTGAAATTATGCAAAAGAAACGGGTAAGGGGAAAAGTTCAGCACAGTGCATCCAAAAATTGCAATCCAGGCAGGATTTTCCCAAAAATGCCTTCCCACAGTGCCCTGTCATTTCCCTGCAGGAGCCAGGGGAGGCTGCAGGCAGTGGTGGGGGCTGGAAGAAGCGCTTACTCCACCAGGGTGCAAACTGCAGGTTCCCCAAAGTTTAAGTAAGATGATTGTGACTTGGTTTGTTTTTTTTTTTTATTATTCTTTTTTTTTTTTTAAGCCTGAAAGCCTTTTGCCATCACCAGACATACAGTAATTTGCAATATCAAATACAATAATAGTACAGGTAAGTATGTGACAGCAAAAGGATTCATAAATGCAGGGGTGTCCATAGCAAAACACCAACACCTTAAAACACAAACAACCTCGTGCTGGGTGAATTTGAGCAGAACTCACCCGACTGTCACTCTGAACAGTCCCACACAAGAAACAGCCGCTACTCTGTCCAGACTACAAAACCGCCGGGGTGGTTACTAAAGATGTCCCAATAAGGAATTTGCCACTCAATTCTCTGCAGGAATGGAAATTTATCTTCGTTTGGAGATATAAAAATATAGAAACTCCGAGGAGGGGATACCGAGTGCTCCTGAGGACTGGGGGGGTCTGGCCTGTGCCCCCGCCACCCGCCGCCTCCCGGCAAAAGCACAACACCGGCTGTGGCCGTGTCAGACACGTGGGATTGTCACACCAACGATAGCTTCATTTATAAACAATACATTGAGGGAAAGCTTTTAAATACAGCAATCTGTGAACCATTGGTAAGCGATAAAAACAATCTGCGCTGGGAGTCGTGCGGTCCCTCGTCCTCGTGCTCGCCCTGCTCTCGCCGAGTGCCGCTCGCAGGACGATGCTCAGAGGACGATATCCTTCAGTCTGCGGGCGCCGGGCGAGTCCTTGTCCCGGCGCTCCTGCAGCAGCGGGTTGCCCTCCTGCCCGCTGCTCTCGCTGTCCGCGCCCCGGGGCTCTGCCTCGGTGGGCCGCGAAGGGCCACTGTTCCCAAAGGGCTCCCGGCAGTGCCCGGATCCGTAGGGCAGCGCTGGCTTGGTGGCCAAGGGGCTCTTGATGTGCAGGGGCGAGGTGACGGGGCTGACGGCCTCGCAGCCGTTGCCGGCCTCGCGCACGGCGCCGCTCACCTTGGGGCTGCAGGCGGCCGAGTCCACCGTTCTTTTGGCCTTGGGGTTGGCGAGCCGCTCGTCGGCCGGGGGCTCGCCGCCCTCCTTGCCGAAGGTGGCGAAGGTCCTTTTTGTGCTGCAGTCTGCGTAAGGCTCCGCGTCCACCGCCGAGGCCTCGATGGACAGGGCGATGACGTTCCTGCCGTGCTCCGGGGACTTGGCGCGGCTGGGCACGGCGCCGCGGGGCATCCAGCACCTGTCCGAGTGGCCCAGGATGCGGCACTCCTCCCGGCAGTGGAACCCCTCGCTCGGCTCTGCGGGGAGCAAACACAAGGCACGGTCAGCGGGGCAGTGCCCACACACACACAGACACACACACATACACAGCCCTGGGCACGCCACGCCAACCTGGGGGCTGCGCTCTGCCCCTCGAGCACAGGGGATCCTACCCTGAGCAGCAGTGATGCACCTCCAACAGGTACCAGCCACCTCCAACAGACTGGAGTTTCATTCCCAGCAGGTTGTGTGTCACCTGTCACCACCAGAACAGCAGCCTGGAGAAGGAGTGACGGCAGCAAATCCATCACAACACGGCTGTCCGTGTGTCAAGCCCTCAGAGCCAGTGGTTCCTGGGTTTAGTGACCAGTGTTAAAAGCCACCATGTTTTAAGCTTGGTTTGACGTGACATTTAAGCTTGACTTTTTGCAGAGAGGGGTAAGGAACAGAGGGAGGAAAGAAAAGGGGGAGTAGGGAAGGTTCTTTGTGGTTCTGCTATATATGTGTTTTAACTTGTTGCTTAATCCCCACTGACCTCTCACACAACAGAGGCTTTATAAATCTCCAAGATTGTCCACTCCACTGAAGATTAAATGTGTCATTTCCAGCGCTGGGGCTTTATTCATACAGGAGCAATAAAGATTCCTTCTCTGGACTTGGGGCTGTCCTCCCAACACCACTTTACAGTGCTGAAATATGGACTGGTGGTTTAACCCTTTCCAAGGACCCTCCATGACGAGCTCCAAGGTCTCCCAGGCGAGTGCAAACCTTTTTCTGGGGGCCTGCCTGCATTCCTGCACTGTCAGTCAATGCCAGGGGACTGCACAGCCTCACCCCCACATCACAGCCAGACAAACCAGGGCTCGGGGAAGCAGCCAGGCTCAGCCAAGTGCGAAGCTGGAAATCAAATTCAGCAGTTTCACCATGCCCAGCCTTTGCTGAGCACCCGACCGAGGCTCCTGCCGAACACCGCAGCATCCTGGCTGCTTTTCAGTCTTTTCCTTCATTTGATAAGAGGTTGTAATTGCAGCTGGCCCTCACAAAGCACAGCCTTTCCCCACACAAAGACGTGGCTCCGTCCTGCCATGACCTGCACACGCTGGGAGCAGCACTGGAGCTCTGATGGCATCAGCCACACGAGCCCACGCTGGCTTTGATGGATCCAAGGTGCAGACTCAGCCTGGGTTTCCTTCCCAGCCCTGTGCAAACCATTCATTCTGCTGCTCTGTACATCTGTGTGCATAACCTCCGCTCCTCAGACACATTGGTATTTCCACCACATGCGAGCACTAGGGCGGCTGATAAAAATTCTCAGCACATAACACAATGCACCAAAATATGAGCAGCTTAACACTTACAGAGAATAAACGAGTAAAAGGCAGACCTCAAAAAAAAAAAGGGAAGAAAAAGGAAAAATACACCAAGAAAGGGGTTTTAAAAAAAAAAAAAGAAGAAGCCAATTAATTGAAAAATATATGGGTAAAACATCAGCTTTTTCTCTACATCAGAGCAGCAACCCAGTGATGTGGAGCACAGGGCTGGGCGGAGGGGAGGAGGTCTGGGTTTTGGCAGTTGCCTTTACAGCAGCTTGAGAGAAGGATGCCCTGAGCCCTCCACACAGAACAACCAGCACCGAGCTCTAAAAGCCCATGATCTTTTACTTTGATTCTGTTAATTTCAAGTACTTGAGCAAAATAGAAAGAAAAAAAAAAGAAAAATTGCCCAGAAAATGTTGCTGTCTCCCTATTTATCCACAGCTTAACTTCAAAAGGGTGCTGCAGGCATACAAAGTTGTGTAGTCTGGCTGTGATAGCAGAGGACTTGGTGATGGCTGGAGGGGCTACAGAAATATCTTGGCTTCTCATCCCCGACGAGACACTGATTTATTGTGCTGTGTGACCTTGGGCGTGTTGCTGGAGCACACATCGCTTCAGTCTCTCCACAAACATGAAAGGCTGGATCTGGGAGTGTGCTGGGCTGGCTGGTCCAGCACAGGAAGGCACAGGGGAGCAGCAATACAAGCCAGCAGTAGAGCTCAGCCCCGAATCCATGGGACTGCCACAGCCAAGGCAAACCTCACCCCAGAGGGAGCACAGGCACGTTTGTCTTGTCTTGACCCATTTATTGCAAACTGGCACATTTTACAGCTAAAAACAATTGGAGGGCTTCCCTGATTACTGCAAGGGGATATTCTCCAAAGCCTAGAAAGGCACCTGTGCTTTAAGAGCAGTTCATTAAACAGCACTGGTCTGGTGCCTCTGTCAGGGAGATCATCAGCCTTGGACATCAGGATTGTCCAGAACCTGCAGCAGCTGAAATGCAGGCAGGAAAGGAGCTGGAGAGCATTACATTAATTTGCACAGTTTCAATCTTGTGTTTTAGGAAGGGAATGTTAAAGTGTAAAAGAGGCTGACAGAGAGAGGGACACAAGTCACCACCATCCACAGACCTGAGACAACAGGTAGTTCCATGGCACATTCTGTCACTCTGCCTCTGTGCTCAGCACACATCTCAGCTTCAGACCATGCCCAGCTGCCAGAACCCATCCTGCTCTTGCGGACAACATGTGTCTAGGCTGCCCAGAGCAGCCCTGACCTGGCAGCAGACACAAGGACCAGCACAGAGCCCCTGCAGCAGCCTTTTCTCCACAGCAGAACGAGGATCTGCAGCTCCCCACCCACCCATCACTGTCTCAGCCCTGTGGATGATATAAAACGCTATTTTTACGCCTAAAGCAATACACAGAAGCACTATTCCCTGCTATCCCAGATCCAAAGGCAGGCACAGCAGGGTCTGAGCTCCTCCAGCGGGTGCCCCCAGGGCTGATCCTTGCCTCCTCCTCCTGCCCCAAGCAGAGGCAAGGCAGGGAGCTGCAGGGACGCTGCTGGCACTGCCCTTTGCAGCTCAGTCTGACTCACCCAGCCTCGATGGCACCCAGGATGGCCATTCACGCTCACATTCCCATTACTGCACTCTTCTGTCTTGTTCTTTACTACTTTAACAAACAGAAATAGGACAACAGGAAATTCTTTTACAGCCCTAACCTGCCCTAGTCAATACAAGTGTTACTGTCTGCACTGACAAAATGTTCTTGATGCACAGAGCAAAGCCCAGGTAATAATCACCACATACACAAGACATGGTGAGAGCCTGGAAGCCAAAACAGGGATGGAGACCACCAGGGACTGAGAATATCATAGCCCTAGGATGGAGACCACCATGGCCCTGGGACTGAGAACAGCACAGCCCTGGGATGGAGACCACCATGGCCCTGGGACTGAGAACAGCACAGCCCTGGGATGGGGAACACCAAGGCCTGGGGATTGAGAACATCACAGCCCTGGGATAGAGACCCAGGGTGTGACCTGGGCTGTGCTTTCTAAGGAGCTGAGGACCCTGCACACACCAAGGGGATAGTTCTGTTCCCAGTTAGGCTGTGGGGACACCCATGGGGACACTCAAGTGGCACTCAGGTGGCCCAGAGATGCTGAGCAGCTCACCCGAGGGCAAGTGCCCTCCATGGGAACTGCTGTAGCAGAGGTGTGCAGGTCTCACTGCAGCAATAGCCAAGTTTCAGCCAGACTCAGTCAGACTTTGTCCCCTCACCCAGCACAAACCCAGAACCTTGTTTCAGAGCACCTTAAGGCAGGGTCACTTTTAAAACATTGCCCAGGTACAAAACAGGCTGGCAGAAGCCTTTTTGTCAAGAGGTAAGCAGTTATCCTGAAGTCAGACTTGGCAGGAAAAAATATGTCATTACTAAATACAAACTCTTGCATAGCAAATATGAAATAACATAAAACCCACAGCCACCTCTGGAATAAATACGTTCCTCAACAAGTAAAGCCAAACCCATGTTAAGCTCCAGATTTCCAAATCAGAGCTCTACTTGCAACTCAGAAGACCAGCACAAAGGCAGCTGCTGGTGGGAGAGAGGAAAATTCCCCACCCAGTCATGACCCTCAGCATTTCCCAATCCCACTGTGCAAGCTCTTGGTCAGAAGAGCAGGGACACAGGATGGATGCCTGTGGTGGTTTGTAAAGGTTTCCTGACATTTTACCTGCCCAGACTTGGGCAGTCTCCCTTGTACCTGACAAAGGTGACACAAAGTTGAGCCTGTTTTGCCTTCTCACAGCAGGAAAACTTCAAGTTGGTGAACCAAAGCCATGACTCTAAATTGGTGTTTCTGCCCAGTTACGAACTGAAAGCAGGACGATGCCCAAAAGCCAGAGCCCAGGAGGAGGATACGTGGTGGGCACTGCAGCAAGAGCCTCCAGCACGGGCAGCACGGGCTCTTCCCTCCTGACAGGGGGATTGGGGAAGGTCCATGGTGTACAAATCCCCCAGTCCAACACCCACACCTGCAGCAACACAGAGAGGTGCTCTCAGAGCAATTGAATTATCTCCAGTGGAACTGCAGCGCTGGCCAAAGAGACAAAGTTAAATCGTAGCAAGGTGCAAGTGCCGGGGAATGTAATATTGCTGATAAATGGCCAGATGACATGTGCTGTTACACAATCGGAGGTGCAATTTGGGCGATGACAATAGTCCCTGGAGTTTCCATTTCCAAACAGGCACTCAGCTCAATCCAATCCGTGTCACAGCAGCTTTGCTGAGGTGAGTAAGTAGAGCTCATTTGTGCCATTACATGGGAGCAAGGAACAGGAGAGGAGGAGCAGCTTGAAAACAAAAAATAAGGGGAGAAAAAGAGACTGGAAGAATCTCAGCGTGCAGGAAACTGCACAGGGCAGGTGAAGAAGCAGAGCCAGTACCTGAGCAGTGTCTGCACCTGGGCAGTGTCTGTACCTGGGCAGTGTCTGTACCTGAGCAGTGTCTGTACCTGGGCAGTGTCTGTACCTGGGCAGTGTCTGTACCTGAGCAGTGTCACACCTGAGCAGTGTCTGTACCTGGGCAGTGCCCACACCTGAACAATGCCCACACCCGAACAGTGCCCACACCTGGTCAGTCCCCACACCTGAGCACTGCCACAGGTCCCCTGGTGCAGGAGCCTGGCTCCAGCTCCACATTTCGGTGTTTCTTCAGCAACCAAATGATTATACTGTAATCATGATGACACTGCTCCTGGGTACAGCAAACAGCACGATCATTAAAAAATTCATTTCAAAATCTTCCTGGAAGCTAATAAATTTTACAGCAGTTTCAATCCTTTCTCATTGCAACAAAGAAAAGCTTAGTTCCAGACAAATTAGAAGTAAATTGATTGCCTTAGGGGAATCTATTCAAATATCACTTTTCCATGTTAGAAATCTCTTCCTGAAACAAGAAGAGGAGAACCAGGGAGAGCCAGCACGGGAGCAATGTGGAAAAGCAAATCATTAAATCTCAGTTCGTGAAACTGAGGGGCGGGGGGGGGATCAAACTTAAAATAAAATGCTAATGTCTCACTGGGGTGCGGGTCCAACATTTGTGACAGAATTTATGAATAATAAATATGAATAAATAGTAAACACGAAGGGATCAAACACTGCTGTGGATGTTTACTCATGGTTAGCCATCTTTCATGGACAATGCACAACTGCATTATTTAACACTCTTCTTCCAGCTATTTGGGGGTTTCTTTTCAACTCTAGCACCTTCATTTTCTCAGGAGTGTATGCACAAGGTGCAAGGCTCGTCCCCCAGCCCCTGTGCAGCACCCAGCACCCTCAGCACACCAGTGGAGCCCCAGCTGGAATGGCTGTTCCCAGCTCAGGGGCAGGGATCCACCACACTACACTCCAGATAAAATAATAAGCTCCAGTAAAATACAAACAGTCCCCAGCCCTGGCTCATCATTCGCTTGTAAATTAAGACTCTGCACCTCTCCCTTATCTCCTCTAATAGCATAATATCAGGAAACAAGAGGTGGGGGATAGTGTATTACATTTCTGACCTATGGGCTTTACAAAGCCTTCCTCGCCTTTCCTAATAAGAAATCTCCAGTCAATGCAGCAATGTAATCCTGGCGTGGCTTCCCCTGCACAATGCTCAGACGATACTAATAACCAGGGACAGTGACAAATGCTCTTTACTGCAACAAGAAGCCTTTCTTTTCCTCTCTTTCACCATTATTCGGGATTTATGCAAGCTAAAAATGCTGTATTTTTAATCCTGGATTGTCTGTCCCAACACAGAAGGTCAACAGTGCTTGGACAAAGCACCGGAATTATTTTAATGAAATAAGGGCTGTTATTTAGATTAATTTATTGGGCAATTGCTGGTAAGGACCCATGGCTGCATGCAGCTCATGGGCAATGCTTCTGGAATGGTCAGCAGAGGACTCCCAGTGATTTACACCGGCCAAGAGCTGGCCTGTTCACCTCTCTGCATTGCCATTAACAAAAAACTCCCTCTCTTCTGCAGAAGTGTCCCTGTTTCCTGAATGAGGAAGGAGGGACAGACAGACATGGGTGCCTGGCCAGCTGCCAGCCCAGGACAGACCTGATGCAGAGGGTTTTCTGTGATGCCCTGGGGATGAGAAGCAGGCTGTGGGAAGGAGGTGAGCACCAGGAGCAGGAGGAGCTGGAGTGTGGGTATGCCATGCACTGCAGCAGTCAGACCCAGAAGGTATTATGGGCTGGAATGCAATTTAATGCTGGCTGCTCCCCTTTATCCAGGACCGCAGGCCAATCCCCACCTCATTCACAAGGCAGAATTAATTCCCTTTCAGAAGGTCGGTGGAACACAGCATTTAAACTCCAATTAATCCTGTCCTTAAGTGGTCCATGGAGCTCGTGCTGGCCCCTGAGCGGTGGGGATTTCACCTCTGGAACAGCTCTGCTCCTGCCTGCACCCAGGGCTCATTAGCATCCTAACTGCTCTGGGATGTGGGATCCAGCCCTGGGAGACGAGAGCACTCTGGGCTCTCATGGAGCTCTTCCATCCTGCTCCATTACTGCTCCACAACTCATGGGCACCACTCCCATTAATGCAGAATACAACCCCTGACTTCATTACTGGAATTCAATTTCATTAGCACTGGATACAGAGGGATTGTCCTAAATACACTCTTCCTTATACTTTTTTCATGTTAATGCAACCATTTGAGTATATTATACCCTGCAGAGATGGAAGCATTTCTAGTCTGTTTAAACACATTTCCCACAAATGGGAGCGAAACTTTGTCTCCATTTATGCCTCTGACACCAGCTGCCTTCCATTTAATGGGGCTTTAGTCGCTAAAACAAATTAATCCAAAGGTTACTGTTCTCTGCTATTGTCATAGACGAAGCAAATTCACATATTCTGTCAGGGTAAGGCAGCACCAGCCAGGCAGACACATTCCAACAGCAGCAATAAATCAAATTATTACTCTGTCCTATTCAAAACCAGGCATCGGTCAGAAAACGGCAACTCAACGATTCTGATAAAAAACCAACAAAGCAGAAATTACAGTTGGGGGAGATAAGAAGCAGCTCCTGCATGCCTGTACTGGGCACACTCCCAGAGCACATCCCTGCCCTCTCCTTGGGGGGCTCGTGGTTAACGTCTTACTTCAACCAGCACCTCCCCTGGCCAGGAAAAACCAGAACAACCCACCCTGATGCTGTTCCCACAGGGATGTGCCATGGGGAGGCTGCCTGCCCCTCCTCCTGCCCCCCTCCCAGCACTGCTCCCCCTTCCCTGCGAGCTTTCTGGTGGCTCCACACAACAAGTGAGAAATAAAGGAGCTGAGGTTATAAACGCTGATACATAATTTACTCCTATTATCAAGATTAAACACATCTTTGCATGCTTAGCATAAAACAACCGCCTTTCCCCAGATTTCTCAAGGACATGCATAAACTTCATTATTATCTAAATAATCAAAAGAGTATTTCAATAGAATATTTAACTGTCTGCCTACTGGAAACTCACAGCCTTAATCTAACACTGATCCTCTGTTGTCCTTCATGTAAATATTGTTGGGACGTCAGCCAAAGCCTAGGGAAGTGAGCTTCATCTTGGTGGATGGGAATCTCTCGTGTCAGATACAGTCAGCCTGACTAATGAGACCTCCAGCTTGCCAAAACCTACAGCCTCGCTGTCTGTTCCAGCCATTGAACGCGCTCAGAAACCCAGTGGCACCAGCCCAGCAGTCTACAGATCCCAATCAACTATCAATAGCTTAAGTGTAAGTGATTGTGTATGAAGTACGAGCCAAATGTGTTTCCTTTTTCAGTTTTAGGACCTTCAGTATTGTTATTGCACCAGTAATGCTTGCACGGAATTAATCATAGACGTACCCACAAGGCAAAACATTATGAGAAGCTCTTTGTACTTCCTAAAAGTGTGCAGCTCTGAGGAGTGGAGGGAGCTGGAAGGCTTCCCAGCACAATGGGGCGTTCCCCAGCATCCAGAGGGAGCTGGGGAATTTTACGCCTTTTTGCAAAAAAACGAAATGTTGGTTGCTGGCCATCTCTCATCATGACATTGACCTCTCATGCCTCCACCCTGGAGCTCAGCATTATCCCCTCCCTGGTGCTCTGCTTTAAGTCTTTCTCAGATGACCACGGGGGTTTTTGTGTGCTGGTGGATCTTCACTCTGAAGTACAGGGATGCACCACAGTGAGATGTTTGCATCAGAAATCCCACAGGGACCTGGACAGCCACAGGGACAAAAGCTGCTCTACACTGTCCAGCACCAAGAGTGCCTGAGCCAGCACCAGGACTCACAGGGACACTCCTGTTCTCTCTACATGGAGCTACAGAGAGGGCTCAACACCAACAAGGGAGAATGGCAACGCCAGGGAAATGCCACCTGTGGGTTACACTGGCCCCAGGGCCAACGGAAGAGATGATAGAATTGCCAGAGTCTGAGAATCTGATCAATTTAATTGGACAAAACTTAATTCTGGCAATTAAGTTTACCTTCATTAATGCAGAGGGCAGACAAACATGCATGTAAAACTACTATAAGGTCAATAGTTAAATGTAAAACCTCATTACAAGCTTGGGGAAATGACTTTACCGATGAGTCATGGACGAGCTCGACTGCAGCAATCCAGTCGGGGTCCCATCCTGTCCCACCCCATCGCATTCTGCTGGCCCCACAACCATGGGGTGAGACGGACAACGAGCCCGGAATATGTCTGGAGTTTTTGCAGAGACACAGGGAGATCACTGAACAGGAATGGCAAACTGTATTTTCCTGACTTGCACGAAAGCAGCTGGCTCCACAGCTCTCCCAGTCAAGCCATGGGCACCTGGGCAGTGACCCCGAGTCCTGCCTGGGCTGTACCCCTCACTGGGACGGTCCCACACAGCCCCTGCTGCGGCTCCAGCGCAGAGGTGGAGTCCCTGCTCCCCAGGATGGGCTGCTCCAGCTCTGCCCCAGCTGCTGCCAGCACAGCCTCACAGGATTTCTGGCTTCCCGAGGCACATTCCTGCAGCACTGCCCCGAGGTCAGGCTGGATTGTGTTGGCTCCTGGCCCCAGTTCACAGGAACGTCAGCTAAATTGCACCACAGCATCGTTAACTCCCAGGGATGGTGTTACAGACAGACAGAGCCCAGCAGAATTTTCAAAACCTAAGCACTTTGCAACACTGACAGGCAGGAAAAAAAACAACCACCAACCCACAACCCTCTCAGTCTGAGCAGGTTTTATCTGGAAATACCCAAAGCTAGTCAGTGTAAGACCCCACAAAGCCATTCCTCCTGAACCGCTTTCCTGACCAAACCTTTTAAGTGTCACTGGGAAATAAAGTGCGAGAGGTACCTGATTAGTCTAGTCCCCACCACATCCTCAACACCCCCCTTCCTCAGAGGGACACAGCAGGGCTGGAATGACTGATGGAATTGGTGCTTTCAGACAGAGCCAGCACAAGAGGAGAGTCAAGTTCACTACCCTGGAGTCCAGCATGGGGCTGAGCCACCAGCCAGAGATGCACCACGAGTGTGGATGATACAATTCCTCCAAAGCCATCTTCCCCTGG
>PYHW01009577.1:308604-330702 GCA_013186435.1 Turdus rufiventris | reverse complement strand
CTTCTCACTTAGATTGGATGCTGTTCTTTGTATAAACTTTTATTGGCTGTAGTTTGAATCCCCCCTGAACCTATAAATATGACTGTGTGCCCTTTGTTCTGAGAGAATCCTGAAATAAACTCTTGTGGAACTCGTCAAGTAAGGCCTCTGGTCTTTCTCTGCTGAGCTTCTGAGAGATGGCTAAATGATATCAGCACTCTCTGGTCCTGGTAAATACCACCAGGGACCCAAAAAGAAAGTCACACACGAGGAGTGGGTTCACCCCAAACCCGGGCTGGAATCACCCAGAGGAGGAGGATGCAGAGGACGGAGGATGAGGATGGAGGATGGATGGAGGCAGCACAGTCCTGCAGCAATGCTGCTGGAGCCTCTCCTCAGGGAGCCACCCTGGCTGCAGCACTCATGTAATGCTGCCTGTCTGCCACTGCATGCTCGCCTCATTGCTGAAACACTTCCACGTGCAGCCTGCATTAGAATTAAAAAACCATTAAACCTCGGAAAGGAAAAACTTTGACAGGATGCGTAATATACTAAGTATAATTAATTAAATTCGATGAGGCACTGGGGGATGAGAGAAGAGTGGATGGAGACTGTTCTTGGAAAAGGGATGGTAATGCACTGATGTCCTGTGTGTGCCGTTAAAACCAGCTTGGAAGAGGAGAGGATGAGCGACAGGGGCTCCGAGGGATGGTACCAGCCAGTTGGGCACCTTGGATGGGCAGCAAAAGAGGAGATAGCGTGAAATGAGGCCAATTAGAGCCCTCAAAAATTATAACGAGGGTGGAAAAGGCACAAGAGAGATGGAAAAGTAGAAATGGTAGCAGGTTGCTAAACAGCTGTGTCCTACCAGTGACAGCCTCCTCCAGAGCTGCTCTCACCCACCCCAGCAGGGCACAGACACCCAAACACCTTCCCAACCAGCTCCAGGCCCCTTGGGGCTGGCACAGCCAGAGGGGATTCATCCTGGAAAGCATCTGGCTCTCTGTGGGATTATTCTTCAGCTATTTGTAACTCCAGGTGCAGTTCCTTAGCGTGGGTAGCACCCTGCTGCATCCATCCATCCCCTCAGGGGGTGGGAGCAGCAGCCAAAGACGGGGCCAGGGTGGGAGCATTAAAGGCAGCCCCAGCCAGCACAGCAGGCACAACACGATGAGACAGGCACAGTCTGGCTGTTCAGCAGGACCAAGTTTTAACAGGCTTAACAGCAGCATCAGCACTGATCATTAGGCAATTACAACTGCTGAAAGTTGACAAAGCACCAGGACCAAATGAATTATCTCCCCAAATCCTGCAGGCAGGAGCATGGAAAAGAGGAAAGTCATTGTCAACAGCCTCTGATAGCTCACTGGGTGCAGAGCAGTAACTAAAAACTAGAGGGCTGTTCATTTACTTGCCGTTCTGAGAGATGAAAGGGAAAGGCCAGGAAATGAGATCTTCAAAAATATTCTCATCACTCAGGGAGTGGTGGGAGGGAAGGTCCTGGAAACACAGATACAGCCAGGATTGCTCAGCGCCTGGGGACATCTGATTCAGAGGAAGGGACTGCATGTGTTTGGAAAGAGAAGGCAGATTTTGGCTGGGGGAGTTGGCTCCTGAATCATCCCCAGCGTTACTTGCTCAGTTCTGCACATTCCTGCACAGCCCCAGCCAAGGGACAGTCGTGAGCTCTTCTCCAAACCCCACTGCCCCAGGGATGTGCAGAGCCCACGGTGATCCCTGCCCTGTCACACTGTGCTCCTCAGGCTCAGCCCTGTCACACTGTGCCCCTCAAGCCCAGCCCTGTCACACTGTTCCTCAAGCCCAGCCCTGTCACACTGTGCTCAACCCTGTCACACTGTGCCCCTCAAGCTCAGCCCTGTCACACTGTGCTCAGCCCTGTCACACTGCTCCTCAAGCCCAGCCCTGTCACACTGCTCCTCAAGCTCAGCCCTTCACTCTGAGTGACGAGGCACGCTTTCCCAAAAAACATGCAAATGTGATTTAAAGACTCTAAGTGATACAGAATATATCACATCCCTTGGGAACCTGTTCCAGGGGGTAATTATTCTAATTCCTAAAATCATGCATCTCATTTGCAGCTGGAATTTTCCAAGGCAAACCTCCATCTCCCCAGGCTCTGTCTTGCTCACTGAATTAGGCTCAGCAGCAGGGATCTCTTCCCTCAGCTCACTCCTGAGCACTGGCTTAGATGACCAGTGTCTCCAGCAAGGCTCAGAGCACATCCCCTGAGGATGCCACCTCTCTCGGGCCCTATTTCCAGCCCAGTGGTCTCAGCTAAAAGAATCCTGGTGGATTCAAAAGGCTTTGAGTGAGGTCCTAAATCTCCAGACACGTGTTTGCAGGGTGAAAGCCAATTTGTTCACCTATACCCAGAAGCTCCTGAACAGTGTCCAGACTGCCAGGGGAAATGTTTGCACTGACAAGGCTTCTCCTCTCCATCTGCTTGCCATAGCTCAGTGGTCCCTGCAAGGCAAGGCTGCCCAAAGAAGGGCTTGTGTGGATTTTTACAGTGAATTAATTTAACATACCCACCTAGCAACAATGGAGGAAGACTGACAAAGCAGAGGTCAGGCAGTGGGGGAATTGCAGGTAGAATTATTAATTTTAATTACTTGTCTTCATTAAGATGAGGTTTCTGGATCCTACAGTCATGACTAATGGGTCAAAATATTTGCATGAGTGAGTAAACTTCCAGTAAAGGCACAGAATATTTTTTTTTATTTTACAGGGGCTTTTCCACCACATCATGCAGAGAATTCCCAGAACCCAGCAACGTACCAGAGGAGAGCAATCCATAGGTGCAAGATAAACATTTTTATGAGGCACAGAAGTGCCCAGAAAATACATGACAAGGTGGAAGTAAGTGACAAACAAGGTAAAACATAGGTTATACTCGACTTGTTTGTGTCTCTTTGGCACTTGAATGAGTTGCAGTACAAGCATCAGGGCTACCTGTGCTCCTGACAGCACTGAAAGGAAACAAAAGTTTGGAACAAGCCAAACACATTCAATTTGCCTGAATAATTTAGGCTGCTGAGTTATCATGTGCTTCATGGCCTGTCATCGAGAAAAGCTGTGCTGCACAGGAAAGGTCTGTAAATCAATGCATCTGAGGGACCAAAACTCATCAGAGAGCAGCTGCAAAAGCACTGCCTGTCAGAACAGATGCAGGACACGGAAGTCACTGGGTGAGCCCTGCGGGGCACTCAGCACTGCAGGGCTCCAGGTGGGAGCCTGCCACAGGACACACAGAGGGACATCCTGCACACACATCTCCCTCTGAAATGTGCTGCTGAGCAGTGGCAGTGGCACGAATAACAAATAAAGGGGCCACAGGAGAGCTGGAAGGACTTTTGACAAGGGCGTGAAGTGACAGGGCAAGGGGGAATAGCTTCAGGCTCACAGGTTGGGTAAGAATTTAGGAATTAATTCCTTACTGTGAGGTGGCATAGGCTGCCCAGAGAAGCTGAGGGTGGGTGCCTCACTCCTGGAAGTGTCCAAGGCCAGGCTGGATGGGACTCTGAGAACATGGGATAGTGTAAGGTGTCCCTGCCTTGTAGGGGTGTTGGAAGGAGATGATCCTTAAGGTCCTTTTCAACCCAAACCATTTGATGATGATGGATTGATAAAAACAGAGAGCAAAAACCAAATCAAAGTAGTCCAGTATACACACAGTAACCTTCCAGGACACACCTCAGTGTGCCTGACCCTCCTCAGAGGTATTTATACCCTCCAATAATGCAGTTACTGTTCCCACAAAACACCTTCTGCGGCAGTTCCTGAATTACCATGAACAGTTTTAACTTCAGGTTTCTCGCCAAATTCCTCTTCCCACGCAAGAGCTGCCCCTCTGTAACATCTCACCAAGCTGTACCTAATCCAGGATCTCAGGTAGGTGAGTTGAGACAGTTCCTACCCAGGGCAAAGCCCGAGGCTCCTCACCTGCTTTGGGAGCCTTTGCCATCTGAAGGAGCAGACTGGGAACGAGCCCAAGCAGCGCCGTGCACTGAGCTCACACCAGCTCCTCCTCTGCCTCATCTCCAAAGCACATCTCCAACACTTCCAAAGCAGTCAGAGGAAATCAAGTGCTCGACCTATTTTGGTTTGCAAGAGATGAGGACACCCACCTCCCTTGGCTTCTCACAAAAATTCCCAACCGACGCTCTTCGCTCTTTCATTTTTCACATGAAACAAGGCAGGAACAACCACAAACGCTGCTCTCTCCAGCACCCAGCAGAGCCAAGCCTTCTCCCCAGGAAGAGCCAGAAGCTCCTGCCTTTCATCCCATATCAGCTGCAGGTCCTCAGCACCCACAGGATGTGGCACCCCCGTGTCCCTGTCCCCACTCCTCCATCCCTGTGTGCCAGGGCGGCTCCACGGCGCTTCCCCAGGGTGCAAGGGAGTATCTGTGGTGAAATCTCACCAAATGATCCAAGATAGCTTTCTCCAGCTGGGACTGATTGAATATAGCCTGGGCACCGGATGATGTGGGAAATCAGTCGTAGCCGAGCACAAATTGCATGCACAGAGGTAATTACTGCAGCACAAGGTTGGTAGCACCACTACCCACATGACAGTATATCTCAGCAATTTTCATTTCCTATTGCTTCAATTCAGAGAGGGGGCTTTTCATCTCTTTTTTCCATTTTTTGGTTTGTTTTTTTTTTCCCCTGTGGTTCAATTTATACTCCTTTTCCTGATGGTAACCCAGGATTTCTTTGGGATAAAGCTCTGGTTTCACTACACCCAGTCATTCCACACACCCAAACATCCCCCTATTTGTGAGACCCAGACCTCCAGCCTCACCCAGCTCCACTGCCCTGCCCCAGGTGTGTCACTGCCCAAAGATGAGGTGACACAGCGGTGACTCTGTCACCTGCTCCATGTGCCAGCATCCCCAGCCAGCTGTGGATGCTGGCAATGAAACACAACATGCTGGTAGCCAATGAAGCCAGTTACAAAGCAAGCTGCTCTTCACGCTTGAAAAAGGGTGAAATGCAATGAGGAAAATGGCACAAAAAGGGGTTTCTGCTGAAAAATAAAAACACTAAGAGAGCTAATGCTGGGAGTGGGGAAACTGATCCCTGCCATTACAGATATTCAAAAATAGGGGCCACACTATGTGTACTGTGATTATACACATCATGACTAACACAGATCTATAATAATATAAAGAACTGCTCTAAAGAACTTATTTTCCAATCAGACACAGGGGTTAAATGCAGGATGGAAGGGGAAATGGCTGTGCAAAGGCAGCACAGAGGTAGCCAGAGCCTGGCACAGCCCATGCTCCTGCTCCCCTGCCCACCCGCTCCCCACGTACCTGCGTGCACTGGGAGGAAAAGCTGCCAAACTTCTTAATAATTCTGTGACCCATTTAAAACCATCTAGTCTCACATTCATATATGCTGTAAGAGAAATAAAATACAGCACTCACGAGTTTTGAGTGGCAGCACTTCCCCCAAGACAGATAAAAGCTGCGAGTTCTCTTTGCTGTTTGGTGCCAATTATTACAGAGTTTTGACTCATATATTATTACATAGATCATTTAGTAAAACAACCTACATACAAACCCAGTGGTGTGCCTCCCTGCAGCAGACATCTGCAGGAACTGGAGCAGTTCAGACACTCACCCACATCCCCAAATTTTGGAGATGGGTGGGCTCCCTCCCCTGCACCCAGGGGTGACGCAGCCCCTGCCTCCCCAGCCGAATTAACAGAGGTCCAAATGATTTATCATTATCACACATAGCAATGTGATTGCACCACGTTTTGGAGGGAGAAACAACAGGCACCCAGCTAGTGGCAGCCCCTCTGGAGATGCTGCTCACACCTGAACCCCCTGGATCTCACCCTGCCCTGCAGAGCCGGGGTCACTGCGCTGCTTGTGCTGATTATTCCTTTAATAAAGGGCCCTGTATTTTCCAGAGGCTGCAAAATTGATGCGGGTTGCCATGGCAAGCACACACTTTCCCATTTAGCAGAATAATAGGCAGCTTTGTATAATTCACTGATTTCAGATGATTTCTCACCCCAAGTGCAAGTCGCTCAAGTTACATAAGTCACCTGTTGTTTAGTCAATCTGGCAATTTTAATTGGAATAAATTTTTATGATTCCTCTTTGCAACACTTAGAGCAGCTCTGCCACCAGAATGCTGAGATGTCTGTAAATTATACGGGCCCCAATCACATCTTTTTTTGCTGTTTTAATTACAGTAACATTGCAGCATTAATCATGTAAGCCTCTGTTAAACAAGTAACAGTCATCCTCTATCATAATTAAAAAGAAAGGCCAAGCAAACAGGAGCTCTGGAGTTTACCATATTTTCCCTGAAAATTATATTTTAACTGAAGAGTTTCACAAACAGTAGTTTTACTTGGCTCTAATTAGTGTTATGAAGGAAACACCAAAAGGTTAATAAGAGATGGTTAGTTTGTAATGCAAGTTTCCCAGTGCCAGCCCCAGCAGTTCAGTCTGTTTTCAGAGTCATTAACGATGTAGATTGATTGCAGGAGGAGATTGGGAAGTGCTGCCTTGCTGTGTTACCAGAAGGTTTGGTTTTATTCATATACCTTCCCTACTGTTAAATCTGATGGCCATTACCTTGACCACTTTGCCAGTCTTAACTGCTGTGAGAAGGAAAGTGTTAAAGGTTTCCTCAGAAGTTACTGGCAAAGAGGGAAAAAAGGCCACGTGAGCCTTTTTTTGACTTGTTTATAAGGCAAAAGGAAGCTGCAAGCTTGCCTGAACTGTTTATTTATCTTAAAATATCTTCAAATATCTTCAAATATCTTCAAATATTTTCAAATCTCTTAAAATCCAAGTATTGGGTAGGAGTTTGGAAGAGGCAGGGTTAGAACAATCCCATCTTCAGCTGAGTCCTAAGACAAAGACCTTCTCTGCAAAGGTTCTCCTTGGGCTGGAGTTTAGGAACAGTTAAAAAAACCAAGCAGAAAGAGAAGCTGAACTTCTCTAATCTGAAATACCTCTTCTTCATATCTCCAATAAATTGCTCTCCAGCCACCCAGCAAAAATATGGGTAAGCAATGACTGCATTTGACAAAATCTCATTAAAAAGTACAATAAAACAGTAGAAACTCTCCAAATTTCTGGGCTGATCATTCATCCATTACAAACCTCCACAACAGGGCATGGATTCAAGTTTTAATTTTCCTCTCCAAGTTGCCAAAATGTTCACATCTGGTGAGTGTTCTCTGTGCTTAGGGGGAAAAAAACTTGAGCATCTAAAGGTCGTAACTCCCACGACCCTGAATGGAGCAACTTCAGTGATGAAGACTCTGCAAGAACTATCTTTGAAGGAACCTGAAAGCTGAAGGAAGAGTGCCAGGAATGTGGGATATAGGACAATGCTTCTTATGCAAACAAAGGAGGTTGCACATCTGTTTGTTATTGAGTTCTGCTGCTGCACAGAGGGATTGGCTCCGCTCACTGCTCCGGAGATGAGTTCACTGTCACCCCTGCCCTCCATCCCCTTCCAGCAAGGACTGTGCTCAGTGTGACTGAGAAACCGAGGGAGAGCAGCACGAGGGATGTGTCTGTGCCAGCCAGCAAATCCCTGCATGGATTAAAGCTCCTGGATTAACGATGTGAGCACTGCCCTGCTCTGCTGTGACGTGGAGCTGGAGGGAGCTGAGCTCACCTGTGCCTGTGCCCAGCTCTGCCTGCCCACATCAGCCTCTGAAGAAGGAGCTCAGCTACATCAATGGTCTCACAGAAGGAATTATGCCCCTCCACCATCCCAGTCAGGAAATATCAGCCTGGGGGGGATGGAGAGAGTGCAGACAAAAGCATCAGTAACTTCCAGAGCTGACTTTGCTCACCACACAATCATTTACAAGGGTGGGAATCATGAGACAATCAACTCCTCTTCCCAAAGACCAGCTTACCCACTCGTCAGGAAAATCCTGCTCAGGGTTCCAAAGCACTGTGAGGAGCTGATTGCTCCCTCCAGGCTGGCCCCTGCAGGAGCACCACTGAGCTCTCTGAGGCTGCTTCACCACAGCAACAATCCAGAAATCAGAGGAGTTGTAATAATTGACACTGCCCTGTAAAGAAAGCTTACAGCATTTATCCATCTTAAGGGATGTGCTGTCACTCACATATGAATGCTACCCTTTATGTCTTGTGCTGCATATATGAATAGAAGGAAGAAGGTACTTTTATTAATTTGTGGAAACTTCCAGAGGAATGCAGCCTCCAAAGCCCCAGAATATGTCACTCAGGTCTTTATGTACATGCAGCTCTACAGAAAGGCTTTTCTGCACAGTGAAAGGGGGTTGTAGGTAGAGCGACTGCTGGAAATCAGCTTACAAAATATCAACACTTTCTAATACCTGTGTTTGCCTCCAGTTAATGCCATTAGTCATGTTCTCAATTCACAACGGAAATACACCCAGATACTATGGAGATGAGCATAAGAACCAATTGGAATATTCCAGATAAAGCCTGAGCCCCTAAATGATGATATCTCTGAATAATGTGGGATGCAACCAGCAAGAAAACTTTCAGTGAATATCACGGGCCCATTTCTCCTTTACATCCAAATCTTATTTCTATACTGTGATAGTATAAAGAAGACTTAACATAACTATTTAAATATAACCCATTTCTATTCAAAGAACCCTTCATCTTGCTGGAGTTTATGGGACTCAGACACAATTAAATCTCCCCTGTGAGCAAAGTTACACAGATGTGGAAATGTATGCGGGATCAGGTCTTTGCAGATGACATTTCACGTGAGCCTTTACTGCTGATCTGGCACCAGAAAAGTGGAAGTGATGCTTTTAGAAGCAATTCTCTGTAGAGATCCATTACTGACATTGCTTAAAAACCTCTCATTCTGATTTTAAAGCTTTTCCACTATTTTATGGCTGTGGTGACTATTTCTAACATTGCCATTTTTATGATTAGTGTGTGCTTATTATTTTCATATTTTCTATTTTTATTTTTATCTAAACAGTGAATCACTGCTTCATTGGACCAATGATTTGCTTTCTATAATTGATGGCTAATATACTGGCCAGCACTGGGAATTAAGATAAGTGTGAAATCTGTTGCTTCTAACATTAAAAACTGATATTTGAAATATTTCCTTTCTGATTTCTATGCTGCCAAGAGCTCCTACGACTTAGAGAGTGTGAGAATGGCTCTCGCTCAAGGCAAGGTGAAAAAGGCACTAGAATACATTTAAGCAGATCTAGGTGCTTGTGCACATCCACACAAAGAAAACAAGCCAAACCTGAACAAACACTATGACTGAGAGAGGGCAAAGGGATTTAAAGAAAAAAGTACTAGTATGAGCAAAACCAAGGGGGGAATAACTACCTGAATCACAAAACAGAGTATCCAGCCTCAAAGATGCTAATTCGGGTCCTGAGGGATCTAATCAACCTCTTTGTTGAAGTAAAGATAAAACTTTTTGACAGCAAACGCTTTCTGATAAAATGGAATTTTCAATTACCCTGTGAAACATCTGGTCCACGCTGCCATTTCCAGGGAACACCAGCACCACAGTGTGCAGTGTTGGAAAACATTTCCTGCTGAGATCTCCCCATGCTGCTGGGAGGAACAGGTGTCAGGAGCTCTGAGCTCCCACAAATGTCACCCTCCCACAGCACCCCACAATGTCACCATCCCACAAATGTCACCACACCACCGTCCACAGGGCAGCACCACACACTTCAGCTCCTCCTGGAAATCAGGGCTTCCTCCAGGGCTGCACTTCCAGTCAGGATCTGGAGAAAATCCAATTTATTTTGCAGTGAAACAGGCCAGGACACGAAGGGGTTTAACCCCATCCTCCAGCAGACTTCTCCAGCCATCCCAAAACATCGCGGAGATCCAGCAGCCGCTCGAAAACAACCCTCTCTCAAAGAAATCCATCTGGAAGCTGAGCTGAGGAGGTGGTGAGGAAGAGAGATTTTGCAGACAAACTTCCAGCAATGCTGAGCAGCTCCACAAATAAACAAACCACGCCACAGCAGCCAGGCTCTCGTGGAAGGTGGAAGGCACCCGTGCCTGCCTCCCTCTGCAGCCCATTTGGTGGCAATTAGCAAGGGAAGCAAAACAATCCTGGGCTGTAATGAACTCCAAATTGGGTACATATTAGAGAAATTAAAGCCATCTTTTCATCAGACGAATTTATAATCAGTAATTAAGATCCTGAGGTAAAGAGGGACTGGGCAGAAGTCCTGCTCCCAAAATACGCGATGTGGCTGAGCTCCAGGCAGTATTTCTGATGACCTGCTGCTACCCACTAAAGCTCAACACTCTCCATGCTGTGGTTTGCCACTTTTCTGGAAATCTAGGTCACTCCCAAAGGAGGAGAAAGGGCTCCTGCCAGCAGGACTGGCAGCTGGTGTCACTCCCACCCAAGGAAAGCGAGACACCAGCACTCCCTGGGGCTCCCTGAGCACTGACCACTGGTGCCACTGCTTTAAAACAAAGGAACTTGGACCCATCCGAGCCTACCTCCCTCTGCAGGAAATGCAGCATCTCGGGAGGCAAAGGCTGGCCAGAGAGGAGCACACTGACCACCCTGAGGGATCACCCTCTACTGCCCAGCTACAAGGACTTCTCCAGCCAGCGTCTGCCTTGGCAGACCCAGGGTTACCCACTGAGCAGATAAAGACTCACAAACCACTGGGACACAGCCTGAGAGCTGGACACTCATGGAGGATTCGTGTCTCAAGCTGAGGTCCATGCCCAGAAGAGAGCGGCCAGGGGGACCCACGCCAGGCTCCCAGCGAGGAGATCACCACCATCAACGAGCAAATTCCAACAACTCCCCCACCTTGTGTACTGGGAGTACATGAGATGCAGTTTGGGCAGGGACAACAAGCAAAAGCAAAGCATGGGTACAAGAGCTGCCAGCTGCTCTTCAGACAAGGACTGTGTTTGGAGCAGCAGTCAGCCAACACTCCTGCACATCCTTGTCAATCAGTTTCTTGTGTTTCTTACCCACCCTGCCACTCTTCCCCAAAATCAGGTAAAAACTGCCAAACCAAAACCATCGCTTTGATCATGTGGGAACTGCTGTTATCACCATCATCTCAGCTTCTTGATTTTCCTGATTATTTTCTGCAGTTCCCGTTTGACAAATCAGCTCAGCCAACACTGTCTTTAACCTTTTTTCCAGCTCCTGTGATAGTAACCACTCACTTCCCTGCCTGCGCTGCTCCTCTCAAAGCTCCACCAGCTCCCTGATAACCTCCCAGGGTTACCTGAGCTCTTCACACAGGACAGGGGGGTCCCACAGGACGAGAGAGCTGGCTGTGGCACAGCTGCCTGCAGGTGCAGCTGGATGGCAGTGCAGCACTGGCATGCTGCTTTCCCCCAAAAAACAAACCAGACCCAGGAGCAGCAGTGCCCTTGGCCCCTGCAGGACCAGGAGACACTGGCTGCCTTCAGAAGGCACCTTCTGGAAACACACCTGATTTTTGGGGTGTGTTTTACCAGCAGTGAGGAGCTGGTGCTACAATGGACTGAACCATATTTACTTTACTGACTCCTCTGATGAGCTCTGCCTCCAACTCAGAGTCTTTCACTTATTTGCATTGTTATCAGAGGCAGCACTCAGACTTATCAGAAATGTAATCCCTGTAAAACCCTTCCTGCAGCCCACTGAGATTGGGTTTTTTGCTGAAGAAATGTGACAAAAAATTAACAGATGTTGCTCAGACCATTCACCAGGACGGGAATCAATTATGAACGTTTTTGCTTCTACAGTCATCCCTTACTACAAATGTATCTGAGGAAACCCTCTCCTGATCGAAATGAAAAAGCATTTCTTTGTAATAGAAGAATAATAAATGATAGCTATCAGCCTGCATTCTCTGACACAGTGCTGGTCCGTGGAGAATTAAACTGCCACTGTACAGTTATATAAATGTTTAATTTTTTTCATCTTTGGCCACAGTAGGGTTGTCTGGAAATACATTATCGCTGCGGATGCCATCCCTCTCCAATTAGTGTGGCTGGCAGCGTGGAATGTGTAGGTGACCTCTGTGTCCCCTCCTCGTGGAGTCTTACAGGGTTAACTACGACCATTTAGCAGACTCTATGGAGAATTAATACAGAGATCAGATTCTCTCCAGAAAAATCCCACACTCGGTGGCGCAGATGGCAAGAACTCTCTCTCCCCCGTTTGACTCTTTTATGACAGCACAACAAAGGCTTTTAATGATGTTTACCATGAATTGAATTAAACAGCTGAAGACCAGTTCATAATCACAGCATTTTGTTTTCATATCCTTAAGTCTTTTAGCAGTGGGGCTTCCAGTTGAGCCTCAGCTACAGCTTATCTCAAGATACAGCCAAGTGCCCCGAGGCTCCCCCGGCCGAGCACCAAGCCGCACTCAGGCTCCCTAATTGAAAAAGACAGGATGTTTGCATAGGATGTTTGCATCCCTCAGACATTAAAAGCGACATTCATGCCCCAGTACAAACGACACTTGGGCTCAGCTGAACTCCTGTGACTTCCTTCCTCTAGCTAAAACCAGTGTGATTTCAGAGCAGGGCAGGGACGTGGGGACGGTAAGGGCTGAAAGCTGCCACCTATGCAGGAAAAAAGATGCAAACCCTCACCCACTGGCCAGATCTAATCCCTTGTGGGATGCCTGACTAATTGCCTGCATGCTCTGCTGACCTTTGGGAAGGTTGCCTGAGAGCTCCAGAGCTGGGAAGGATCTCTGGGAAGGACAGAAACCATCACAGCACCTCTAATTCCTGCCCCAATCCCAGCTCCAGCACTCACCCACTGCCAGGCAGATGCTCAGCTGGGTTTTCTGCCTGTGAATAGAGGCTCATCCCAACTACTGGCTCACCTGACAGGCATGGCATGAAGGTTTAACTCATCCCTACCCAGCGCTGCGACGATGTACAGCGTTACCCCCAGAAGCACCAAGCATCCCCACAGGGCAGCACCAGGAGGGGATGTGGGGGCAGAGGGCACCCCAGGCTGCAGCACTGCTCACCTTGCTCGGGGCCCTGGGAGCCCATGGAGGGCACGCTGGTGTTGAGCACGTCGTTGACGGCCGTGTCGCAGTAGAGGCCCCGCTGCACGTCGTGCTCGCTGTCTGTCTGGTCACTCTCCTCATGGCCACTGTCCTTCAGACTGTTCCCCTCCAAGTCCTTGAACGTGGAGCTGCTGGGGAAACACAGCTGTCACTTACTGGATGGGACAAGGTGGCTCTGGACACCCTGAGGTACTGCAGCCAGACCCTCCACAGCCCCCAGTGATGCTGGCCAGGAATGGAGATTTGAAATAAAATTTTAAAAACACACATTAAATGAGTTGTTTCTACAACTTGGCTCTCCCAAGTTGTACTACCCCATACTGAAGATACACAAGATCTAAACCCCATTTTTTGAGGTTATAAGCCAAATCCTAATCACTTAAAGCTTAAAAACAAAAGTCTTCCTGGAAACAGGAATGTCTTTTAATCATGATGATGCATTCTTATTTTTAAAAATAAACCAGTGACTCTGGGTCCAAGTTCATGCAGCTTTAAGGAAATCTGATACACAGTCCAACATCCTTGACAGCCTCTGCAAGCACAGCCACTGCTGGGAGGACCAAGGACTGAGCTGCTCCCAGATTTCACCCGAGGGCTGAGCAGCCCCAACACCCCCTGGAACGCAGCCCCCAGGCCAGAGGGATGAAAGAAGGGCTGCTCCTATGAAAACAGGCTGAGAGAGCTGGGATTGCTCATCCTGGACAATGCTCTGGAAGACCCTAGAGCCCCTTCCAGTTCCTAAAGGGGACTTATAAAAGGAGTAATTTTTACATTGGCAGATAGTGACAGGACATACAAAGAAGAGGGAGTGTGACTTTTTTACAAGGCAGATAGTGACAGGACAAGAAGGAATGGTTTTAAACTGGAAGAGATATGAGATTTAGATATTAGAAAGAAATTTCCTGTGAGAGTGATGAGGTCCTGGCACAAGTTGCCCAGAGTAGGAGGTGTCCCCATTCCTGGAATGTCCAAGGTCAGGCTGGATGGGGCTTGGAGCAATTTGGGATAGTGGGAAGTGTCCTTGCCCACAGCATGGGGTTGGAACTGGGTGATCTTTAAGGTCTCTTCCAACCCAAACCAGTCAGTGACTCCATGAAGAGCTGCATTTCTGATTGCATTTCTGGCTGCATTTGGGACCCCAACCCCCTGAGAGGGGCCATGCCCCAGGCTGCTGTGAGCAGCAGGAACACCTTGAGACACACCTGCCCCAGGTGGCACAGCCCTCAGGGTGTCCTGGGGACATCCCCCCTGTGCTCCTTCCACACCAAGGGAAACCTGCACTCCTTGGGAGGATCCACCTGCACCCACGTCTCCAAACTTCCCCACTGGCTGGTTTGCAGTGAAACCTCAGTGAAAGACACGGCCTGGTCTTCAAAGCCCCAAAGAGCTGGAGATTTTCATTACTTTGAAAAGCCCTTTTGTGTCTCCACGGAAACCAAGCAGACCACCTACCATCTGATGCTCTGCAAAAGCACACGAGGGGGGAGCTCTGAAATACATATAAATTGGTAAACCTTCAAACATTACCTTTTAAATAAAGATGTCCCTATTGAAGCCACTGACTTTGATTCCAGGTGACATCAAAGATTTTTAAGTTAAGAAAGCACTACAAATTCACAATTCATTTGTGCGCGTGTAGATGAGCAAGAGAGGCAGGCAGACAACACAGGAAAAGTACAAATAGATTAATTAAGTGCTGGATTTGAGAAGATTCACTCACCAAAGATAGCAGAGCTACAACATCTACATAAAGGCAAAGGATGAAAATGATGCCACAGTGTGTTACAGAAAATATTTTTTGTTCTCAGATGTCTGCAGAGCATCCCTGGCTCCCGTTGTACTTGTGCCACAAGACAAAGGCAGAGAGCAGAGGGAACCGCTGTCCTGCACTGTGGGTAACGCACAGGCAGCCCCTGCTGCAAGGCATTTATCCTCCCTGCAGTCAGCCAGGCCTGATGCAGCAGCCACAGACGTGTTTGCACACCGACACTCCTCTAAAGGATGGGCAGGTCAGGGGGAAGCGGCAGCAGCAGCATTTCCCAAACAATACAGCTCAGAGCGAGCCCCGCTGCGGCAGGCGGCAGCGCTGCTGCCTTTATCTTAGGTAAGAACGAGGAAAGATTAATAGATTTGGGGTTTTTTCAGCGTGCCTGAAGACTCTCTGGCGAGGAATAGCATGGCACAGGCCAGCCAAGTCTCACAGCCACATTAGCGTGGTTAAACACCACGAGGCACGCAGGCAAATCCACCTGCCCTTCGCCAGCTGAACCCACGGCTCCGGCAACGCGCTCGCTGCTCCCCGACTGCTCAGGTTTTTAACATGTAAACAAACGGGACCTCAGCCAGGCAGATAATTGGATATTTTTACTGCTCAGATCATGTCTCAACAGCTCAGGGCTGGCTTCTGCTCTCAGTAACAGGCTTGGTTCAGTGATGGCTTGTGCAGAGTCACCGAGCGCAGCCGTGCTGGGCAGGGGCAGGGGCATGGCTTGTTCCCCACACACCTGGGCTGGGCTCTGGGAGAGGAGGGAGGTGGGCAAGGAGCTGCTGGCCCCATGCTGCACCCTCATGCTGTGCAGGGAGCAGCCTGCAGCTCCTGCCGAGGAGTCAAGCCCAGCCTCCTGCCCCCGGGGCGATGCTCAGCTCTGGGGTAACCCCAGAGTGAAACCCCCAGAGACATTCCCTCAGCACTGCTGGGCTCTGAGGAGAGCAGCATTTCACCCAAGGGGCTCCATTTCCCCAAAGGTAACTGCCAGGTCGCAGTTGAACTGGTTGTTTCCTTTTACACATGGAAAAAAAAATCAGCCTAGCAAAATGCTGTTTGCCTTGGTATTCAAACTGAAACAGTGAGCTAAAACCATGAGCTGCATCCAGCCCAATTACCTGCCCCCAAACAACTTGGTTTTGTTTTTTTCTAATTTTCCCCGCCTCACATGGCAGGGAGATCTCACCACCCAAATCTATCCTTTTATTCCTGTGCATTCAAATGGAATAAACTCTAAGAATTTGAAAGTTGTCAGGGTAACAGCACTCTACCTCACTCACTGCACCTTCCCAGCGTGAAGAAGCCGAAGAGAAGGAAAAAAAGATTTCCTTTATTGCAAACCACGAGCAATGGGACTTAATGGGAAGTAAGTACTGTTTTAAAATCAAATTATTACTCTTGAAAAGTTTTGCATATTAAAATAAGCAAGTGGTATATAACACAGTATGGAAGAACATTAAACCCCTGGGATTTGGCTGGGCAAAGCCAAGCCCTCCAAGCAAGCCTACGTACCTTTTTATCAAATGAGCTCTGCTGTTCACGTAGTTGGAATCAAAGGAGTAGTTCTCAGTCTGGAAGGAGGAAAAGAAAACGGAGATGGTTACAAGTCTGATTTCTCCCTGACTGGGAAGAGTCAGATTTGCAGGGTCAGGATGAAACCCTGTGAGAGGGAAGGAGCATCCCATGATGGCACTGTGAGCAGGACATGGAAAACCCCAGTACTTGTCAGTCTTTCACCAACTTCCACCAAAAAAAAAAAAAGAAAAGACTGACTGGTGACCACGTAACAATTTGCAGAGAAGAAACAATGTGACTATGCTCTGTTACAAAACTAATTGCTTTTAATTCCCTGACGGACTCAGTTCTGTGTGTGTCAATTTGACTGAAAGTTCAAAAGGTATTTTTCTTATTAGTGTATAATTAACATGTTAAAATATTTATTGCACAGATATGTAAATGCCAGCAAGGTAATCCCCTGCCAGAGAATTTAATGCGGGCACTTTTCTTTGTTTTACATCATTTCATTTGCAGAGACAGTGGGCTCTGTTATTAATAAAAAAGCAAACAATGGGTGACATACTTAAAAGTTGGAGGGGAGTAAAAGAAGGGGAGAAAAGTCAAAGGACTTGTTATTTGCAAGCAAAACCCACTAACTGCATTTGAAATGCTGTCTTTTAACCTCAGATTACACAGCCCTGGGGTTCTGGCAGCAGGCAAGGAATAAAAAAAGCAACCAGAAGGTAGGAGAGAGAGCAGGGGAAAGGCACAGACCACGGTGGGAGCATCAGGGGGACCTGGTGGGAGATATGTGGTGGGACATGGAGGGAGCTGGGACATGGAGGGAGCTGTGTGCTGGGATGCAGTGCAAGATGCAGTGTAGGATGTGCTGGGACATGCATGGTGAATCACAGTGGTGGGACATGGTGGGATCTGCACTTCAGGGGCCTCTGAGCATGCAGGATCTTGTACGAAAGGCACTCCAGTCCATCTGTCCATCCACCCAAAGCCCCTCAGCCCTGCAGGGATCCCACCTGGGCTCCAGCCCAGCCCTGAGGATGCTCCTTGCCTCCTGAGCAGCACAGGGAGCAGGCTTTGCTCTGCTCCCCTTCCTCGAGGACAACAGCAGCATCCTCCCAAGGCAGGAATGGGAACGTCCACCTGCCCCACAGCCCTGTCCTGCCCTCACTCTGCTATATTCCCTCTTGCCCCAGCCCTGTGGTTGCTCTCCTTCCCAACGAGCCGCTCTGGGATACTATGGTCTGTTTTTATGGCAATTATGAACATGGTAAAAATAAATGCATGCATCTTTAATGTCTCAATAAATAAAGGAAAGCAGAGTCTGCTGCTAACGTAATCACAATGGCAGGATGCAGGAGTGGGGCCACTGCAGCAGAGCCGAATGTGAAATCCAATCGTACCCCAGCAGAGGTTACACGGCTCTGCCAAGATCATAAAGCAGAGGCAGCCTTGGTTAAGTGTAACCTTTTCTGAAATACAGCACAATATCTAATTTACCAAACAGGAACCTCCCCGAGAGAAGCATGCGAGGAGCAGCGAGCCGGGGGAGTTGGCCTGGCACTCAGCACAGCTCGGTTATTACTTTCACACAGTAATTACTGCTGGAGAGTCACGCTGGAGATTTACTGCACAAACCACTGGTCCCTGCAGCTCCTGCATCCCTGGTCCTGCCGGATGACTCGGATGCTCAGAACTCAGGAGCAAACAGACACACGGATTTTCAAAGCATAACGTACCCAAGAACCTCAATACCACAGAAAATACCTGACCCTGTGCTTGTCCATCAGTGCTGCTGCTGTCACCCCAAGGGGTGGATGCTACCCCACAGCATTACCCACAACAGCCCCACACAGCCCCCAGCCCTGCAATGAGCTGAGAGCCAAGCAGTGGAGGGCAGAAGGGATGGGAGCAGTGCTGGCACAATCCTTACAGAGTGGAGAGCCCCCTCTACACCCTGGCAGACGTGGGAACAGCCCCCACAAGCCCAGACCTCAGCTGGCTCCATCCCTGCATGCCCAGCCCCAGCAGCAGGGAGAGCCCCTGCACCACTGCCTCCATCACCTCCATCCCCCCGTGTGCACAGCTCAGCCCTGGGAAAAACCAGGAGAGGAACAGCTGGGTGAGAGGATGCAGACAGCAAATTTCAATATATGCAGGTACATTGAAGAGCTTCAAAAAACTCAGAGCATGGACTGCAGGTTCAGGGGCCACGGAATACCCGAGGTCATCCACAAAGACAGCACTGCCACCAAAATCCTGCACCACACGTGCTGCCATCAAACTGCCACAGCCCAGACACAGCCCTGGCACCAATACCCCCCCTCAGACCAACACCATCGCGACCTTTGCTACTGAATTCAAACCAAAACCAAAGAGCATATCCTGGCTCCACTCGTTCAATGAGCAAATTCCCTGAGATTTATGTTCAGTGGACTGCAGCAATGTCCTTCCTGTGTATCCCCTGCTCCATCCCCCTCTCAGGATACTCTGCACCATGCCACTGATGAAACCCCCACATCCACACAGAGGGTTCCTGAGGGGCTGGACACAGCATCCGTTCCCAGGCTTGCAATTCCCCCACCGCTGGACACAGCACAAGTAATGATAATTACTTCCAGACTTCAGACAAAACAAGGAGTGACACAATCACAAGGATGGGAAATCCTCTTCCCTGGGTCTGCACCTCAGAGGTGAGAGCCGCCTGTGCACAAGGCTGGGCTACCCATCCTTTCTGCACCAGCACACTCCTTGCAGCCCAGTCCCTTCACTCAGCCATGGGATTATCTGTCAAGGTTATCTCCATGCAGGCTAGGGAATCAAAACAGAAAAATAAAAAAGAAATGAGATTTTTCATGGAGAAGGGCTGCTTTACAGCTTGCATTATTCAATCAAAGTTGACTTGATTTAATTCTAGTTCATCCTGCAAGGTGCAACCACTTACAAACAGAGGCAAAATGATGGGAAAGGAGAGCGTCTTCGACATGTCAACATTTTAATTGGGAAAGGATCCGCTCCCTCTCTTAATGAGACCCAAAGAACAAAGTCAAAGCATAAAAAAGAGGGAAAAGGTAAGGCTGACTGGCACCGATGAAAGTGTGCTCTTCATCAAGTGCATCACTGAGAGGCTGGCCCTCATCTTCTTCATTATTTTGGCAAAAGCAAATGAACTGTCACTTGCTCACTAATCAGCATCACTCCTGTAGAAATCAAAGGGGAGCCCAGCCCCAAGTCCAGCCTCTCCTGTCTATGCTCAGAGCCAGGACCTCCCAACCATGCTGCCAGCTCTTATCTCCTGCTCGCTGTAACTGAAGAAAGGATGCTCACACATCATGATCAGCCCCACAGCCCCTGTGCCATAATAAACAATTGGAAAACGCTGAATAACACCTTGCATAAAGTCTGTCTCTTGGAGGAGAGAAACCCTGCTGTCCTCTGGGCTCGGGATTTGCTTTCCAGATGCAGATGTGTTGGTGTCAATGCCATGGCATACAGCTTACCAGTGCTTAATTTGAAAAATGCTTTTAACCACTGCCTTAGCAACACAAATATAAATATAACAACAGACACACTCTGAATCGAGCAATCAGGAGGGAAATATTAAACTTTTTTCCTTCCCCTAGCGGTTGCTTTCGGTTGAGGACTGCCAATTCCATTAAATTAAAAAAAAAAAAAAAAAAAGTACAAACGTCAGTACAACTCTTCTTGACCTGGATATCGATGGGGTGACTTCCCCGACAGCAAAAGGTCTGTTAGCAACAGGGCACTGCTCTAAGGACTGCTCACTCTCTGCCTTAGGAACAGAAATAAAGCCTGGCAGACCCAAAGCAGTTTAAGAGGAGCTAAAGCAGTGCCAGCAGAAAGGTCAGCAGGCTGCAGCCACTCCAGGCACGACCAGCTCTGTGGAACTGCTGGAGAAACAGAGGATGTTGGCTGGGATCAGTCCCCAGGGTGGGACCTGCTGGCCTCCAGGAAGGTGCCTGGCATCTGGGATTTCATCACTCTTCCCTCTTTTGAGCAATTTCAAATGCAGGACATTTTTCAGAGCAAACTCCACAGAGGTGAAAATCCAGCTTTCTCCAGTGCACGTGGATCACAATGAAGGGTTTGGCGCCTCAGTCCACACATCAGCCCCCAGCCAAGTCCAGGGTTGTTTGGAGCTGGACCCATCTCTCCTGATGGAAGTGACAGGTATCCATCCATCTGCCAGCCTCTGCCTCGAAGATGGCTCTGAAACATCTCAGCACAGGGGTTTCTTGCCCTTCTTCTCACTTCAGGGTGAAAACATTTCTATCTTTCCACAAATTATTGTAAACCTGCTGCAACCTCCTGCCAAACCATGTAGGGACTCTTCACAAAACCAGCTTCATAAAAATGACACATTTAGCACCACTTTTTCAGGGTTATCCCTTGAGCCTTTTTTTCCCCTATGTGCCTTGTTAATAAAGCTTGCATGTCACCCTTTATTATTAAAAACAAAGCGGACCTTTCTCCAAGGCTGCAATGTGCATCTCTCTCCTTTTGGGTTTCACAAAATCCTGCAGAAACACGACGGCTCCTCATCCTCTGCATCCTCTGCACATCTGCACCCGGAGCACCAGCCTCCCGACCTTCCCTCTGTGCTGCAGGCATCACTGGGCGCCACAGAAATGGCAAATTGCTCCCAAAAATCCACTGGGCCTCCCTGGTGGGAAGGGTAGGGCTTGTAAGATTGCTTCTCCTGGTCCTTCTGTATCCTCAGTCCTGTTCTCCATGGGCCACTCAATCACTCCAGCATCTGCAATAGAACTGATGCTGCCTATTAGGAGATCTCACCAGCATTTAATTCTTATGGCTTGAATTATATTGTGGGTGATACAGAATTCATGCAAATTAAATAAGAGCGCTCCTGCTGCACTTGGGGAACACTGAAAATTTGAAAGTAGGGACCAGGTCAAATGAAGTACACATCAGCAAGGAGGGAAAGTCATTATTATTTAGCAAGCTGCTTATTTAGCCCTCGGGAGATAAGGAAGCAGTCTGAGACTCCTTCCCAACGGGAACAGGCACAGTGGGAACCACAGGGAACACTGGAATTGAGCCTGAGAGGAACAGCCAGGCTGGTGCAGCACTGGCTTGTGAGACTCCTGCTTCTGCACACCTGCAGGAGACTCATCAGACCCAGCAGGGTTGGGAGCACATCACAGAGCATGTCAGGAGAGATTTTCCCTTTGTGTGTGATGGCACAGTAATTAGCCCCGTGCTACCAGCCCTGACCAGGACAGCTCTGCCTCAGAGTGTGGGTCAGGGGCCAGGACTCGTGAGCAGGTGCAGTGCTGACCCACTTGAGGAGTTGTGCTGCTCCTCTCCCTGCTGCCACCAGCTCAGCTCCAGCACTGACAGCACCTGCAGCATCCACACTGTGCACAGCTGGCAGATGCCAGCAACCCTGCCTGTTTCCAGGTCCTGACTCCCACACTGGCACCTCCTGCCACGGTGGTGTCAGAGGCTGGAGAGCAGCAGCAGCCCAGGTTTTGGCTTAAAACAGTGCAGACTCCACCCGAACAGCTGCTGGGGTTTCCACCATGGGGGAAAATCAGCAGACAGACACAGTGTGGGGAGTGACACACAGGTCACACCAAGGAACCCACCCTGTCCCCTGAAAACCAGGCTGTGCTGTGGCTGTGACACCCCAGCAGGGTCAGCACCTTTGGAAAGGACCCAGCTGGCCACTGCTATCCATCAACAGCTCCACTCCATGGCCACTGGTGTCCATCAGCAGCTCCATTCCATGGGCACTG
>PYHW01009577.1:283238-295315 GCA_013186435.1 Turdus rufiventris | reverse complement strand
GCCCCCCCAGCACTGACCACGGCTCTGGGAGCTGCTGTGGGTCCCCAGAGGACTCAGGTCCCGTTGGATCAGAGGCTGCTCCTCCACCCTGAGCTTCTCCTGGCCCAGAGCAGCAGCAGAGCAGAGCTGACCCACACTGTGCTAACAGTGCAATGTCAGCCCTGCCACCTCCCTCCCCAGCCCTGCCACCAGGAGCCATCCCGGACCCCCAGACACAGCAGGCAGGAACTCTGCTAATCCCACCTCAGGGCACCTCAAACAGGCTCTGCTGTCACACACAGGTGCCCCCATGTCACACCTCCAGGCCCTGCCCTGCACTGGCCACCACGGTGGCCGCAGGGGACACCTGGGGACAAGAGTGAGCTGCTGTCCCCAAGGTGTTTCCCACCCTGGAGCAGAAAACAAATATCATCTCTTAAAGCAGTGCAAATCTGGGACGTGAAACTGCCTCTGAAACACAGACACAGCCATCACACACATACTGTTTACTTTTTAAAGCATGAAGTCAAAATCCAGGCATGTAAGTGTTCCCCAAGGGTGGCTACTCCACATGCAAGTCATGTCCCTTGGATCCTAAAAGGCTGGGCATTCAGACCAGCTTCCACACCAGCCCAATGCAAAATGCAACACGCATTTCTATCAAGGAAGCTGCCTAATGGCTCCTATTAATTTTGATTTTTAATCTCCTGGTACAACTCCCAGCAATATACATGCAAAACCTAACAAGCCCTTTTGGTTTCAAAGCTGACTTCTCCTCCAGCTCAGAAGGAAGATAAAAAAGAGCTCTTGGCAGCAGCAAAGCCTCTGAGCAGCAATGCCCTTGCAGCTCCAACATGTCCCAGCCTCCCTGCTGCAAAACAAGCCCAAACACTAACGGGGGCCAAGCCTCCTGCTGTCAGCCACCGTCACCAGAGCTGCTCACAAACCCTTCCTGCCATCGCTGCCTGCAGCCACAGGGATGCTGAGAGGCACTGGGCAGCATCCCTGAGGGGATGCACAGATTCCAGCAGGGCCAGAACACCCCAGGATATCCCCCCAGGATATCCCCCCAGGATATACCCCCAAGATATGTCCCCAGGATATCCCCCCAAGATATCCCCCAGGACATCCCCCCAATATATCTCCCCTTGCCTCCCGATGCTCTCTTGGCAGCTGTGCCCTGGCACAAGCAGAGCTGACAGCCAAGCCCAGCCCCACCCAAGGGGAAAAGCTTTCTAAGGGTGGTCTGGAGCTCCTTTTGCATCCTCAGAGCGGGGCTGCAGCCCCCACAGACACCACTCTTTAATCCTTCCTGGATCACCAGGGAAAGATGAGAAGCACCAACAAACCCAATTATTCCCAGCCCCGAGACCTGCCACTGCACCAGAAGAAACATTTCCTGAAGCTCCACAAACAAGCCATCCTCAGGGACTTTTATTTCAAGGCTCCTGACTGTTAAAGTAAATGAGGCTCACGTTAAAGACCAGGCACATCACAAACCCTCTGCTGCTGGGGCAGCGCGTGTCTGCAGAGGCAATCGCTCACCCCCAGCCACAAGCACCATATGCCAAGTGACACTGCCAGAGACACATTTACCTCGTATTTTATCTGTTATCAACCCATGCTTTGCCTTCCCATCAGGGGAAGTCACTCCTAGGTGGAGCAGCAATGATATCTCCCCGATGCTGACACCTCATAAAGCCTCCCGGGGGAAACCGCGGTGGCTTCATCACTGCAAGCGATTCAAACCAGCCCGGACAAAGTACCAGTGGAAGCACTGCAGGGAATGGTTTGGCTCTGTAAGCTCTGGGCAGGGACTGTGTTTATTAAATCCTCACCACCCCGAGCTGTGCCAATAGCACCCTGCCCAGCCACAGCATCACACCCCAGAGAAGGGCTGCATGGGCACAGGGCTGCCATGCTCCTGCATGGAAACATCCTCTGCGGAGTTTCTGTGTCACCCCGTGTGCCAGGACAGGGTTGTCACTCAAGCACTATGAGCCACTTCACTCTCAGGGGCCACTGGGATTTTTAGAACCCACCACACCTGCAAGATAGCTTCACCTGCAACAGCTGGAAGTGTAACACTGCGGTTCTGCCAAATAACATCAGCATTCCCATTCTAAGCTAAACTTCCAAACAGCTTCCAGATCGGACTTCTCCAGCCCTACCCCACCCCTGCCCTTTTGTCCAAAAGCACCTCCAGAGAGCGAGCAGATCCCTGCCAGGCTGTGTTTCCCTCTCATGGTGCCTTGGCAGAGTGGGGAGCTGCCTGCTGCCCTCCTGCCAGCTCCCAAGGCTGCTGGAGGCAGTGCTTCTCTGACACCCCTGCCACTCATTACAAAACACAAACTTCCTTCTACAGGCAAGCTACCAGCTCTTCACAGTGCATCTCACCTGCTCAAGTGAGGGGAAAATGGGGCTGGAGCCACAGGGACAAATGAGCATCCTGCCTCCCTCACAGGAGGGTGAACAAGGCAAGGAAATCTCTGGAGGGCACATTCCATGAGACCCCAGCCCAGATGTTGCAACAAAGAGGAGCACAGGCAGCACTGCCTTCTGCATGCAGCTGCCTGTTAACTTTATCAGCTGAGTTATGATGCTCCTGATGGTCCTTCCATCCTCCCTGGCACCTGAGACCTCCCACTGCCAGCATGCACTTCTGGAGAACGCCAGTATGTGATGGATTTTGTGACTGGTGGCAGTGAATCACAGGCTGACAGGATGCTCCACTGCTCCAGTGCCCATAGCAAGGCACCAGCCAGAGATGCACTCCAGAATCCTCTCCAAAAGACACTGACAGGAATTCCTCAGGGAGCACTGCCCGCAGCATGCCAACAGCAATGGTCACTCGTAGGGGCCAGCACTGGTACATGACCCCTCAGAGCTGGTTCTGCCTCAGTGAAGTCAAACACCAGGCTTCAGTGAGCATTCTGCCAAAACAGCCACAGCAGGACCAGGCCCCTGCACCAGCCCCCTCCAGCAGCCCAGCAGAGGGCTGGGCTCGGATCTCTGCAGCACCAGGATGAATCTGAAGCAGCTCCACTGCCTTCAGCAGGAGCATCTTGCATTTACACCAGCACACTGAAGACAAAACAGAGTGAGCCATAAATATTTCAGCTACTTTTTCAGCTTTGTTACTCTGTTCAAAGCAGGAAACATGACAAACCTTTGATTGTTTTGCTTAAAACCAAACAATAATTCAAAGAGAGACAAACAAGCAACACTAAATGATGCCTGTGATGTACAGGAAAGCCAAAGAATTAGAAGAAGCTGATGAGGATGGTGTGGATCAGAGTGGTCCCTTTCCCTGCCTTTGGCAGGTACCACACACCCCTCCCATGGCAGCCAGGCTCCTGCACAGTGAAGGGACAGCACTGGGCCAGCTGTGCAGGTGCTCAGATGGGGCATCCTGCACTGTCTGCATCCTCAGCACAGCCTGCTGCCTCCAGAGCAACAACCACCAACACCCTGCCAACAACCTCCTAAAAAACTCCTGTGAAGGCAGAAGTGTCTCCTCCCTTGAGCATCCCCACACTCAGAATCCACTGCAAAGCACGGGTGGAGGCAGCCTGGCCTGGCCCATTCCCTCCTGAGCACTTCTGAGGATCTCTGCAGTGTCTGGGGATGAAACACCCACCCATGGCCACGCATCAGGGCTGCCCCAGAACCCAGAGGTGTGGGAGAGTGCTGGCTGCTCTTCCTGCCCATCTTCAATCACTGACTCCCCCTGGGCTGTCCAGTACACAGAAACCACACAGAAACCACACAGAAACCACCCAGGTGTGCTCTGTCCAGAACACAGAAACCACACAGAAACCACACAGAAACTACACAGAAACCACTCAGGTGTCCCTGTCCAACACACAGAACCACCCAGGTGTGCGTGCCCAGCACACAGAAACCACACAGAAACCACCCAGGTGTGTGTGCCCAGCACACAGAAACCACACAGAAACCACCCAGGTGTGTGTGCCCAGCACACAGAAACCACCCAGGTGTCTGTGTCCAGCACACAGAACCCCCAGGTGTCTCTGTCCAGCACACAGACCCACCCAGGTGTGAGTGCCCAGCACACAGAAACCACCCAGGTGTCTGTGCCCAGCACACAGAACCAGCCATGTGTCTGTGCCCAGCACACAGAACCACCCAGGTGTCTGTGCCCAGCACACAGAACCAGCCATGTGTCTGTGCCCAGCACACAGAACCACCCAGCTGTGTGTGCCCAGCACACAGAAACCACCCAGGTGTCTGTGCCCAGCACACAGAAACCACCCATGTGTCTGTGCCCAGCACACAGAACCCCCATGTGTCTGTGCCCAGCACACAGAACCCCCAGGTGTCTGTGCCCAGCACACAGAACCCACCCAGGTCTCTGTGCCCAGCACACAGAACCCCTAGGTGTCTGTGCCCAGCACACAGAACCCACCCAGGTCTCTGTGCCCAGCACACAGAACCCCCAGGTGTGTGTGCCCAGCACACAGAACCCCCAGGTGTGTGTGCCCAGCACACAGAAGCCAGCAGCACCCACAGCCCTCTCCCAGCCCTCTCCCAGCCCACACCCACCTCTGGCAGGGGCATGCCGTTGATGATGAGGTCGGGCTGCTGGGGGCTCTGGCCCGTGAAGGTGTGGTGGTAGATGTGGTTGGAGCCGGCGTTGCGGCTGTTCTGGCTCTCCACGTTGAGGAAGGTGCTCTCGGAGCGGCGGCAGCCCAGCGGCAGGGTCTGCTGGTGGTAGTCGAAGTAGTTGAGGGAGGAGGTGAGGGAGGAGCAGCTCACAACGTTCATTTTGTCCGTCTCCTCCACGTCCCGCGGCACCAGGCGGATATCGTTCTTGCTGATCTTCTTCTTTTTGCTTGATTTCTTCTGATGCCCGTAGGAGTACTCCGCGATTCTGGGGGACAGAGGGGAAATGAGAAGCTGAGAGCACCCCAAACCCTGCCCTGCTAAATACCCAAGCAGAAACCCAGAGGGCTTGGCCCCCATCTCCTGTAGCCCTCTTAGTCATGCACGTTACATCATGGCTTGGGGCTGGTGGCATCACACAGTCTTTAGCTTGTCTTCATATGTATCATGTTTTCAGGTCAAATATGTAAAAAAAAAAAAAATAGGGGAAGGAAGCATGCTTGTGTTTTGATCTAGTGTATGTAATTGCTGATTTTTAGTTACTAGAAGTAAAGTCCAGCCTGCAGAAAAGAAAAATGGAGATGTTAAAATCCACGAACTGAAAAGGGTACCTGCATTCATTTCCATGCATAATAAGATTTTAAAAGTGATTTAATTTGGTCCCCATAATGAAAATTCAAAACGAATAGCAGAATTTTTTTCCCAGTTCATTTTCCATAGCAGTAAATAAAGCAGACCCAGAAGCAGTCCTAGCTGGCAAGCTCAGTTCTCTCACACTCCAAAGGCTGTTTGTTTATTAATGTTTTATCTAAATTGCTAGTGTTTTGACTGTCTCCTGATCGTACCTGATCTTTTCTCCAATTGAATTCCATTCCTCCCTCACCCTGACACGCACATCTGGGAAATGCTTTCACCTTCTAGAAATCAGAGAACAGCCGTGTGTTTTGCAAAGAAAAATGATCCTTCTTGACCTTTTTATTTTACTGCAAGCTTGTTTTTCTCTGCCTTTCCTTCCCTCTTTGCTTCCCACCTGCCAAAAGAATCAACTGATGAAGTGCCTTGTTTGCCTTCTGCAGAGGAAAAAAGTTACTGCAAAACACCACCCAAGCAAACAATGACAAATAATTTGCACCTTGCATTAGTTGGGTCTGCTCGGCTCAGAGTGACTGTGGCTCATCTTCCCACAGTGAGCACCACAACAGTCCCTGCCATGAATTTGTACATGCACAGCACTGGGCAACTCGGTATTTCCTAGGGAAGCACATCAAATGCTATGCAGAGTCAGAAATATACATTTGGAAGTCAGGATTTTGCTCCTCTTCTTGTTATGATAACAGCATTTAAAAAAAAATCCAATAGCTGAAACAAAAATAATGGGATGAATAAATAATACAGTTTATCTGGAAAGGCAAATCTTGGACAAATATTCCTGCTCCAGAAAGCGAATTGCCTGAGCATGAAAATGCCACTAAGTCGAACAGCCCTCATATGTGCCTCATAAATTAACACGTTTTTTGAAGGCTCTCCAGCAGCTCTTGTGAAGAATCTCTAAACCAAGGCACTGCAAAGCCTGGAGGGTGGGGAGAGGGTGCCCCATGGTCACTGCTGCTGCTGAGCCTGCCTGGTGCTTCCCCAGCTCTGCAGCTGACTCCTGCCCAGACACACACTGATAACACCCTGAGTGTGCAAAGAAATCAGAGCAAGGCAGGCATTTCTGTTGTGCCAACAATCTATATGCTGCTGACTCGTCTAACAATGCTTGATGAAGCTTTAATTGTTTTGTTTACCTAAATGTTTAAGTTTGGCAATGCAAGAGCCCAATTATTTCCTGCAGGCATTCATTTTGCTGTCCTTTCTGTATTGACCAATTATTTAATTAAACCGCACTTCATTAATCGCTAAGCCGTCACAGTAAACGCAGGGTTTATGTGTATGTGAGAAGCTGTCCGGGGCACCACCACAACATGATTTTTATCCATTCAGGTCCCATCCTCCTTTAATGGGCCGAGCTGGCAAGAAATCTGCTCTATGAGCTTTCACTGGAAGCTAGACATCCCACAATACAGCACAGACCGACCTTTATTTGCAGATGATTTTTCCCCCATCGAGCAAAAAGGCTTATATACGCACTTTGGAAACGGGGTACAATGCCCCGACTCTCCGGCATTATTCCTGCGTAAATAAAACTTTAAAGACCGCACATCCCCCTGCGCCGCTGAATTGCCAGGGGCGAGCGTGCGTTTCCAAGGTAGAGCAAAATTAATTTCCATCCCTCCTCTCTGAAACGACTCGGTGCCGAAGGAATGGAGAAGTCATGGCTATTTCACCAGTAACAGGATTAAACCATTTATGAGGCATTGCAGCTGCTCTTTTATGGCATCTGATTGATATTCATGTGTGGTTAGCATTTGTCTCCTAACTTGTGTAACACAGAGAATAGTAAAAGAGAGACAATAATCGCCAGGCTGTTACATATTCAGGGGTTGGATTTCCCCGATCAGCCTTTCAGGGGCTCCAGCTCGGGGTTGACCTCCCCTCCGGCATTTCGGACCGCGGAGCGCTCGTCCAAGCCAGGGCACAACCAAAATCCTGGCTGGCCCCATCCCTGGCAGCCCTGCTCTCCGGGGGCTCTGCCGCTGTTCTGCGCTTGGCCACGGCTGGCCAGCGTGGCGATCAACCTCGGCGGGCACACAATAGCTCCTTTGAAGGGCAGCGAGCCGGTGATGCCACCGCGCCGGCTGCTGCGGGGATGCTGCGGTGGCCAGCGGGGCTTCCTCCGCCTTGGCCAGCCCGGGGAGCCGTGCTGGGCACGGGGGGATGCCCACGGGAAGCGGCCATGCCCCGGTAAACCCGCTCTGGTAAAAGGCTTCTTCCCCGCGATGGAAAATCGGGGATGCTGCAACAGATTGTCGAGCCGCACGATTAAGTCGGTTCGCTACTCCGCTCTCCTCGCAGAGAGCGATTTCTTAAAGCTTTGCAAGAAATTTTCTGACAGGGGCAGGAACCTCACTTTTGTTCCTAAGGCAAATCCACCCCTCTTCACCACCCCCAAGTATACAGCAGCAAATGCAAGAGTAACTGTGATGGCAAAAATCAAAGCAGACCCGCAGGTGCACATAAACAAAGGTATCTTTTCTTTACCTGCAGTTGTAGGTCCTGATTTCCTTGTTATCCCTTTTGCACTTGACTGCCACAAAGATCATGGTGACAAAAAGAATGGCTGCAATAGACCCCAGGGCAATAATGAAAATCAAGGAGAGGTTAACAGATCCTATGGACTCCTGGGCATCCAGGGCTGGAGACAGGTATATCAAAATCAAGGCAGAAGCCGAGAGAGATGTTTTCCCATGGTCATGAGCCACCACGATGAGCTCATAGGCTGTTTTGGCGTTCTCCCCAAAGGCTCTGGTGGTCCTTATCTCTCCATTGACCTGGTCGATCTCAAAAAACCCTCTGTCTCCTTCCACCATTTCATAGGAGAGTCTGCCATTTTCACCCTCATCATAGTCATCGGCCTTGACCACTGTCACCAAGTAGCCAACCCCCGCGTTCCTGGGGATGTACACCTCGGCCGTGCCGTTGACCAGCGGCGGGGCCGTGATCACGGGCGTGTTGTCATTGACGTCCAGCACAATCACCCTGACAGTGGCATTGCTCTGCAGAGAGGGATTACCCCCATCTTTTGCCAAGACCTTGAACTCAAAGGCCTTGGTCTGTTCATGATTGAAGGACCTCAAAGCATAGATATCTCCAGAGTTGGGGTTGATGGAGACATAGGTGAACACAGGCATGTCCCTGACTTGGGAGGGCACGATCTGGTAGGACACGCTGCCATTGAGGCCCAGGTCAGGGTCTCTGGCTGACACCGAGAGCAGGTAGGCGCCCGGCGTGTTGTTCTCCTGCACAATGACTTGGTAGTAGGGCTTGGAGAAGTGGGGATGGTTGTCGTTCTCATCGGTGATCTTGACAGTGAAGGATTTGGTGGCCTGCAGGGAAGGGATGCCGTTATCCCTAGCCTGGATGGTGAGGTTGTACTGGTCCCTCTGCTCCCGGTCCAGCCGCCCATCCACCAGGATGGTGGAGAAGCTCTCATACTCCTGCAGGCGGAAAGGCACGTTGCCCAGAAGCTTGCACTGCACGCGCCCGTTGGCCCCGGAGTCGCGATCCGAGACGCGCACCAGGGCGATGACGTAGCCCAGCGGGGCGTTCTCGCTCACCTCCACCAGCTCACTGTTGACGGAGAGCAGGTTGATCAGGGGCGGGTTGTCGTTGGCATCCTGGACGCTAATGGTCACTTTGCAATGGGCAGGGATGGAGTTAGGCCCCAAGTCCTTGGCCTGCACGTCCAGCTCGTAGACGTGACCTTCCTCGTAGTCGATGGCACCACTCACCGTGATGAGGCCACTCTGGGGGTCGATTTGGAAGAGCTCCCGGGCCCGCTCGGAGACGTAGCTGTGGAAGGAGTAGAGGACCTGGCCATTGGTGCCCTCGTCCGGGTCAGAGGCATTGAGGCGGATGACTGGCGTCCCCGGAGGGGCATTTTCAGGCACGCTGACGGTGTAGGCTGGCTCCTCGAAGAGCGGGTTGTTGTCATTGGAGTCGATGACGCGGATGCTGAGCTCCACCGTGCCAAAGTTGGGCGGGTCACCACCATCCAGAGCCGTGATCACGTAGCTGTAGTGGGACTGAGTCTCACGGTCCAGGCTCTTCTCCACCACCAGCTCAGCAAAACGGGACCCATCACCCCGCGTCTTGGTCTCCAGCCCAAAGAGGTCATTGGGGGTGATCTCATAGCTCTGCACACCAAAGCTGCCCGAGTCCGGGTCATAGGCACTCTCCAGTGGCACCCGGGTGCCAGGGCTGGCCGTCTCCGAGATCTCCAGCTCGATTTGGTCGGTGGGGAAGCTGGGCGCGTTGTCGTTCAGGTCCTTGATCTCCAGCTTGATCACGCAGATCTCCATGGAGCTGGACATCACCTCCAGCGAGATGACACACTTGGGGCTCTGCCGGCATAGCAGGTCCCTGTCGATCTTCTGCTTGGTCACCAGCAGCCCGGACCCGGGGCTGATGTCCACCAAGTGGGGGGCCGAGTTGGAGACCACCCGGAAGGCGGCGGGCTGCCGGGGGTCCAGCACGAAACCGGCGTCCCGGGCGTCCTTGGCGACGTTGGCGATCACCGTGCCGGCCCGCTGCTCCTCCTCCACCGTGTACTTGAGGTTGACGAGGGCCCCGGCGCCGGCCCAAAGCAAAGCGGCCCCGAGCAGCGCCGGGAGAGCCCCCATGGCCGCGCCGCCCCCTCCGCCCGCCGCGCCGCGCCCCGACGGCCGCCGGCCGCGCGCCTCAGGGGCCCGCCGCGCTCATGCGGGCAGCGCCCGCCGGGCTGCCCCGGCGGCGGCCGGGCGGCTGCGGGCACCGGAGCCGCGGTCCCCCGCGCACACGCCAACGCCGTCCGCTCAGGCGCTCCGTGCCGGCGGCGCCGCGGAAGGGCCGGGCATGGCGAGCGGGTGCGGGATCAGAAGCGGGATGCTGAGCCGAGCGGTGCCGAAGCCAGAAGCGAGGAGCCGAGCCGTGCCGTGCCGAGCCGCGCCGCGCCGAGCCCGCTCCCGCCGGCGCTCGCTGCGGCGGCCGCACGCCACTGCCCGCAGTCCGGAGCGCCGGCGGGCGGCGCGGGGGCGGGCGGCGCGGGGGCGGGCGGTGCTCAGCCTCAGCCAATGGGAGCTCGGGGGCGGGACAGGCGCGCTGCGCCGCAGCCAATGGGACAGCGCGGATGGCCGGGGGGCGGGGCCGGGCGGCGCGGATGGGAGCGGAGCGGAGCGGAGCGGGCACGGAGATGCGCGGAGCGGGCACGGAGATGCGCGGAGCGGAGCGGGACGGGACGGGATGGACCCGCTGCCCAAGCCGGGAGCCCGGTGTCCCTGCTGTCCCTGCTGTCCCGCTGAGCCCGTCCCGCTGTCCGGGAGCTGCGGACGCAGCGGTGTTTTGGCTCCGCGACCGCGGTCACCGGTGGTTACTTCTTTAGCGGGTGCGCACGGGGCGGTGGCGGATCCCGCCGGGTCCCGCGGAGCGCCCCGAGTCCGTTCAGTAGAGCCTGAACCCTTGGGGCAGGAGGACCCCGCCCCGCCGGGCAGTGTTCCCGGGATCCGCCGAGGAGCCCCGGAGGCTTCATCCCCGCGGCGCTCGCTGCACCGTGCTGATCCCTGGGGAAAGCCCCGCGCTACAATGAAATACAATGAAATACAATGAAATAAAGCGTTTGAAATAAAGTGTTCCCCCTGCGTGCGCCCGTGCCTTACCTCCTGTCCCCGCGTCCGCCGTGGCAGGGTCCCGGGGAAGGTGTCACCGGGAGGGACAGGCGGCGCGGCCCCGGCGGGTCGCGGCTCGGACACTCACACCACACCGGGGTGAAAGCGGGGCCGGTGCCCCGGTGCCGGCCGGTAGCGGGGCGGGGGTCGGTGCATCTGCCGCGGCACAGGTTCCACTGCGTGGTTGGCATCGAGAACCGACGGCTCGGCTGTGCCGCGCCCCGCGGGCACGGCCCGGCCCGGTGCTGCCCGGGTCTGCCCCGCCCGGCCCAGCCCAGCCCGGCCCGGCCCGGCCCGGCCGCGCCGTCGGACCCGCGCTGCCTTCCCAGGCACAACGGCGCCATCTCGCGGCCACGCTGGGGGCGACACCAGGATAACGGGACAACGGGATGACGGGATGACGGGATAACGGGACACGGGGGAAAAGGGACCCCGAGACACCGGGGAAAAGGGACACGGGGACACTGGAACACAGGAACAATGGGACACAGGGATCCCGGGACACAGGGACACCGGAATTCATGAATACGGGGACACCGGGACACGGAGGACACCGGGACACAGAGGACACCGGGACACAGAGACACCGGGACATCGCGCCACAGGGATCCCGGGACACCAGGACAACTCGGCCCGGGCGGGACTCCTCGGGCGGCACGGCACAGCCACACGTCCCTCACGGCTGGGAGAGCCCACAGAGGATGCCTAGGATACGGCCAGGGACAGCATCCATCCAGCACCACCGTCCCTGGGACAGCGTCCGTTCAGAGACAACGTCCCTGTGATCCCATCCCGCGCGCCAGCATCCCTCCGGGGACAGCATCCCTTCAGCGGCACTGTACCGGACAGCATCCGCCCATTGACTCCATCCCCAGGACAGCATCCCTGCACTGACTCCATCCCCAGAACAGCATCCCTGCACTGACTCCATCCCCAGGACAGCATCCCTGCACTGACTCCATCCCCAGGACAGCATCCCTGCGCTGACACCATCCCCAGGACAGCATCCCTGCAGCGGCACTGTCCCGGACAGCATCCCTGCACTGATACCATCCCCAGGACAGCATCCCTGCACTGACTCCATCCCCAGGACAGCATCCCTGCAGCGACACTGTCCCGGACAGCATCCCTGCACTGACTCCATCCCCAGGACAGCATCCCTGCACTGAC
>PYHW01009577.1:270914-282950 GCA_013186435.1 Turdus rufiventris | reverse complement strand
GGCAGAGGAAAAATCCTTTGGCAGGTGTTCCTTCTCCTCTCCGGAAAGCAGCGGCGTAGGTCACTGTGACCCATGGAGGAGTGGCAGTGGGACATGGAGGGGTGGCAGGTGGGGATTGCAAAGGGGCAAAATCTTGTCGAAGCGTTCCACGAAAAAATTAATTCTGATGACTTGAACTGTGCCATGTGGATTGAAAACCTGGCTGAGGGATCATAAACAAAGGGTAATTAGAAGCAGGGGGAGGTGTTTATGGGGCACTGCAGGGATCTAGGTTAGGGCTGCTCTCATTTAATACCCTCATTAATGACCTGGAAAGAGGGAGTAAACTACACATTAATGAATTTGGCAGATGATGCTATACTGGGAGGTGCTGTGAGCTCCAGCAAGCATAGAAAATTAACACAAAAAAGGGCCTAGTGAGATTAGAAATATGTGCAGGAAGCAGCGAAAGGAGCTGCGCCTTGGACAGATGTGAGCGAGCGCGGCTGGGATGCAAAGGCGAGTCGGAGCGACAGCAGGACGGGCAGCGATGGCTGAGCCCAGCCAAGCCAAGCCAAGCCGAGATGCAGAACAACGCCCCAGAGAAAGGCTGGGGGCAGGGGTCAGCAGGGGGACGCTGCTGTGCTCCAGGGATCAGCCCCCGGCGCTCGGGTCCCGCACAGCCGGAGCTGCGGGGCGGGCGGGGGCTCAGGTGTGGTGCAGCCGGAGCGCGAGGCTCCCTCGGCACACACGGGCTGGCATCGGCACACAGGGAAGCCACACAAGTGATCAAAGGCACGGAGAGACTGATTTCTGAAAGAAGATTAAAAGGCTTAAATATATATATTGCTTGGTTAAGAGCTGTCCGTGGGGAGACAAACTAAGAGCCTTACGGATCTGGTTGGAGTAAATAGGGAGGGAGGGAAGGAATTATTTAATAGAGTACAAGGGGCATCACCAGAAGGGATGACAGGAAATGAAGAAATGGAGCATTTAGGTTGAATGTCACAGGGGGAAAAATCCCCTCTGCTGACAGCGAAAATTATGAAGCTGCGACATGGTTCCCTGGAGGGAGAAAGTTCTGTGGCTGGAGATATTTAAAACCAGACAGGATCAGTCTGAATATCAAGGTGCCTGGGATCAGCTACTGGCAGGGGCTGGGCAGAGGAGCAGGGCAGGGCACCTCATTTCATTTCCCAGCTCTTTTTCCACTGAAATATTTCTTCATGGATCACACCTATGAAAGACTTGCATTTTTTCATTTATTGCATATACATATTTGGCTGCTATAAAAGAAATCAGTGGCACAATGGATGCTGTGCCAGTCACCTCATAGCCAGGCAGGGCTGAAAAGGCCCTGAAATCAGAGAAACTTCACCTCTGTGTGGGTGTGGAGGGGGATTAGAAGTGGGCCCATAATTGATCCGAGGTTGCTGAGTGTAGAACCTGAACGCTGACGTGTCCTGGAGCCCAAGGCTTGGTTTCTGTAGAACATCTCACCTCTCAGTGCTTTCCCCCAGTTGACCAAGGAGACGCCACATCTGGCCAGCTGCACGTCACCTGTGACCTTGGGTAACACTGCATCTGTTCTCCTCCAGCTGATGCTCCGTTTGTCAGGGCTGTGACGGGATCCCTTTGGAACAAAACAAGCATCGATTGCAGCCCCACCTCTTCCCCATCTCCTGCCTCACTGGAGGTCTGTGCGTGCTGTCAACAAAATGGATTAATAGTCCCATTATCAGCTCAGATGGATGGCCAGGGTGAGGAGAAAACATCGCGTCCCGGGGAACTCAAGTAGGCACATTAATAAAGATGCCACACGTTGGCTCTGAAATCTAAAAGCTTCGCTCCACTCCTTGCAACACAATTAGCTTATCCAAAGCCCAGCACTCCTGTTGCAATGCACCTGATGGTGCCCTTAGCATCGCTGCCTGCTGGCCTGGCTGGAAGGGAGGGAGCTGCTGACATGGTGGTCCCCACGTCCCCCTTGGCCAAAACCCCTGCAAGCTCAGTTTGTAGCAGCACCCTGGGGGCTGCACCATCCCTGGAGCATCAGGCTGGGGGCCCAGGGGCCACAGGAGGAGGCTGAGGAGCAGGATGGCACCAGGACCTGGCACCCACCCACCTCATTGCTGGGTCTGGGCAGCACAAACACAGATCCTGATCTGCTCACGCTCTAGAAAAAGGAAAGCTTTGAATTCTAAGCAAGTGGTGCAGCTTGCAGCCCTTTGTTTGAGCATTAATGTGATGACTCCTTCCCAGCCATTTATAGCTGTCTCTCTCATCCCTGTCAAAAGGTAAATCTCAGCATCTGAAATGTATATTTAAAACTATGATATTGGCAAGGGTTTTATTAAACACTCCTGGTGCAGGGATGAGGGAGAAGGACAGGCAGGGCACTGGTCCTTGCTCACAGGTATCTGCTGTGACCAGCTCCTGCTCCCAGTCCTGGGCTGGGGGGTTGCAGAGGAGTTCAGGGGGCTCAGTTCTGCTCTCAGCCCTCCCTAGCCGAGGCTCCCTCAGCCCCCACTCATCCCCTGCTGGAGCCAGGGGGAGCAGAGTCACACCCCAGCACCCCAGTTCTCTGCAGAACTCCAGAGAACATGCACAAAATAGTTTGAAATTTTGAAAATTGTTTTAAACATCAAAGAGGAACTTTATCTTTTTAATTTTTCAGAACCTTTCTTTTAATTTTGCAGTTCTGAAGCGTTGTTTTCCCCCTTTCCAGCACCTTGTTCTTTTAGCTACTAGGTGAAGTGAAATAAATGATGAAGGTTTATTTTTTCCTTTCTTTGCTTATCCAGTTCTGCACAACTTGAAAGCTTTTCAAAGTATCTGGTGTCAAGAGTTACAGTTTAGGTTTGTGGTTTTTCTTTCCCTAGAAATGTTTCCAATATCACAGTGAAGTAGAAAAAGAAAAAACCTGTAGCATAGAAAAAGGAAATGAAGGAATAGAAAAACTCAGAGAAAAATCCCGAGACCATTCAGCCATAAAACATCTACTGTGTGACGAGAAAGAGAGGCCCTAAACGGAGAAAAATACAAGTTTTTCTATTTAGAGAGGTGTTTGGAAAATAAGACAAAGTATCCAGCTTAGATTTTAACACTTGTTTTTCCTTTCATCTCGCAGGAATTCAGTGCCCATTCTCAAGAGGGTTTGCAGTAAGGAGAGCCTGGCCAGCTCTGTCCATCAGCTCTCTGAGAGCCAAACTTTATTGAGCATCTGCAGGCCTTGCAGACATCTGTCTGTGTAACTCTGTTAGCACTTTGCACATAATGCAGATAAGAGACCGCTGCTGTGAAATATTGAGTCTTTAGACTATAAAAAACTGTCTTTCTAAGCTGAAATCTAACTTTATTTGTACTCCTGCAATTCCACCCAAGTCAGCAGGGTTTCCTGGCTGTTAGCAAGGGCAGGGTCTGGCACGCTCCTTGCACTGAAGAGGTTAAAGTGCCAAAGGGAGGACAACATCACTCTGAGGAATTCGATAAACTCCTATCACTCAATAGTTTAATTCACTTTTACTGATGCAGCATCTTTTATCAAAGATTGCATAATGCTGAATAATCATGAAGCACAGGACGCAGAGCCAGACAGGCAGTCATAATCAGATTTAAAGCCTATATTAAAAAAGTGACAGGTGCAGGGCTGGTTCTGTGCTCCAGCACTGGTGTCAGTTCAGAGGCAGCCGCTGGACCCACTCCCAACTTGCACAGCCTGCCTGGCAGCAGAACGTGGGGAAAGGGGAGGAATAATGGGATGGTGCTTCCTGAAGGTACCTGAGGAGCCAGGCAGGCACGTGCTGTGTGAACAAAGGCAGCACAGGGCACAGCAAGGAGCTGGAGGCAGCTGCCTCTCACCAGCCTGCAGGGGCAAGAGCAAGGCAAGGGCAGCCAGCAGCACAGGATGGCGTGCTTGGAAGGGACCTGAAGGATCAGGGATTTCCAAACCTCTCCAGGGACACCTTCTACTGTTATCCCAGGCTGCTCCAAGCCCTGTCCAAGCTGTCCTTGAACACTCACAGAGATGGGATATCCATGTACCCACCCTGTGCCAGGGCCTCCCCACTCTCACGGGGGAGAATTTATTTCTAATATCTAACTTAAATCTATCCCCAGTCCCCTTCCTCTGTCATTCCATGCCTTGTTCAGCTCTCCTGTAGCCCCTTTAGGTACTGCAAGGAGCTCTAAGGTCTCTCTGGACCTGAGACATGAAAATGCTGCATGATTCAGGGGGCTGCAATAAGTGACACAGCCTTTTCCCCCACCTCACTGGGCTGTGTCCCCCTGCCTGCTGCAGGATCACGCCAGAATAACTGAGCAGCTTGCTTGATTTAATCCCATCTCTTGCAAGAAAAGATGACCTGAAGGTCTGAAGGGGGTTGCTGATCACCCCCTGAGTGGCTCCCCACAGTGCAGTAGCTCACCTGCACCTGGCAGCCTGTGGGGACACACACATTCCAGCCATGCTGGCTAAATATTTCCCATGCAATCAATTCCAGGGTATAAAACCATCAAACAGGATAACCTTGTGATCAAATGGCCAACAGAGAAAAGTGCTTAATATTACCCACTCCAGATAATGAGCTGCATTTCCAGCTCAGGCCCCAAACACACATCACCGTGCACTAAATGCCCTGCAATTGCCTGCACAACAAGTTAAGCAAAGATTAAAGGCAAGGAGGAGAGAGCAGGGAGAGTAAAAAGTGAAGCAAAAGGAGGTTGGGATGTGTCATTGGCACGTGCAGGAGGCGAGCCAGGGAGCAGCTCAGGTGCAGATCTGTGCTGGACCTGTCCTGAGCACAGGCTTGACCATCTGCCTGTGGTCCAGGTCTGTGCTGGACCTGTCCTGAGCACAGGCTTGGCCATCTGCCTGTGGTCCAGGTCTGTGCTGGACCTGTCCTGAGCACGGGCTTGGCCATCTGCCTGTGGTCCTGGTCTGTGCGGGACTTGCCCTGCACACAGTTTGGCCAGCAGACCCTGCTGGACTTGCCCTGCACACAGTTTGGCCAGCAGACCCTGCTGGACTTGCCCTGCACACAGTTTGGCCACCAGACCCTGCTGTCCCTTGCAGGTGAGGAACAGACGGCCCCAGGTTTCACAAGGCAGCGATGCCACGGGTGAATTAAGAGGCAGCCAARCCTCTCCCTGCAGGAGAGCTGCCTGCTGGGGAAGGTTATCCCAGGTGATGGGACAATCTCTGCTCTTTCTACCCTGCTTACAAACAGCACATCTTAATTCAGTCTGCGGGTCCCCGCCTGGACAAACAGATTGTGAAGGTCAGGGAATGAAGACACCTGGGGAAAGGCAGTGATTTAGTGAGACAGAGCAGTGCAGTGCCTGGAGTCTGAGCGGCTCCACAGATAACAGAGCTCAGCCAGCTCCGCACAGCTGCTCAGCAGCACCCAGCCCATCTTTCCAAACTCCCATGAACAGACCTCAATCACTTGTTCTTCATTCCTCTCTCTACTTTTCTCCCCCTTTATTCCTGCATGCTCCTTAATCTGCTGCTGACCCCATGCAAGGGTCTGAGACCCTGCAATTCTTCCAGCACAAACTGGATGCCTGGCACTGGCAGGATGCTGACACTCCCAGGCATTCATCTGCCTTTACCCCTGAGCCACAGGCCTCCTTCCCAGCCCACATTTCTGGGATATACAGCCTCCTGCTGCAGCCCTGAGCATCAGCTGGGGGATGTCAGCAGCATTCCTCAGCTGCTGCCGTTCATCCTGGCTGCAGAGCTGCCGATGGAGATCCAGGAGCATCTGGGAAGCAGCCATGGGGCTGAGACCAGGCTCCAGCACCAACCACCAAGGTGCTCCCACCAGGGAATCTGGCTCTGCTTCCTTGCTGCTCTTGACTTCCCACATCCAGCAATTGGCAGCCCAGGCACCAGTCCTGGTGCACTCCCCTCCTGCCCAGCATCTCCTGCCGCTTCTGCAACTGTAGAACACACCCATCAAAGCCCCAGCTCTGCCCAGCATCACCACGTGGGTCTTTTTCACCCATCAAGTTGAGACTCACAGGTTGTGGCTCCCCCCTGCTCTGTCTGCAGTGAGATCCACGTTCCTGCACCACAGCACAGCTGGGTGAGCAGTGGTGTTTGAACTGGGGCTGTCAGGGAGTCATTTGTCACTAAACATTGCCTGGGAGAGAAGGCAGAAGAAGGTAGAAAAATGCCTAACAATTGCTGTAATTATGTCCTCTTGAAATGGCTACACGATGTCAGACAAGGGCTGGCATATCTTATCACAACTGAACCTGGGTGGATGCTGTTCCAAGCCAGTGATTAATAGTCTGCAAGGATTTGTATTGGCATGGTGGAAAAAAAATGAGTAGAGTGTCTCAGAAAGATGCCAGCTGGATGGCCTGGAGCAGAGCCCCCCAGCCAACCACCAGCAAGGGCTTGCCCCTCATTTGTGGGGTAACAGCATCCTGGCAGGCACCAGCTCCTGCTGCTGCCCCAGCACTCCTCGAGCTGCTCCCAGCTCCTGGCAGAGCAGGTGGAATGCTGCATGCAAAGGGCACTGCGGGCAGGGGTGCTGGCTCTGTTCTCCTGTGGAGGCAGCCTTGTCACCATCCCTGCACAGGTGCACCTCCACAACAAGTTCCTGGTCTCATTTCCAACAGGAGTGCCATGACCAAGCTTTTCTTCTGCAGCCCAGGCTGGTCTCCCTGCCCTTCCCCAGCAGGCAGCACTCATTTGTTCTGGGATGATGAGATGTCCCCATGAGGGCACCCAAAACAGCAGCTGCTGCTCCAGCAGGGAAAAGCACAAAGCAAGGTCTGGTCCCTTAAGAGGCCACTCAGCTGCCCTGGGGAGGATTTGCCTTCTCCCCAGAGCCCTGGGACAATGTGCCACCACAGCCAACAAGGACCTTGTCCTTCAGAGAAGGGAGCTGGCAGCTGCACCCATCCAGCATCTCACATCACTCACCCCTTTGGAAGGGAAGGGCAGATCTTGGCTGTCCCTGCCATCAGGTACCAATCTCTGTGTCTGCTGATACCAACACATCCTGGTTGTGAGGCTCAGGATTAAAGTGAGCCCAGCTGGGCCACAAGATATATTGTTTGGATCAGGCTGAGAATCACTTATGCACTGTTTTATTAACCATAATGGATAGCTGTGCCTGGTAAAATGAGTAATAATCTTGTTTAAGGGCTCGCTCCTGAATCACACAATGCTGTTGCCAATCCTGCAAACTTTCCTCTCTGCTCTGCAGGCCAAATTCTGTCCTGGAGCAAGCAATAAATACCCTGAACAGAAGACCACAAATCAGACAGAAACTGCTTTCTGCCTTTTCTTCATAAGAAATAGAGATAATACAACAGGTAGCATCTTCCATCTCCCAGTCCCTCTGATTTTCACACTTCATCTCATCTCAGTCCATCAGCAGTGCTATCTCACCCAGCACTTAACCAGCCTGCTGCTCCACAAGCAGCTTGGGTGTTTCTCTGGGACAGAGCTCTGCCTGGGGTAAATGGTTGATGGCTAATGGAAGGAAATAGAGGAAAAAGTAATTTACATCAGCTAAGCATTCTGCACACTGTTATTTTGTGATCATCTATAATTTTGATCTATTAACAGTAAAAGGTGCATCTGTTCCCTGGGTTCATCTTGTTTGCAGGTGATGTAAACAAGACCAAGAGACTGGTCTGGTGTTTGAGGGAGATTTTGTGTTTCTGCAGGCGTGAGTCACCCCTGAAAGGGAGGGTGGTGTGTGGGGAGGGACAGCACCCCACCTGATGGAGGAGCTGCCTTTAAAGCAAGACCTGCTCCAATGTGTGACACATTCAGGAGGAGCCAGGAGGAGCAAGGACACAGCACAGCCATCAGCCAGCCCTGGGGAGGGAGCAGAGGGAGGCAGCAGCCTGGGGACAGACACACAGACACCAGGCAGAGCTGGGACCAGAGCTTGGCCCCTCTGCAGGATCCCAGAGAAAGCCATTACCTGTAGCTCTCCCTCTGCACCCTCCTGACACTGCTCCTCCCCCAGCAGACAGTGATGAGACAAGGGGAAATGGTTTTAAACGGAGAGGAAAGATTTAGGTTAGAATTTCTTTCCTCAGAGGGTGGGGAGGCTGTGGCACAGGCTGCCCAGAGAAGCTGTGCCCCAAGACCTGGATGGAAGAGGATGTGGGCAGCATCATCCAGTGGCCGGGGGTTGGAATGACATAAGCTTTAAGGTCCTTCCCAGTCCTCTCTGTGACTCCCTGGCTCTGCACACACCTTCCAGGACCCTGCTGCAGCCCAGCCGTGACTGTCACCCGGGGCACCGAGCTCTGCTGCAGCCAGGGAACAAACAACCATTAAAGTTCAGGCAGGCACCACGTTCAAAGGGAAAATCAGCAATTACAGCCCAATCCTGCGTCAGAGCTGCGTGAAGCACACCCTTATGGCAGGGCTGATGCACACCCTAGCTGCCGTCATCATTCACTTTAATTAGCGGGTTAATCAGCTGTCGGCGCTGTGGAGCCAGGGATGGCACGGGGTGACAGCTGAGGGTCCCAGTGGGGACAGACCCCGCAGCCCCGGGGCACCCCTAAGCCGGGCTTAAGCTCGGGGTGTGCAGGTGGGAGCTCAGCTGTCCTTCCATCCACGGGGGAAGGCCCGAGCAGCCAGTCCCTGAGCAAGAGCAGATTCCAGCCCTGAAGAATGCTCACAGAAATTCCGTCTGCCTTGGCAAGCAAAGCCTCGAACAATCCCTGCTGCTCCGGCCTGGGTGTCCGGCTCCGGGCTGGACCGGCACGGCACGGCTCAGCCTCTGCACACAGCAAATCAAAGCACACAAACACTCATCAGGTGTTTTGCAGCGCGCACAAACCCATGGGGACCATCCTCTTCAATGCCAGCTGCTTGCCCACCCCTCAGGGAGCCTCCTTTAAGCTCGGCTTTCTCCCAAGCCCAGGAGCGCATCCTCGCTTCTACGGCTGCCGGCAGCACAGCCGGCTGTCCCTTCTTTCTGTCCCTTCTTTCTGTCCCCTGTTTCTGCCCCTGTTTCTGTCCCCTGTTTCTGTCCCACAGGCCTGTCCCCTGTTTCTGTCCCCTGTTTCTGTCCCCTGCTCCTGTCCCCTGCTCCTGTCCCCTGTTTCTGTCCCTTCTTTCTGTCCCTTCTTTCTGTCCCTTCTTTCTGTCCCTGTTCCTGTCTCCTGCTCCTGTCCCCTGTTTCTGTCCCTGTTTCTGTCCCCTGTTTCTGTCCCTGTTTCTGTCCCTGTTTCTGTCCCCTGTTCCTGTCTCCTGCTCCTGTCCCCTGTTTTTGTCCCCTGTCCTCTGTTTCTGTCTCCTGCTGTCCTCCCCAAGGGATGCTCCTGCCCGCACCTGGACGTGGAACATTTTCCCTGGGGTTTTCAGTAATACCCCTATCTCCAGAAATCACAGCCGCCAGCAGCAGCTCTGCCCCTCGGGTTCTGGCTGCTCCTGTCGCTCCAGCACTGAGATTTTCACAGCTCTGGGCTCTGCAAAGCTGGGATGGACAGAGCTGGTGTAGGGATTCAGCAGATTTGCAGCAAACAGCTCATTGGAAACATTTAGCCCTCTTTCCGTTCATTAACAAAGTTCAAACACACTTTGATTTTCTTCATATTTGCTCATTTTCTGCAATTGCAGGGGGATGCTTTAATGGGGATGTTGTGGAGCAGGGACAGCCTGCCCGTTGTTCCAAGGCAGCCACAGCACGTCCCTGCTCCAGCCCCGACACGCTCTGCAGGATGGAAACCTGGCAGGGATTCAGGCTCCTTCCACCGCCCCCAGAGCTCCCTTCCGCAGCTCTGCTGCGAGCAGACTTTGCTCCAGACGCAGCCGCGCTCGCTGAGAGCAATTTCAAAGGGTTTGCAAACACCAGCATGGTTCTTATTGAAACAAATATCCACCAGTCTGCGTCACCGCCCGAGAGCACCAGCTCTGGCAAAGATCACATCTCCCCAGCTGCTCTGGGCACGCTGTCATGGCACAGCAGCCCTGGAGCATCCTGGCACAGGGCAAGGGGGACAGGACAGCCAGACCAGAATGTTCCCTGTGGTGGGAGCCCTGGTAGAAGGTCAAGCACACATTCTCAACCCCCACAGCAATTCCTGCATGGATATCAAAGGCTCCCACACGGGCAAGGCAAGGCAGAGCCGGGCCATGAGATGTCCTTGCCCTGCTGCTTCGGTCACCTCTCACCTGGGCCAGCAGGTGAGCCTGGCTGGTGGGGCAGATGAGAGAACTGTGGGGTACGACACAAACCCCTCGTTTATCCCAAGCAGTGCTGGTGCCATGGCACATCTCCCAAAGTGCAGAAGGTCTCCCCAGAGTCAGCAGAGCTGCCCTGCCCCAGCTGTGGGAAGAGCAGCCTCCACAGGGAGCTTCCAAACAAGGAGCCGACACCGACCAGCAAAAAGGTTTTGTGTGAATGCTCCCAACCAACCCCAAAACCCCCACAGGCTGAATATTCCAGACCTGCTGTGACATTCGGGTTACTTCACATCCATTGCACAATCCCGGTTTATTTTGGGAATTACGTGGTGACGGATAGCTAGATGGAAGGAAAGGCCATTAAACGCTATAAAAAGCTGCAGAGTCTTCCTGACTGCTCTGTGCTCTGTGACAAACCATCTGCTTCTCCTGCACCTCCCTTTGTTTATCCTGCTCAGCTCAGCTGAAATTAAAATTGACAAAAGCAATTTCTCCCGATCAAGTTAGAAAGATAAGGAGAGAGGCTACTGCATGCAGTGCCATAGAAACCTGGCCTCCTCCAGCACTTGTTCCTCCTGCCTGTGCTCCAGCTCGGCCCCTGAAGGGAAGTTCCCAGCTGCAGGGACAGATCCCCCCACTCCCACCAAAGCAGAAACACAGATGGATTGAGCCACGGGAGATCCAGCTCGCAAACGCAGCGCTGAGAAGGAGTTTTGTTTTATTCCTGCTCCCGTCCCCTCCCCGTGGATTCAGAAGTACAAAGTGGCCCCTTTGATTAGAAAAGCACATTTGGATGAATTTGGAATTATTTCCCATTCGAGGGAAAGGAAGGGGAAAGGCAGCATATTTTCTTGGAGAACATTTCTGGGCATTTGAGAACCTTCTAGGTTATATTTACACTGCTAAAGCACTGTTCAGATCAAAGCACTCTGAGAAATGCGGGTCCAGGCTGCAGACACAGCTGTAGCTCAGCTCTGCCCCAAGCCCCCAGGATTCAGTCCCACAGCCTCTGACAATGCACAGAGTGGGGTTCAGAAGCTGCAGGATGGAGGAGAGCCCCTCAGCACCTCCTGGCACCTCTCCTCAAAGGGCTGGGGCTCAACATTCCCCCTTCCAGCCCAGCAGGGTCATCTCCTGAAACTTATTTGCATCCCAGAGCGCTGCTGTGCTCAGGCAGCAGCCAGGAGCCCGAGGCAGGGAGTGCAGCTCTTAAAAGATGAGGGACCTTCATATTTCTACATCCAATTTCTTTAGACATGTTAATAGCACGGGGCCTTTTTTCTCTGAGATGCAGGAGCAGCTGCTCAAGTCTCCACTGAATTAAGCTAAGGGCAAATTTTACGTTTTGAAGAGATTTTTTTGGGTCTGGTATTTTTCTTTCAAACCTGAGAGCAAAGAAAGACATCACAAAAACATCAAGCTGCAAGACATGCCATTTTCCCTGTGCTGGTATAACTCAGGAATTGCTGCACAAAACCGCAATCCACGTTCCTGACAAATTCCCCAGTGGGCTGAGTAAAGACTGGAGAAATTCCACCCCAGAAGGTAATTACTTTCTTTATTTTTTTTTTTCCTTCCTGAAGTTATTAGAGTGGCAGGAAGGTGTTGCAACAGAAGCACCTTGGATTCCAGGAGCAGCAGCACTGTGTGTGCTGGAGCCTTTGCAGGGCAGTGCAGCAAGGTGAGGGGACCATCAGGTGTCACAGCCCAAGGTGAGGGGACCATCAGGTGTCACAGCTCAAGGTGAGGGGACCATCAGGTGTCACAGCACAAAGGGGACCATCAGGTGTCACAGCCCTTCTGTTCTCCAAATTTGCAGGTGGAAACCTCCAAAGGGGAGGCCAAGGAGCGCTCGAGGTGGGAGCAGGAGCCTGTCTGACAGA
>PYHW01009577.1:251951-265528 GCA_013186435.1 Turdus rufiventris | reverse complement strand
CCTGTATCCCCTCCCAGGCACCTGAGCAGGTTGGCTCATGCCCCCTTCCCTCATGAGAACATCTGATGCCCCAGAAGAAGCCTGCCTGCCAGGAGTGCCCCTCTTCTGGGCACCCCCAGGGTCCCCCCTGTGCCAGGGAACAGCCAGAGGGGAGCCAGCATCAGCTGATGAACCCCAAAACTCCTGGGGTTACAGAGCCTTCCGTCACTTTGTTCTGTTTGAGGCAGACATGGGCAATCATGCTGACTTTAGTTCGTTTTATTTATTTTATTGATTTTTAAAATAGCTGCTTTTTTCCAAAAGGGCCCTGGGGCTGTGAACAGCTTGACTGTGCATGTAAGAGCTGGGAAAGAGGCAGCAGCAGAGCTGGAGGTGCAGGGAAACAGGTGAGGCTGCATGGAGATCTCACTGAGAAAGAACCAGGCAAACCCCCACATCCTGAGCCTCAGAATCTCCCCAGGAGCCTCGGTGCACCCAGGAGATCTGGGGAATTCATCCTCCCATCACAGGCTGCAGCTGCCTCTGGTCTCAAAGGACATGGGAAATGTTTGCATCATCACTGGGCAGTTAATGGTAAAAACCATCAATGGGACGTTTAATGGCAATCAAAGAAAAATTAACTGTGTTGAAACTCTTCAGTTTAATGGATCCTTCCTCGATTAGTAGCATGTTGAAATAATCTCAACTCTTTCTTTACTTGCTTTAGAGTAAACGATATTAGTGCACGTCTCAGGTAACAGTAAAACAAGGCAGGAGACATTGTGGTACTGCACTGATTCTGTGGGCAGTGTTCGGTATGTTAACATTAAACACTTTAGGTTTGCTAGGCAGTGATAAAATGCTTATTCTCTTCACACAATCCCAGGGCAATGATGTCCCTTTTACCAAAATGTTTCTTCTCCCCGTAGGTTTCCCCCTGCCAAGTTCTCAGTTGAGGTGAGAGACCTGCCTGGCAGTTCCTCAGCTAGGACCTCTCCCCGTGCTGAGGATTTATTGCTGGTACCCAGAGCATCCCTGCATCCTGCACTGCACCCCCACACCTGCAGCACCACACCTGCACCTCTCCAGCAGCCAGGCCAGCCTCATCCTCCTCCTTCTCCTCAGACACTAAACTGCCTGCTGCTAATGAAGCAGGCTGGTAATTAGCTGCTGCCAGCAGAGCGTTGGCATCACTCTGAGCATCTGTGCTGCCATGAGCAGGAGCCCAGCAACACCCTGTGCTGGTTTTGGGTGATGGGGGCAGGAAGAGACACCAACCCATCATCCCAGGTCATCCTCTTCTTGCTCTTGCAGATCCCAGAGGAGCTGCAGACTATTCCTTAACAGCCCTCAAACTATTTTTAATAAAAGGCTTTTCGGTGTGGCACCAACACACACGGAGCTTTCAATTACGTTTTAGCTGTCCCAGTAGGAAGCAGCTCTTTATTGGGAAAAGTGACTTACAGTAGTGCAGGATTGTGGGTTTGGTCTTTGCATTACAGGTATTCAAAGCCAGGAAATAAAAACTGCTCAGCACACATTCCATAGCTGAGCTAAGCCGCGTGCACGGGGAAGCATTTTGGAATAAGTTAAGTGCTTGAAGTAAAACTGTGTAGTCATCTGGTAGAACAGAGACATGAAATTGTTATTTATCAAGATGAAGCTGGCATTTGGATAAAATTCTCGGGTGCAGTTAATAACTTCTGTTGAAGAGGGAGTTGTGAGAGCAGCGCTGAGGCAGCTGTCCCCGGAGCTCAGAGTGGGATCTTTCATGGGCTCTGAGCAAGGCAAGCACATTTCTGCTGTAATAACTTTCTGGGCGCCTCCGTCAGAACGGCCACCAAGAATTTATCTTTTTCTGTTCTCTCCCAAAGCTTTGTCAGTTTTGAGTAATTTGCTGTGAGTAGCAGCTGCTGGAGTGCCACACGGCCGCGTGCGTCTGCGACATGAACTCCAACTCCCTGAGCAGTTTTATCATCATGATTAAGTTTCTTAACTTGAATCAAGGATGTCTCTGGAGTTCCCTACGATGATGTGAACTTAAGATAAACAGTGAATGATGAATAGGCCAATTACTGAAACTTCCCTTACTGAAACCTTCGGCTGAGGCCGTGTGTGGCTGGTTGATAAGAGGAGGCACAAGTCCTCTCATCTGGCAAATGTTACTGGAAATTGGACAGTTTGAAGCAAAGACAGTTCTGGGTAATCAGGCACTGGCTAATGAGCATCTTTCCTTTAGATGTGATTTTTCCCTTTCTCTGTTTGCTGTCCATAATGCTGGGAGTGGAGAGGGAGCCTCAGCCATGTGGTGTAAATGCTTCACCAGGGTACAAATCCCTGCCCTCAGCACAAAAGCATCCCAGTAACAAATTATTATTTCAGTCCAGCACAAGGCACAGCAGGACACAGCCAAGGGCAGCCTGCTGGTGCTGCACATCTTCTGGGGTAAGGAGCAGGTGTCAGCACTGCCAGCACTGAGAGCTGCACGGCTCCACGTGCCACAGCAAATGGTATGATTTACTCACTACCTATGGAATTGCCCAATTAATTCACTATCCACATTAATATTATGGCTCATTTTTAACTTTACTGTCTCCATCGTTCCAATTTAGTGCTGCTCAGAGATGCTGCCACTGACCTTAATGGGTTTTTCATTATAACAAAGAGCACGATATTAATCACGAGGGGCTTTCAGCTGGAGGTTGTTGCTCAAACCCCACTCTTGAGGAGCTGCTTTTTTGTGATTTGGGGACCTGTTTTATTTCTGCCAGGCTGCTCAGCCCTGCTCACACCATGTACAATCATTTGTGCTGTCCAGGAGGAATTTCTTGGTACAACATTTCCAGGCACAGAGATTTTATGCTGCAGTCAAGCTACGCTGCAGACATGATAGATTTTTCTGGGCAAATTGGAACAAGGAGTAGAAAACCGAAAGGATGCACCAGTCATAGCCAATGAGTCTCTTATTGTCCTGTATAAAAATCAAATGCCTTTTAATCATTTCAAATGTTCTTCTGGGTATCAATTAGTCACACATTAATATCAGTATTGCTTCTCTTCCTCAGTTCACATCAGATTAAATTCTCCCCTGTCATATACACTCGCTCTCATTAGCTTCATGGAAAATTAGTAATTGTTCCCTCTCCAATGGCATTGATGGGAGATTTTCAGCAGCTTTTTATGCAGAGAACCTGGTTGTCATCTTAAGGACACTAAGGAGTTTTTCCCCAAAATTGTTGTCTTTTCATAAAAAGTACTTTATTCTTTTTTTTATTTTTTTTTCCCCTCTGAAACCCTGAAGTCTGAGCCAGAGCATAGGGGAATGAGGGAAAATCGAACATTTTTCATGAGTGTCACCCTGCAGTTTCTGTCCCTTTCTGCATCCCAACCATCTGTCTCCTTGTCAGGAGCCAGTGCCTGTGCTCACCCCCTTTGCCCCCCAGCCCTCCTGGGCTGTTCTGCAGGACCCAGTTCTGCAGGATCAGCAGCCAAGGGCTCCAGCCCAGCCACAGGATCCCCCACACTCCCGCCCCAGCCACCCTGGCCTCTCCATCCCCAGCACTGCCAGCGCTGGAAGGGGCCTGTGATATTTATTGAGTTTTATTAACTCCCAGCCCTGGGAGCTCCTCACCTCTTGCAGCTAATTCAGACACCCCACTCCTGATGGAGTTGCAGTGAGTGCCATTAAAAAGCTTGACATTTACCTTACAACAGTAATAAAATAATAATGCCTAATTTGGTTTATGAGTGGTATTTGCAGTGTTTCCTGTGCCTTGAGTGGGGGATATGGTGAAGATCTGCTGATCAATTATGTCTGCTTAGCAGCGCTGCTGTAATTCTTTCCTGTAATCAGAACCATCTTGCAGCAGAGCGGCTCCAAAGTTTTCCTCTGAAACTCTAATTTTGACAAGAAAAGAAAATGTTTTCAAATACTTGAGTTTCCAGTGAATAACAAAAGCTTCTGAGATGGAACTTTCTGCTGGGAGCTGGAGACAGACAAACCTGGTGTCTGCACAGATTTGCTGCATTTAGGTTTCCAAAACCTCTCAGATGTTTTCAAAGGCTGCCTGCGATTGCTTTCCATTAAACAGGGTTGTTTTTTTCTCCTCCAAATAACCCCATCAGTATGATTCCCTTCTGGTATAGCCATGTCAAATATTAACCCCCAGTGTGTTTGACACCCCTGGCACTGCTGAGGGGCTGTGGGGTGAGGAGCTCCTGCTGCTCGGGGGCCAGGGAGCCCAAAGCCCTTTGCAGGGAGCAGATGCCCAGCAGGGCACACCCAGCACACATGTGCACAGGGCTGTCCCAGGCCTCTCAGCAGCTGCACTTCTGTCCCTCCAGGATTTACCCCAGGTCTCAGGCAGCAACGTCCCAATGCTCACAAAGCTCCAGATCTGCTAAAAGCAATTTCTTTCTCCATTTCTCATCCTGAGCAAAATTTGATGTGGATTTTCTTTTTTCAGTGCAATTTTAATTAGTGCATGATGCACTTTGGGTTTTTATTAGAGTAAACAGCTTGGAAAAAAAGTCCATGCCAGCTCTTCTACACCAGGGAGCCTCATCCTGTTCAGACTAGAAACCTCATGCTGCATTTCTGAAAGCCTTTCTTAAGATGGGTTCATTTCCATGAAGAAATGATACGACTTCAACAAACGGAAATTTTTGAACATAGAAAAAAAGAAAAAATTAGTCAGGAAATTCCTGGCCAGGCTGACTTTGGGGTAAGACACGTGTGCACAGCCATGCACACCCTGCTGATGTGTCTGCACACACTACACACACACGTGTGGGCACACATGTGTCCCCTGCCATTCTGTGTCCCCCTGTCATGCCCATGTCACCCTGCCATGCTGTGTCCCCTGCTACTCCTGTGTCCCCCTGCCATTCCCAGCCATGCCCATGTCCCCTGCCATGCTGTGTCCCATGCCATGCCCATGTCCCTCTGCCATTTTGTGACCCCTGCCATCCCTTGCCATGCCCATGTCCCCTGCCATGCCCATGTCCCTCTGCCATTTTGTGACCCCTGCCATCCCCTGCCATGCCCATGTCCTCTGCCATGCCCATGTCCCCTGCCATCCAGGGACCCCACTGCCAGCTCCTGGGCTGTTCCCACACACACGAATGGTGCAGCAGCATCCCTGTCCCCAAACTCACAGGGAGCAGCACTCTGGGCACCTCCAGCCATTGGCACATGGGCAGAAGTGTAGGGCAGGAGCAGAGCCCAAACACAAACGAGGTCCTGGACGTGTGCGACAGCCACGGCACCGTGGGGCTCCGGTGTCCACCGTGGGCACGTGTCCAGCAGCGTGGGCCAGCAGCACAGTGGGAAAGCTGGCTGGCCTCCATGGGGGTGGCCCAGCCTTCCCAGCACATGAGCAGGCAGAGAAGCTCAGTAACTCCACCTCGGAGCAGGCTGGCTCCTCACACACGGAGGAGACCATGGGAGGCACGGCTCGGCACAGCCCGGACGATTGCCGCTTTCTGCACGTAAGTTCATGGCTTGCCTTGCCCCCCTCATCCCTGCAGGGTCTGACAGGTGCGTGTCCTCCTCGTCCTGGGAGCCCTGAGCACACCCTGCCTACCGCTGCTGTGTCATTAAACAGGCAGAAGCAGCCAAACTGAGGAAGAAGGGCTGCCCCAGGTACCAGCTCTGTGGACTGCTCCTCAGCCTGCTGCTCCTATCTCTTATTCTGGTATTTTTTGGTGTCAAGTACCTCTGGAACCCAGCACCCAGAAAAGTAAGTACAAACTCTTTGATCCAGCATTTCAGAGCTGTCCCCCTTCCCTTGACTCACTGAAACTTTTAACAACTCTCCAAAACTCAGGCAACTTCACAAAATGCATTTTCTCAGACCACAGGTATTCACGGGACTTTTAAAAATCTTTGTATTATTCATAAACAGCTTTTACTTTGTACAGGCTGGGTTTTTTTCCCTGTCACCACGTTCTTTCCCCAGTTGACAATCACAGGGGATGGGAGCTACGCCACGAAGAGTTAAAGTTCCTCTTATTTCACCGGCAGCAAATTTTATGACAAGTAAGAAAATATTTTCCATTTCATTTCAATTATCTTGCCAGAAACCGGTGGAAAAGTCATTATGCCACCGCATAAAGAGGGGAGAAAGCCAGGACGCAGCGGTGATTGATTGTCATGGATTATATTTCTTACTTTAATGTGTCTGCAATGTGAGGGACGGTGAGACGGATTAGCTTCTGGAGGAGCTCCTGCTAACTGGATTGGGCTCCTTTGTTCAGTGCAGGCGGACACTGCTGTCAGTGCCGAGCGTGTCGGGGTGGCAGCAGGACTCTGCAGCTCCAGCCATCCCTGCCCAGCATCCTGACAGGGCTGCCAAAACCCTTTTTCACCCCACACCCCAAGAAAATCGTTTAACCTTGAATGCAGCAGCCTGCCTGGTGCCCCTCATCCTCCTTTCCTTTGAATTTCCATGCTCTTCCAGGAGCATGCACTGCACCCCATCACCAGTGGGTTTTGCTGGCTCTTAAGGACATCTCCAAAATTTCCAAAATTCCTGTGCGCAGCCAAGGCAGCCTCTTTCCCACGCTGGCATCTCCAATCTGCTCCCTGCCCTGACCTGGAGCTGCTCCATCCTGGCCAGGCTGCCCTCCTGCAGGGCAGAGGAAGCACCCTGCTTGCTGGAAACTTTATCTTCTTATCAGCAAACAGAAATAAATACCCCCTGAAAAAAAAAGAAAAAAAAAAGAAAAAACAATAAAAGCCATATGTTCCTCCAGAATCCTGCCAAGACGATTATAAAGTCTCTACTGTTCCTAGAAAAACAGGGGTCATGCCAGCCATGAGAGGAAGAGGCTGTTAACCCCTGGAGGGGCGGTTTTGTCCAAGCAGGCAGCCCAGAGACAATGCCACAGCCTCAGAAAGGACACCCAGAACTCAGCCCTGCTGTCCTCACTTGTGGCACTGGTGGAGGGTGGAGTCCATCCAGCACTCCCCAGCACCTGATGGGCAGGGCAGGTGGGAGAAACACACAGCTGCACACAGGCACTCCCAGAGCCCAGCACTGCCCTGTCCCTGTGGCCATGGGGCTTCTCCAGCTGGCCCAGGAGTGCTCAGGACAAAGCAGGCTGGGAATTTCATAATGCTCAAAAATATCAGCCAAGGGGAATTAAACTCTTTAAAGAGCACAAAACCCTTCAAGCTTCCTTCATGTAACTGGAGAGTGGAACAAAGCTTGAAAGAAGAGTTGTTGCCCTGAGGGGTGGCCTTGGACACCTCTGCACAGCTGATGATTCAGCTAACGAGGGCTACATCTCAGCCTTGCACAGGGACATATTTCAGCCATCCACCAGCAAGTGTCATTTTTAGCCCTATAAAACATCTCAGAGCTGTCTGAGCAGCACAGAGCTGGCAAAGCCCAAGTGGGTTAGCTGGCTGCTGTGCTGGCCAAAGTAATTCTTTGTAAATGGAGAGGCACTTGAAGGTAAGGTGCCACCCGGGATCCTGCCCTCTTTGAAATGATTTATGGCACTGTGTGCATTTTGTCAGTCAAAACCAGTGGCCTTCCACCCATTTTAGGTTTCAGACTGTTTTACCATATTATAAAATCCCTTGGGAGCTATCTATCTTGACAGTCTTCCTGCAGAGCAGCAGGAGATGTCCGTGGCTGCCAAGGCACACATCTCTCCTCTAACCTTTAAGCAGGGGTGGATGCACCCATCAGCTCCCATCCGCACAGCCAGGTGCAGGGAGCACTGCTAGGAGGCTTTGAACTGCCAGGGGAGGGATGTGCAGGAGCCAGGGGACTGTGGAGGGGGGTTTGGGCTGGCACTGATGGCAGAGCTCCTGCCCTGGTTCCATGGCCATGCTGTGGGGCCAGCAGGGCTCTCCCATCCCTGTGCCTCCATCTCTGCTCCCTGCCCCGTGGATTTCAGGGGATTTGCACAAGCCCTTCTTTTCCTCACAGCCCTGCTCCATTTGGGAAGCGAGGCTGCCCAGGGTGCCAGCTCTCCCCACGCCAGCAGCAGCAGTTTTGTGCTTCCAACACTGATCCTGCAAGGGTCAGGCACCCACAGAGAGCGAGGGCTGCGGGCTGGCACAGGCTGCTCCCCCCGGGATGAGTGCTGCTGGAAAGCTCTGCAGCAGCCCTCGAGGAGGTCTTTGATCCACAGCAATCCTTGATCTCCTCCAGGCAGAGAGAGGCTCTCACCTCTGCCTTTCAGGATAAACAGAAGGCACAGAGATGGAGAGTAAACTGGGGAGGACAAGATGGAGCGGGTGAGCTGGGGACATGGTGATGGAGCAAACAAACCAGGGATGAAATGTGGAACGAGCAAGGCAGGGAGAAAGGAGAATGGAACCTGTGGATTCAGGAATTCAGTCCTGCCTGGGAGCTGCCCCACTCGTGCTGTCCTGGTGATTGCTGTGGCTCTGGGAAGGCAGCCAGCCCCATGGCAGTGGTGCTCACACCCCCAGCACCAGCCTGTGGAGCCAGAGGGGTGCTGAGCTGACCCCGGGTGACTTTGACCTCCCAGGTTTATGACATGGAACACACATTCTTCAGCAACGGCGAGAAGAAGAAGATTGTGATGGAGATCGACCCTCTGGCCAGGACAGAGACCTTCAGCAGCGGGAACGGCAGCGAGGAGATCCTGGAGATCCATGACTTCAAAAACGTGAGTGTGGCAGCTCGTCCTGAGACCCTGCAGCAAGGCTGGGGGGATCCTGCAGGACACTGTGAGCAAGTCCCAGGACTATTTAATCCTGCATCAGGGTGAGCAAGACCCAGACACGTTGGGGATGCTCTCAAAGGAAAGCAGATGTGTTATCTACATCAGCTTCCACCTGCATTTAATAGTGGAGTGGTTCAGTTCCAGTGAAATCCATCTTAGAAGCCAGAGCTAATTATTGGATTCCTTGCAAAGGAATGCAGTGATCATCAGTCTATCTGAGCCCAGTGCATTTGTCTGTCTGCAGAGCATTAAAACCTCATGACACTGTAGAAGGCTCTCCATGAAACCTAATTAAAATTTGTAGGGAAATACCCTGTGCTGTGACATATGGCAAAATTTTGAGCTAATAGCTTAGCAGGAACTGGGGGCTGAATGTTCATTAACCATAACGGTCAGATGCTATTCTGCATATTTTTATTTATGATAATGAGAGCTCATGATAGTTATAAGGAGAAGAGGAGCGGAGTAAAATTTTATGACTACCTGCCTTAAAATATTTGTAAAAAGCCCAGTTCTCCCAAGCCATAAAATGCAATATCCCTTGTGAGAACCTGTTAGTGCACCTTAGCACCACTGCTGAACGGAACTGGTACAAAAATAGCAACAGGAAAAATATGACTAAACCCTCCTCCTCCAGCTGCACCCTGCCTGCAATGGGTTATCCATCCTACTCTGCCCTGACTACTTTTTGGGTGTTTGCTTTGATCCTGCAGGGAATAACTGGCATCTTCTTTGTGGGACTTCAAAAATGTTTCATCAAAACTCAGACTAAAGTCCTGCCTGAGACGACAGAGGCCAAGATCCCTGAGCTTGAGGTAGGTGAATAAAGCAGGGCTCCCCTCTGCCCTGTGGAATCCACTCCTCTGCCTGGCACAGGGGCTGCCATTCCTGCCGCCCTCCCATCTGCTCCAGCTTCCCAGAGATGCTGCAATAAAGAAATAATGAGCTGTGATCACTTCATAAAATTATCTTATTTCAGAGGATTGCTTATAAAAACAAGTGAAAAGAGAGGGGATTAGAAAGCAACAGACAAAAGCCTCTCAGCACAATAGCAGAGATCAAGAACAATAATCCTGTTGTAGTCAAAAGGTCGTAAGGCAGCTCAGGATTAGCAGGCACCAAAAAGTCAATCAAATTGTTTTCTCCAGGATTTGAGTCTCATGTTTTCAAACAGAATGAGGCAGAAATAAGGGATTCATAAAAGCACCCACATTTAAGACATGCAAATTGAGAAACTCTTGGCGTGCAGACCTGAGAGGTGGGAAGCACCAGGCTGGGGCCACTTCCTTGTCCTGCACAGACCTTCATCCCACTGATGTGCCTGATTGCTTCCTGCACCCGTTTCACTGCCCACTGCACCCTGCTGCAAGGAGCCTCACCCAGAAAGTGTGGAGCTCATAATTTAACCCCTCTCTGACAGCGTGACCTGGAGTGACAGCTCAGTGATGTCCCTTGTCGCCATCCCCTGGTGGTGGCACAGCCTTGCTGCCTCCCCATTTGCAAGAGGACGGGTGTTAGCAGATTGAATCCCCCCTGGGGAAGCTGCTGCAGATAAAACGCCGGCAGGACATGTGTTTGAAATGAAGCGTGGGCAGAAACATTTCCCTGAATCATGACCCAAATTCCCAGACACCGATTCTTTGATTATGCCCTAAGAAGCTAATAGATCTTTTCAGCTACCGTCGTAAAAGGGATATAACTTCCCAGGCTTAGCAGAGCACTGCCCTGGGTAGGGAGCTGAAATGTAAAACCCAGTGAGATAAATGTAGATTTAAGCTCTAGTCCTGTCTTCTCGCAGCCTGCACGCTGCCAGGTCCTGCAGGCAGCACCTCCCCAACGCTGCAGCTCCCACCAGAGACTCCAAAAATGACCCAGACTGAGTCAGGTTGTGTTGGCTCCTTCCTATGATTTCCCAAAGCCATAAGGAAAAACTCTATAAAAGAGATGTACAGCTCTAGATGCTTTCTTGAGAGAAAAAATGCTTTTTGCCAGCTTGCTCTATGGGCTACCACCACCACCACAGACAATGCTGCCTTGGCAGAGAGCTCAGCGCAGACCCATCCAATAATCTTTATATATCTCCCTCCCTAAGTGCCTGCCAAAACACACCATGGACTAATGCAATGGCAGAGACATGTGGCATAAATTACAGGATACAGCCGTGCAAAGAATTTCTGTGAGGAGTAAATTAAAGTGTTCGATCAAAAAATCAGCAGCAGAAGGAGAGAGGAATTAAGTGCTAGGAGCAGAGCCGAGCAGAGGTGTTTTAATCTTGTGTTTTAAAATTACTAGAGGGGATCCAGAAGGCTCTTCCAGATAGTGGGGACTGTACAGGAAAAGGGCCTTGGATGATGAACTGAGAGAGAAGAGAGCAGGGTGCTGAGGGCTCTTGGGGTGTTGCGTGTGGGTCCCATGAGCACCAGGAGCCAAGGCAGGGGAAGTCCTGCTGCCTCGAAGCCAAGGGGAGGAGAAGCAGCCAGTGGTGGGAGCAGGGTGTCTCACCACGCTAGGGAAATGTCTTGCTCTTCTTCCAGGGACAAGAGATCACCACCACCTTCTTTGAGCAGTCTGTGGTCTGGGTGCCTGGGGAAAAGCCCATTCAGAACAAGGAATTCCTGAAAAGCTCCAAAATTTTTGACATCTGCAAAAACGTGACCATCTTCTGGATCCACCCCACACCAATAGCAGGTACAAGGACCCCCCTCCTCCCCAGGTGGCTCTGTCACTGGGGACAGCCCTGTCACACACCCTGCCATGGTGGGAGCCCACTCCCACAGCCTCGCTGCACACCTCAGACATGATCACAGTGTTTGTGTGCCCACCACCAGATCATGCCCAATGTAATAGCAGGGGCTGATGTTTCTCTCTGCAGAGCACTTGTTTCTGCCGGCTCCCCGCTGCCCTGCACTTTGCAGCGTGGCCACCCTCCTCATAACGAGGGGGAAAAAAAAAATAATCCCTTGTACCTGCAAAGAAAGCAGCGCTGCTGGAAACTGGGACGCCTAAATTCTCGTCACCACATGAACATCAGAGTGTGAGCAGACATCTGCATCTAAATCACACGGCGGGGTTGCCACCTCCAGCTGCTCACTACACAGCCCTCGCAGAGGTTGTGGCCTCTGAGATGTGCTGCTGTAATTACCTGCTCTCTCTAACCCACTTGCAGCCGAATGAGCCAGTTTAAAACTCCCTGCTGAGAAAACTCCCTCTGCTCTGCAGCCACAGAGGCACATGGCTCACAGGTACAGGCCAGCTCCTCGGTGGTCTGGAGGGCAGAGCTCCCTGGTGCAGAGCAGGCTGCTGTCCTTGAGTGCTGTCCCCTTTCTGCTCCCTCATCCCTGCGGCAGTGTCCTGGGCCAGGGAGTCCAGCTGGGTCACCAGGGTGCATCCAAAGCCTTTGCCAGGACAGCAGCATCCCAAGGCTGCCTGGCACCTTTCCTAGCCAAGGAAATGATTGCTGCTGTGGAACCTTTCCTGAGCTAAGAGAGGTGTAGCTGGGCACAGTCTGCCCCAAATCACGTTGCTTTGATGGGGCTCTACAAATCCACTCCCCAGCAGCACAGGATGTGCTTGTAGACACCCACAGCCCCATGCAGGAGATACCAACACCACCCAGGAATGGAATGGAATGGGATGGGATGGGATGGGATGGGATGGGATGGGATGGGATGGGATGGGATGGGATGGGATGGGATGGAGTGGAATGGAATGGAATGGAATGGAGTGGAATGGAGTGGAGTGGAGTGGAGTGGAATGGAATGGAGTGGAGTGGAGTGGAGTGGAGTGGAGTGGAGTGGAATGGAATGGAATGGAATGGAATGGAATGGAATGGAATGGAATGGAATGGAATGGAATGGAGTGGAGTGGAGTGGAGTGGAGTGGAATGGAATGGAATGGAATGGAATGGAATGGAATGGAATGGGCCATGATCTCCCACAACCCTGGCCCAGGCTGGCTGAGAGCAGGAGGCAATGGAGCACTGGTTTGCAGGGGGCTTTTCCTCTACCTTGGTGCCAAATTCTGGTGGGGACATTCGTTCTTGCTGCTGCATTTCTCCCCTTGTTCCGTGGTTATTGAGAGCGACATTTGGACTCTTCCTGTAGCTCCTGAGCCGGCCAACCTCAAAGGAGCAGAAGAAGAAGCAGACCCTGGGCTGCTGATGGACAACCAGAGCTGGTTGGACGGGGGGAGCGAACAGGAGCTGGAGAAGGACACGCAGGGGGGACCCAAGCGTCGGGCACGGCAGCTCACCGAGGAGGACCTGCCCGTCAATGACTACGTGAGTGAGGGAATCCCACCTGCCATGTCCTGGCCACATCCTGGGCTGTCTGTGCTCCAGGGTGTGCTCCTTGGGACCCCTGTGCATGCCTGGGGGTGTCTCCCTGCTCACTGCTCCTCTCCTGGGGTGCCTCATCCACACACCCTCACTGCTCTGCCGCTGTGTGTTCCCGGCAGTCGGAGAACGGGTTGGAGTTTCACCCTCTGTGGGATGAGCGAGGTTACTGCTGTGCCCAGTGCCGCCGTGCCAACCGCTACTGCCAGCGCGTCTGCGAGCCGCTGCTGGGCTACCACCCCTACCCCTACTGCTACCAGGGCGGCAGGGTCATCTGCCGCATCATCATGCCCTGCAACTGGTGGATTGCGAGGATGCTGGGCAGGGTGTAGGGCCCGCCTGCCCCACTGCCACCTGCCCCACTGCCACCCTGCAGGTGTGTGCTGACACAGCCAGCAGCGGGCACTGCTGGGGGATGCGCAGGGAGCCCCACAGCTGCGGGTCCTGGCAGCTCCCAGTGTGACCTGCGGGTCCTGGTACCTCCCGATGTGACCCCCCCATAGCTGCGGGTCCTGGCAGCTCCCAGTGTGACCTGCGGGTCCTGGCAGCTCCCGAT
>PYHW01009577.1:206831-235744 GCA_013186435.1 Turdus rufiventris | reverse complement strand
GCTGGAGCAGCCTGGTGCCCACAGCACAGCAGCCCCAGGGTGTGATGGGCCCATGGGCTCCTCACCATTGCCCACCCCCAGCCGGACTCCCCCGAGGAAGTCGTTGCTGGCCAGCGGCTCCCGGTCCCAGACCGTCAGCTCCAGACAGAGGTGCTGCAGCTCCTCGGGGTTGATGCCATTGTAGACAAAGGTGTGGTTGTAATGAGGGTTCAGGGTCTTCTTCACCACAGGCGTCTTCCTCTTGGAGGCTTTGTTTTTGTGTGGCAGGAGGTAGCTGGGGGAAGCAGCCCCTTGGGTTAGCACATGCTCCGGGGGCTGGGGCACCTCAGCACCCCAGGACCTGGCTTGGAGCCACCCTTCTGCCTTTCCTGGCCCAGCTCAGGAAGAAGGATTATGACACCCTGCAAGGGGCCCTCCTCCAGGTCCTCCAGCAGTTTGGGAATAAAGCCAGGGAGGACAGTGCCTTCACGGCCCCCAATCCCAGGACCCTCACTCACCCCTTAACAAAACTGTCTGAGGTCCCCCCAGACTTGGCTGCTGTGAGGTTCTTGGCTTCTTTGATCCAAACCTGGAGCTCACCACCTTCCCCTGTTTTGCCTAGGAAAAATCCAACACAGTAGAAATTAATCAAATTTAATTTCTACCACTGAAAACTTCTGGAAAGTTCCCACTGAACACCACTCCAGAGGTGCAGAGCCTGGAATGGCATCTCATCTTGCCTTCTCCTGTATTAGCCCTGCCTGCTGAGGCAAAGGCAGACAAAACTGCTTCATGGGCTTCAGGGTTACACACTGATCCTAGAGCTTCAGCACTTACCTTTCCTGCCATTCCCAGCCCCAGGATGCTTGGCAGATGGGATGTACTTCATGGAGACAACGAGCTCCCCCCTGTACTGGTGGAGACCAGCAGCATCTGCCCCCATCTGCAAAGAGGGGGCAATTACCAAGTACTGCAGAGAAGCCATGGCACACACAGAGACTGTCAGGCATGCAGCACCTCCCCAGGCTGGCACAAAGCACTTGGCTTCTCCTAGACATGGCTGAGCTGGCACAAACGCCTGCAAACTCCCCTCAGCACAACCAGGGCTGCTCCCAGCCCAGCTCCTTTGGGGTCTTATTTTGGCCCAATCAGCTGACCGAGAGCAGGGAAGCTAGGTTCAAGGCAGATCTGCCCATTTTTACTACAACGGCACTGCTGTCTGCATCTGGGGTTTTCACCTCTCCACATGTTTGATTTTGGCACAAGCCTTTTGGCAGTGCTCAGCTGAGTTCTCCACCCTCTGAGGGCTGTACCCCGAACAGGACCAGGCAAGGGAGGCTGTGGGTGACAGGGACACACCTTGCCATGCAGGGGTAGGAACTCCTCCAGGTGGCTCTCGAAGTTCCAGGCATCCAGCGGCACCTCCACCTCCCCCAGGAATGTGTTGCGGCCAAAGCGGTCGTGGTGCCACACCGAGAACTGCAGCGTCCTCGTCAGCAGCAGGGACTTGCTAATCTCATACTGGGGAGAGAGGAAAACCACTGGTGAGCAGATAGCACAGGACAGGGGCAGGCCCGGCAAATTCCATCAGCTACAGCTCATGAGCATGAGAGGAGACAGGTTTGAGAAGCAATGGATGCGCACAGGAGCCGGGTTCTCTTTCTTTCCACGCCTGCTGAAACCTCAGAGTCCCAGGGCAGCCAGTGGTGCAGGAGCCTGTGCTCTCCCAGCAGATGACCTCAGAGCCAGCACCCATGGCATCCAGCCATCCCACCACAAGCAGAGCTCTGCCAGCCCACCAAAACCTCAGCAAACCTGGCAGTGGGAGCCTAAAAACCAAAGCACAGCTCTCACTTCCTCCTGTGCAAGAGTGCCTGGCCTCAGACGTGCACTGCCAGACTCGGGGACAGAGCCAGCAGGGATGGCGAAGGGCAGTGCCAAGTTGTTCTGCCCTGGGGCCCAGAACTGTCTTATCTCTGCCCCAGTGGTGTGCTGCCCTCCCTCCTGCCACCGTGCCTCCAGGGGCCAGGAAGCCTTCACCTTGGAAGGAAATATCCAGGGTAAGCAGGACGCCTCTGCTCTGGGGAATGCCACAGCAACCAGGGACATGTCCTGTGACATCTGCAGCTGTGCCTCCAGCCCACCATGGCCCTGGGGCTTGGCAGCACAGCCAGAGCAGAGCTGGGAGTGCAGGGATTTTGCAGCTTTCAGGGTGCAGTCTCTGGACACAGGGCCTCTGCAGGGTTAGGAGGTCAGCCCTCCCCTTCCTTGTTCCTGCAGCATCCCCTGACTCCCCGCAGCCCAGCCCATCCCCACTGACCTTCAGCAGCTCGTTGTACAGGGGGTTGATGGTATTACGTTTGATGGTCGTCTTGCGCTTCCCTTGCCGCGATTTGTCGGGCAGCAGGTAGGTCTTCACATACCTGAAGAGAGAACAGGCAGCACTTCAGCAAGGTCCCCCCAACAATTAATCCTCCTACCTCACCAGGGCAACCCCAGACCTCCTGCCTCACCAGGACCCTCCCACTTACAGCTCCCACCTCTGCTGGGCACCCCAAACCCAGCTGGGCACCAGCAGTGGTGCCAGCAGCCATCGCGCCCCCAGCTCTCACGGGTTGGAGCGCTTCCTGCCCTCGTCCCCAAAGGCCAGCTGGCGACACTCCTTGACGTGAATGAACAAGGTCTGCGTCCTCTGCTCGTAGCTCAGCGAGAAGGAGATGCCCCCAGTGACAGCCACGCTGCCGAAGTCACCGGCCTCACTGTAAATGCTGACCATGCTTCCCAGCGTGCTCTGGAACACAAGGCAGGGCTGAGCTGGCACAGCATCACCTGACAGTCCCTCTTCATCCTCAGCAAGATTAGTCCCTGTGCCTCTTCTGCACAGCCCCCCTCACCTTCCCTTGGCTGGGGAAGGCCACCAGTGCCTCCCACCCACTCACAGTGGCCTGGAACAGAGCTGACTCTCTGCATTTTGATTCTCTTCAAGCTAAAGAAGCCCCCACACACGAGGCTCTTAGCCCTTCCCTCCAAGAGCTGCCTGTCCTGCCTCCCTGGCAGCCTGTCAGCACTGCCTTTCTCCATCACTTCTCCCTGCAGCAGAGCAGAGCCCAGGCACAGCCCGGGAGCTCACCGAGGAGGTGCCGCTGCGCATGCTGCCCCGCGCCACCCGCTGCCGGTGGATCTCCACCAGGTTATCGATGTCCTCCTCCTCCTCCTCCTGCAAGGACAGAGACCAGCTCCTGTGTGGGGACACCCAGCTCCTCCAGCTGGCAGCCACCTCCATGGCACTCTGAGGGTCTCACCAGCTCTGTGTTGAGGCCAGGGACTGACTTGCTCCTGTCCCCCAAAGAGCCACCTTCCCCCACAAGGTCCTCGGGGCGCAGGTCAATCACGGACTTGGTGTAGTCTGCACGAGAGGTGGTGAGCAGGAGGCAGTGGCACGAGCAGGGCTAGCAGAGCCCTGCTGCTCCCTTACGCAAGGGGCTGCCCCAGCCTCTCCCACCTGCACTGAACCTCCTGACAGCCAGGGAGCAGGAGCTGCTCATCCTCAGCCGTGGCAGCCCCCAAACCCACAGCAGCCGTGCATCTCACCTGCAGGCCTCACCACCCGCCGGGGGTTCTTCTTGAACAGCGTTTCCTGCCCGTCCGCCAAGGCGCTGCTGCGGGTCCCCACGGTGGCATCCTGGGAGGAAGAGTCCCTTCAGAGCAGGGCAGGGCTAGGAGCCCTGCAGGGTGCCCAGCCCCACGCCCCAGGACAGGGCTGGGCCTGCTGGATCAGCATCACGCACCCGGCCGTCAGAGAAGGCGTTTTTAGAGCGCAGAGGGAGGGTCAGGCTGGAGGAAGCAGGTCCTGCTGGCACAACAACCTGTTTTCCAGGGATGTCTCTCTCCAGGGAGTTCCTCCTGTGGCGGACACAGAAAGGTCTGTCCCAGGCCACAAGTACAGCTGGCAGAACAAGTGCTGGCCAGGAAGCGCCACTTGAGCTGCCTGTAGCAGCCTGGGAGCAGAGGAGCCCAGGGACAGGCTTCAGCCCAGCCAGAGGAGCCAGCTTCCCCTCACTAGACTGAGAAAAACACACTTCACATGAATGTCCCATCCTCTGCCAGCCAGTCTTGCCAAGGACAACCCACCCTGGGATCATCTCACCTGCCCCCCACATCAGCAGGACTTGCTCTGTAGCTGTCCAGGCTCATGTTTTCCATGGACTCTGTGTCGCTTTTGCCATCCTGAGGGTCTGAGGCATCTGGAAGCGAACTGCAGACAAGCAAAACCACAGGTATGTCCTGTTTGGCGAGGAGGTCAATCTGAGAGAGCTTCTGCACCACCAGTGCGCCACGTGGGACAGCAGATTCCTCTCAAACCTGCAGCAAATGAGAGCTGGTGCCTGGGGCACGGGGGACAGCAGGCATTCTTACCTGGGCCCCTCCCGGGGTGCAGGGGGGCTCGGCTGTCGGACTGCAGAGCAGCTTTTAGGCTCACTGAGCTGGGCTTTCTGGAGGAGGGTTTGTCCCACTGTCTCTCTTTTGTTGGCTGGAAGGAGAGAGGCATCAGGAGGAGCACTGCTCAGGAGTTGCTCCCATCCAGCTGCACACTGGGCAGAGGTGCACTGGGCAGAGCTGGAGCATCCACAGCTGGGCTGTGGGAGCAGGCACTGCTGTGGCACCCCTACCTGTGGGCCTGTGCCGCAGGGACAGCCGCACCATGTCGCTGCCCAGGTGGTTGGCGAAGCGGTTCACCCTCTGGTCATAGAACCAGTCACCCGTTGTCTTCTTCAGCTCACTGCAGGGCAGGGGGTGGTGGGGGCAGTCAGGGGCGGTGGGGGCTGTGCCCCAACCCACCCGCAGTGCTGCCACAACCCAAGAACACAATGGGCAAAATCAGCAGGTGACTGGGCAGAGACAATTCGCTGGGCAGCTGACAGGCTCAGCTACATCCTCAGCAAACACGGGAGAAGCCAAGGTTTGTAGGACATAGAAGGTCAAAAGTGAGGAAATCTGGGATGCTGGAAACACAGGCTGTGCAAGATGCACAGGGGAATGCAGTCAGAGGGGTGAAGGAGCAGAGAGACACGAAGGACACACGAGAGCAGGGTATGACCCATTTCTCCATCACCCAAACATGGGAACCCTCTCTGGGAGCGACAGCAGAGAAGCTGCCCTGCACTGGAGAGGACCAGCCAGGCTAGGAAAGGCTGGCCATGGGGCATCAAGTTGAGGCAACTGAGAAGAAGGGGAGGCATGTACAGAATGTGCCGGCTACTCACGCCTCCTTGGTGCAGACTTTGCAGCGCCAGGAGCCGCTGGTGCTGTAGGAACGGCAGTCCCGGCACACCAAGTGGTTGCAGCCCCGGCAAGTGTTGGCCTTGGGGCTGACGCGGCCCAGGCTCTGCTGGCAGCGGGCACAGGTCCGCTCGCTGTAGCGCTGGCTGCCCCGCTTGGCTCCCTTGCGCCGGATCTCCAGCAGCTCATTCTTCAGGCGCCTGCTCACACCGACACCAGGAGCTGTCACAGCGCCCCGGACCCGGGGACACCCATCATCCCCACTCACTCATCCGCCCGCTTCCAGAGCAAAGCGGGGAACCAGCTCCTGCCCAGCTCCAGCCGCCTTCGCACCTGATCCTCCTCTCCTCTGCTTTGCGGAGCTCCTCGTCGCGCTGCAGGACCTGCAGGATCAAATCTCTCTCCACGTCCGACAGGAAGGACAGATCCACAGCCTCCGACATCACTCCAGCCGGGATGGCTGGCCCTCACCGGATGCCAGCTAGGGACATGTCAGCTGCTGAGCCCGTTCCGGGCACCGCGGCACCGGGGACACACCGGCCCGCCCGCTGTCTCCACCGCCCTGCCCCGGGCTGGGCTCGGGCCGCCTGCCAGCCCCGCCGCCCCGCTGACCTCAGCCGGCTCCGTGGGACCGGGCTGACGCCCAGCACCCGCGGGCAGCCCCGGCAGGAAGGAGCCGCCCCGGGCTGCCCCTCCCACGAGCGCACCGGGGCTCGGAGCTGCCCGACCCCGCGGAGCCGCCGGCAGCGGGCGCGCACCGGGAGCCGCGGCACGGACGGGACCCGGCTCGCAGCCACGGCACCGGGACCCGCGCGGCCGCTCCAGCCCCGACGGAACCGGAGCCAGAGCGCATGTTCGGGGCTGCAGCCGCTCCCCGCTCCCCGCCCGGGTCGGCGGAACCGGCGGGAGGGACCTGCCCGTCCCCGCAGCCGCGCTCCGGTGTCCCTCGGGGAGCAGGGGGCGGCAGGACGGACCCCAGGCTCCTCTCTGTCGGGGAAAGGGGGAGCGGGGCCGGTGGCACCGCGCTCTCAGCGCGGCCATCGGGGCTGGGAACTGCCCCTGCCCCGGGACACCGCGGCTCGACCCCCGGACCACTGAGGGACCACAGAGGGACCCCTGGTTCCCCCCGACTCCTCACCAGCCGAGGGATCCCCCCGGTCCCACGATCCGCCCGGTACCTGCAGTGGCTCCGGCGGGCGCCTCCCGGCAGCGGGAGGGGGACCGGCAGGGGAAGGCGGTGCCGGTGCCTTAAAGGAGCCGTGCCGGCCGTACCTGGACACCGACGGGGCGACCCGTGCGGGAGGCGGTGCCCGCTCCCTCCAGTCCCTTCCCCCGCCCGATCAGCCCCGCTGGAACTGCGGCTCCAGCCCCACGGCCCTGGCAGGGTGGGCAGCTCCTCCCGAAGAGCACAGAGCGCACCGACACCCGAACTGCGGGGGACCCCCCGGCATCCCCAGGGAGGACCCCCGGGGCTGTGTGTCCTCCCGCCGCAAGGCTCCAGCCGCTGTCCTTGTCCTTCGAAGCACAGATACGGTCCCGCAGGCGCCTGGTCCCTGCCCCTGGCACAGTCTGCGGGTAACCCTGAGCACACGAGGCTCCAGCCGTGCAGAGGTGCTTTCTCGGCACGCAGGACAGCGGGGGAGGCCACCTGGGTGCAGCCCCAAGGCAAACGAGAGGACGCGGCTCTGCCCACACTTTCGGCCGCACCCCAGGGACGGGAGAGCCAGAGGCTCCCAGCCCTGCGAGAAGCGATGGGATATTGACACAGTGGAAAAAAACACAGAGACATCAAAGGGCCCGCAGGAGCTTCCTTATGGGGCAGGGGCTCACTCTCTCACGAGTACACAATAAATATGTAGAAGGCTTTGGGTTTGCATGCCAAAGAGCCTTTGCTCCTTGAGCCCCTCCACCCAAAGACCCAAAGTTCCCTTGGCCAGATCTCCCACCAGTGTTGCACGTTTTAACTAGACATCAAGAGACGTGAGAAATATCTTTTATTTCAGAAACAGGACAAGAAGGAAAGATGAACAGACTTGTTTCCAGTACATTAAAAAAGCAATGCTGGTAAATACAAGCACAAAGTTTGTCTGTGACCTGCTGAAATGAACCCAGCAGGAATCCAAGGCTTCTCAGCACTGTGGCTCTCTTGTGTGTAAATGGGGCTCAAGGTGCTACCACATGCCCAAGACCTGGGCAGCGACTGGCAGAGCCAGGGCAGAACACTGGCACCGAGCCCCAGCTTGCTCCATCCTTGTGTGGATCCTGAAGGGATCTGCCATGGGACCACAACCCTGGGTGACCTGGGCATGGAGAGGCACTGCTGCCACTTGGGAACCAGGGGACATAAGGCACATCCAGGCAGGCAGCAGGACACTGCTGGTAGCATCGCCCTGCCCCTGGTGCTTGAGACCACCTTCCCATAGGAACTGCCCATGTCCAGCTAAAGGGGCAGCACTGGCCGGCACTCGAGGTCCAGCACGAGGTGATGCACGTGTGGTGCGTAGGATTTCACTGGTTCGATGTGCAGGATGTTGGTGTGCCACGGCCGCCCGTGCAGCTCTGCCAGCAGCCCCTGGATCCGTGTGGCCGTGCCTTCAGCCCACTGCTGCCACTCGGGTCTGAGCCTGGCCCCCAGCGTCTCCTCCACACCGTCCTCTGCTGGGTGCTGTGCCTCTCCCGCAGGGCTGGTTGCCTCTGCAGAGCCCCGCTCAGCCAGCAGCACAGGGGGAGTCTCCACGTTGTGGTGGATGTGGAGAACCCCACCCGTGTCCTTCTTCAGGACGCGGCAGGCCACCGGCCAGCCCTGCTCCGAGCTGGGAATCAGCCCCAGGTTCACCCTGTCTGCCACATCTTGCAGCTGCAGCTGGGAGGAGAGAGGAGGTGAGGGGATGCCAGCAGGGAGGGGGTCCGTGGCCAGGTGGCAGCGCTCACCTGCCGGTTGTCCCCGGCGTGGATGTGGCAGCGATCCCGCACCCCGTTCAGCAGCAGGGTCCTGTGCAGGGCCTCCACAGCGTGGCTGTTCCACTCACAGGCGTGGACAAAGGCAGCTCCCGCGTGCACCAGGAATGGCAGCGTGAAATAGCCGATGCCTGCAGGAGGAGGGGGCAGTGGCTGAGGGCAGGGACCTCCAGAGAGCCACACTCCTCCCTGAGGCCAGGCCAGGATGCACACTGCCACCCTGGCTCTCCAAGTCTGCTTTGCTTTGGGTTGGAAAAAAGCCCAAACACTGGAAAAATGGAAATTTATCCCTCCCTCTTATGCAAAAGCAAAATCTACCTTGAAAAATGTTTAGAGAAGCTTATTTTACCTTCAGTCTTTGGCCATCAGGTTGAGACATGCCTGCTCTGCAGAAGTACCCAGATACTGTTTAGTTTGATTAACCCAGAGCAGTTTCACGGGTGCCATATCCTTTCAGTGTGGCACAAACCAGAAGCACAAACTTCCTTAAGCACAAACAGTGGCTAATCTTTGCCCAGGATCCAAGGGATTCCCCAAACCAGCAGTAGGCTAAGTACAGCACATCTTTAATGTCCAAAGGCTGCAGGGACACAGGCAGGACAGCAGTGCCAGGATAGCTGAAGGGCTCACAGACAAGACAGGAACTCTAGGCCTGAGTATTTTTCATTCCAAGCTGTCAGTGACATTTCATGTCTACCTGGATGCCATCAGCACCTGTCCTACACTTCCTCCATCCACATTACCTGCATAGAGATCCACCACGACCTCCCCGGAGCAGGGCAGTGAGGCCACACGCAGCTTCTCGGTGATGTTGCCCGGGGAGAACATGCACTTGGTCACGTCAAAGGTGTACCTGCAAGAGCCCGCCCAGATGGTGAAGGCAGTCCTTTACGCACACAGCCGCATCCTGCAGCTCCTGCCCACCTGATGCCGTTGTCCATGTGCTCCACCCAGCCGTGCTGGCCCAGCAGCAGGGTCACCCTGGGGGTCCGCATCCCGTCCGGCATCACCCGGCCTCGCCTGGCCACCCGCCGGGCCCCCAGAGCCGAGGCCACCGTCTCCCAGAGCGCCGAGCCTGTAACACACCATCCGGGGAGATCTGGGGAACGAGGGCAGCACCGGGGCAGCACCGGGGCAGCACTGGGACAGCACTGCGGCACCACCGGGGCAGCACCGGGGCAGCACCGGGGCAGCACTGGGACAGCACCGGGGCAGCAGCGGGCCAGCAGCGGGCCAGCACTGGGGCAGCACTGGGGTAGAACCGGGGCAGCACCGGGCCAGTAGCAGGACGGCACCGGGCCAGCACCGGGCCAGCAGCGGGGCAGTGTGGGCTGCCCTTACCCAAGCTCTCCCATGCCGCAGCCCTGAAGCTGTCCTGGCTCAGCAGCACCAGGTCCCCGTGGCGCTGCCAGGCGTGCGGCACATCCCGCTCCAGCTCCTCCGACCAGCTCTCCCGCAGCAGCGGCCGCAGCTCGTCCCGCAGCCTCTGGGCAGGCGAGCGCCGGCGGGCGGCCCTGGAGGGGACAGGGTCCTGCGGCAGCCATGTGGCACTGCTGCCCACGGCCCCTCAGCGCGCAGGGCGAGGCAGCTCTGCCAACCTGGATCCGGAGCAGCTCACAGGGCATCTCCGGGGGCAGGCAGAGCTGGGAGAGCTTCTCCTGCAGCACAGGCAGGGCCACGCGGCCGCCCGGCAGCCGCTGCAGCTGGTAACGCCGGTCCGACAGCCGCTCCTGCTCCAGACACTCCCTGCAAAGCACGGCCTGCTCAGGCCCTTCCCCGCCCCGCACAGACTCCTGTGACCGGAACGCATTGCCCCTCGTTCCCACTGCCCCTCACCTGAGGCGCTGGGCGAACCTCCGCTCTGTGGCCAGCGCAGGGACACGGATGGGGACAGGCATGGGGACATCCGTGGCTTCCATTCTACCGAACCCCCGGCGGTGTCAGGAGCTGTGCCTCGGCACCGGTGCCCGGAAGAGCATCCCTGATGTCGCGGGGCTGCCCGGAGGCCGGCTGTCGGTGCCGGGGGATCCCCGAGGCTGCAGCGCCCCGTTCGGGGGTCCCGGCGAGTCCCGGCACCCCCGTCCCGCTCCCGCCGGTGCCGCGTTTCCCGCCGGAGCGCTTTCTAGGAGCGCAACTGCCATGCCTGCTGCGAGCGCGGGCGGAAGCGGAAGCGGAAGCGGGGGGACGGTTGGCACACGGACCGGTAGCGGCGGGGGCGGTGCGATGGCGGGGCTGTCGGTGCGGGACCCCGCCGTGGATCGTTCCCTGCGTTCTGTGTTCGGTGAGGCCGCGGGGCGGGACCGCGACCTGCAGAGGGAAAGGGGCAGGGACGGGCAGGGCGGGGGAGGCCGGCGGGTGTCCCCCCTTCGCCGTCGGGGCCGGTACCCGCCGCACTGATCGCCGGCTCCATCTGTCTCCGCAGTGGGGAACATCCCGTATGAGGCCACGGAAGAACAGCTGAAGGACATTTTCTCGGAGGTTGGGCCCGTGGTCAGCTTTAGGTGAGAGCGGCCGCAGACCTTCCCCGGGTCCCTGCTCGGTGCCGACCGAGCCCCGCGGAACCGGCCTTGGATCAGTAAATCCTTAGCGTTGGCAAAGACCTCTAAAACCATCCAGTCCAACCGTTCCATTAGCACTGTCAAGCCCCTCGTGGCTCCAAGTGTCGCATACACACACTTTTTGACCACTTCCAGGGATGGTGACTGCCACTGTTTTGGGCTGCCTGTGCTAATGCTTGATAAACGCTTTGGCGAAGAAACTTTGCCCAATATCCCATTTAAATCTCCCTGCGCCCCCGTTTCCTCACGCAGAACAGTGCAGGGGTTGTGAGGCTGTGCCAGCTGTACTCAGAGGGACCGAGTGGCTGTGCCAGAGTAATCTGGAGATGGAGCACAATGCCCGAGCACAGCACATAGATGTGGGCACCCAGTTCTGGGCTGGAGGAACTGCCCTGATGTGGCTGAGAAGTGCTCAGGTCCTGGTCAGGCTCTGTGCTCCTCGCTCCCATCCCTGTGCCTTTCAGAGGTGTTTTCCAGCCTTGGCACCAGGCCCTGGAGAGCTCTCAGTTATGATTTTGGGAGTTGTGAGAACAGCCAGTCCTGTTCTGTTCCTCATGGGATCATGGCAAGCGCAGGGCTGGCACTGGTGGGCGTCCTGCACACCACAGCTTTGGGAGCACCCATGCCAGGAACCAGGAGGCCCTTTGGCTTTGTCATGGGCCCAGCTGCGCTGTGCCTTGGGCTGACTTGGAGCCTTCTCTCTGCTCCCAGCACTCCTGTGGCTCTATCCCAGTATCCCCTCTGGAGCTGTGGGGGCTGTGGGCACAGCGGGGTGCCCACACTGCCCTCAGCAGCAGCGGTGCTCTCCTCACTGCCAGGCTGGTGTACGACAGGGAGACAGGAAAGCCCAAGGGCTATGGCTTCTGCGAGTACCAGGACCAGGAGACGGCGCTCAGCGCCATGCGCAACCTCAACGGGCGCGAGTTCAGCGGCAGGGCCCTGCGCGTCGACAACGCTGCCAGCGAGAAGAACAAGGAGGAGCTCAAGAGTGAGTTAGGTTTTGGGGTGTCCTGCTGGGCCCAGCCTTGGCAGGGCTGCAGGGTGTGTCTCTTGTGCCAGGCTGGCAGAGCTGGCCTGCTCTAAGACATGTTGTGAGTAGTTCCCCAGAGGGATGCATGGGCTCAGCTCTGTGTTTTTGCTCCCAGATGATCACAGAATTGCTGAGGTTGGGAAAGGTTTCTAAAGATCATGGTCCAACCTTTGACCAAACACCACTGCATCAGCTAGACTGGAGCACTAAATGCCACATCCAGTCTTTACTTAAACACTTCCAGGAGCAGTGACTCCACAGCCTCCCTGAGCAGCCTGTTCCAATGCCTAATCACCCCTTCAGTGGAGAAATTCCTCTAACATCTCCCTGTTTTCGCTGCCTCCTTTTCCCCCTGATGGGCTGGCACTCCCCTCGTGATGAGCCCATTACATTTGCTGATCATGTTATAGTACAAAGTCACCAACTGTATTGCAGGCTTGGGCACAGGTGCACCCATCATAGAGTCACCCTATGGGGACCCTGTCAACCCAGAGGATGCCCCCGAGTCCATCAGCCGGGCAGTGGCCAGCCTGCCACCCGAGCAGATGTTTGAGCTGATGAAGCAGATGAAGGTGAGTGCAGGAGGGCCATTGCTCTGTGCGAGCACAGCTCCTCCTGCCACTGCCTGCACCCTCCCAGCCCCTGTCACACCAGAGCTCTGATCAGTGCCTTTCTTCTCAGCTGTGTGTCCAGAACAGCCCCCAGGAAGCCAGGAACATGCTGCTCCAGAACCCACAGCTGGCTTATGCGCTGCTGCAGGCCCAAGTGGTCATGAGGATCGTGGACCCAGAGATCGCACTGGTTCGTCCCTTGCTGCTCATCTGGGCTCGGGAGGGTATTGCTGGTAGCTTTTGTGGAGTGGCAGTGGAGAAGAGCTCCTTTCTCCTTCTTCCTCCCCTAGAAAATCCTGCATCGCCAGACCAGTGTTCCTCCTCTGATCCCAGGCAACCAGCAACCAGTGCCGGGGCCAGGACCCGGGCCAGGACCAGGGCCTGGGCCAGGGCCCAACGCGCAGCTGAACCCACAGAACACTCCATCATCCCAGCCACAGCCCATAGTAAGAGCCTGCACAACACATGAGCTGTGCAGGGGAAATGGGCAGTGCCAGCTGCAGCTCTCCCAGCTGGGGCACGTGCCCGGGTGTCGGGGTGTCGCTGAGATCCAGTGTCTCTCCTGGCCAGGGCGGGATGCACGTCAACGGCGCTCCTCCTCTGATGCAACCACCCATGCAGGGGGGAGTGCCAGCCCCAGGACAGATGGCAGCCCCTGTGCAGGGCCCAGGCCCTGGCCCCATGGCTCCAGGAGGTGAGTTTGGGTCAAGCTGCCCCAGCTGTGAGCACACGCGTCCTGCAGACACCCTGCTCTGCCTTCCCCCTAACCAGAGGGCTCAGCCCTGTGAGAACACACGTAATCCTGTACTGTATGTTGTGGTTGTGCTGCTGCCAGAGGTGGGCTGCAAAGTTGGATTATCCCTGGGGGGAGCCAACACCAAGGGAATAAACCTCCAGATGCTCTCCCAGGAGCTGGGAGCGAGAAGGTATTTGGGTGTTTGGGGCCAAAGGAGAGGGTTAGTCATCAGAGATGGCTGAGGAGGGCTCTGATCTGTGCCTGTCCCCTCTCAGGTGGGATGCAGCCACAGGTTGGGATGCCGGGTGCAGGGCCCGTCCCCTTGGAGCGTGGACAAGGTAAAGCAGACGTGTGTAGTGCTGTGTGTGGTGTGAGCCTCGCTCCAGTGAGCAGTGCTGTGTCCCAGCTGCCTGCAGCCTGGCTGTGCCAGCCCCGGGGCTGTGCCCGGGTTTGTGCACTGAGGCACAAGGCTGTGGTAGCAGCTCCCTGGCTCCCAGGGCTCACTCAGCCCATATCCCCGCAATTGGCTCCCAGCTCATTCTGTGCCGAGTTGCGCAGCCGTGCCCTGGAAGCCAGGAAAGCTGCCTGTCCCCGCCGAGCGGGATGTGCCTGTGTTTTCCACCTCTGCGAGCGCGTGTCTGTCCCTGTGCTTGTGTGGGCAGGCAGAGCTTGCTCTTCTCTGGTCCTTGTCCTGCTCCTTTGCTGCCGGGGTGCTGGAAGCAGCTGGTGCGGCTGCCGCGTCCTCCCGCGCCGTGCCCAGCAGAGGGCGCTGGCTCCGTTTTGGCTTGAGGCTTGGCAGGGACTTTGCGCGGGGCTCGGCTCGGCTCGGCTCGGCTCGGCTCGGCTCGGCTCGGCTTTCCCTCCGCAGGCACGGTCTGCACGGCCCAGCCCTGGGGCCCGATTCCTTATGGTTCACATGTGGCCGTACATAGATTAGTTCGACCCAGGTGTTCTGTTCTCCCAGGAACAGCGCACGCAGACACTTGTTCACCTCTGTTGCCTTGACTTCTATCCTAGGCCTTGTTTCAGCAATATGGCAAACCTAGTCTGAGATCCTTTGGCCTTAGGGGCGGCTGGCTCTCATTTTCTTTGGGGTGGGCACTGTCTTCCTGAAAGCTACCTGATAGTTCTTGGCACCCAAAGGTTTTGGAGAGCAGAAGCTGGGTGTGTGTTATGGGGCCAGTGTGGCCCCATGGAATGCTGCATCTCTTGGCAGGATGTCTTCTCTCCCTGCCTCTGTCCCTGAGTGAGGGAATGACTGTGCCACGCTGGCTGTCCTGCCCGTGGTGACAGAGATGGTGTTAACAGAAGAGGTTGATAAAGCCAGACGTGCAAACATTTTCTCTGTAGGTTTTCCTGGGGACTTGAGGGGGGCCTTCCTGCAGGCAGCACTGTCCCCAAAGCCGGTGCATGTGTGCATACACTATTTACGTGTCTGCTCTTTCCCTCTTTTCCTGCTGCTTGCCCAGGGAACCTGCAGCTCTCGCCCGTGGGACCTGCCAGGCCTGCGTCTATCGAACGCGTTCAAGGTATCCTGGCACCTGCCAGCTCCCTCTTCCCATGGAGCTCCTTGTGGAGTGTGCAGAGAGCAGCTCTCACTCCACTGTTCTCAGGGCCAGGGACTGGCATGTCACTCCTTGTAGCCTGACAGCAGTAAGAGGAGATGAAGCAGGCAGGATTTCCTCTAGGGCTACAGGAGAGAACAGGCTAGAACCATGCACGGAGCTTCCAGTGGAAAAGGAGAGCCTGTTTAGAAAGGGCTTTTGCCTAAGATCCAGCCCCCTTTGACACTGTGCTTCCAGGAGCCTTCCAGGTCTTGCTTTGCTCCTGGCCCCACATCAGCAGGGTGTCGATGTCCACACTTGTAGGGATTGCCATGGGGGCACACCATACTTGGTTTGACCCCTGGTGCCGTAAGGTACCTGAGATAAAATCAAAGAAAAAGAGAGGAATAAAATTGTCAGCCAGGGCAGGGGCTTTGGTGTGCTCCAGCCTCAAGTGTGGGGCTGTGTCCCCAGCAGACAGCACAGCTCAGGGAGCAGCGTGGCTGCCCCACACCCGGCCTGAGAGCGCCGGGCACAGTCTTGGCACGGCACTGGTCATGCAGATCCTCACGAGTTCTTGTGTGTCTCCCTGGCAGTGCCCATGCCAGACCCGAGGGCCCCTATGCAGCGTGGACCTCTACCTGCTAGTGGCCCGCCGCCCCGAGGCCTTTTGGGAGATGCCCCGAATGACCCTCGCGGAGGGACCCTGCTCTCAGTCACTGGAGAAGTGGAGCCCAGGTGAGGGGAGAGGGAAGGAGAGGAGCCCTTGGCACTGTCCCCTGCCCAAGGGTAACCTCTCGCTGAGGACAGGGATGGCACCAGCCTTCCGGGAGTCACTGCTGCCTGGTCGGAGGCCTGTGTGCTGCCAGCCATGGGGGCCGGACCGTTTCCCCGGGGAAGGGACATCCCCGGGGTGATGGCAGCTGCCCTGTGGCATGGGGCCACCAGCACCCATCCCTGTGCCAGCCTCACCCTCCTCCCCTGCGGCCGGCTTCGGGGGCACTCCCAGCGCTCTGCCCAGACCGTGCCAAGCCAGTGTCTGATTCACACTCTCTCGCTTTTTCTCCTCCTCCTGCTTTGCTCTCCTCGTCTCTCTGCGTCAGAGGTTACCTTGGGCCGCCCCACCAGGGAGCCCCTATGCACCATATGCCTGGTCATGACAGCCGTGGCCCCCCCCATGAGATGAGGGGGGGACCCATGGGAGAACCCCGACCACTGATGGGAGAGCCGCGGGGGCCCTTGATGGATGCTCGAGGTGAGAGAGGGGGCATGAAATACTGGGTGGTTTGGATTGTGCAGGCAAGAAGTCACAGTGGAGCCGGCTGCCCTGACCCAAGGCATAAGAAGGGGGTTTGGGCACTGAAATGACTGACTGCAGGCGAGCAGGGACAGTCCCAGGGTGCAAGGGACTTTCTCCAGGCATGTCCCCTCTGCTTTCAGCCCTGCACCTCTTGGGTGCTTGCTGGCCCCCAGACAAAGGAGGCAGCAGGCTCACTTGCACACTCCCTGCAGCATTGCTTACTTCAGGAGCTTACCTTGTGTTTCCTCCACAGTGGGACGAGATCCCCGAGGGCTGGAGCCACGAGGGCTGGAGCCACGAGGGCTGGAGCCGCGGGTGATGGAGGCGCGAGGCCTGGAGCCGCGGGTCCTGGAGCCACGAGTGCTGGAAGCCAGGGCCATGGAGGCCAGGGGCCTGGAGCCCCGGGGCCTGGAGCCTCGAGGGCCTGGTCCCAACCCACGTGGCCCAATGCCTGGTGGGATACAGGGTCCTGGGCCACTTAACATGGGAGCCAGTGGCCCGCAGGGGCCCCGTCAGGTACGCAGTCTCTGCTCAGCTGGTCAGGCACTGACGGCGTCCTGTAGGCTGGGGCTGGGTGGGGGGTGTCCCACAGAGCAGCAGCTCTGGGAAGCACCAGCCTTTGGTCACTGGCTCTGAGGGGTTGGGGCATCTGTCCCATTTCCCCAGACACTGCCCATCAGTTGGGGACAGGACAGGATTCAGGCCTCTCTCCATCTCTTCCTGAGGCACAAGAAAGAGCACAGGACTTGGGAGAGGAGAGCACATAAAATGCACTCTGTGCTTGGGCATCTCCAAGCCATCCTTGAGGGAATCCATCTCATCATCCGTTTTACCTCCCTGGATTTGTATGGCTGACTCCAGAAACCCCTCAGTCCTTAACCCCTCTTTTACTCCCCCAGGTTCCTAACATGGCTGGGGCAGGCATGCAGGGAGGAGGCATTCCTGGGGCAGGAGTCCAAGGAGCTGGTCAGCCTGGAGGCTTTAGCCCTGGACAGAGCCAGGTCACACCCCAGGATCATGAGAAGGTGAGAGAGCAAAAGGGAAAGGGTGACACGGTAGGAGCAGCACTTCCTGTGTGCCTTTCTGTGGCGGGGTCAGCCCCTCCCTGGCTCTGGTATGTTGTGGCTGCTCTGGCAGGGCACAGCTCTCACCCCTGTTTCCCCACAGGCAGCACTGATCATGCAGGTCCTGCAGCTGACAGCAGATCAGATCGCCATGCTGCCCCCAGAACAGCGGCAGAGCATCCTCATTCTGAAGGAGCAAATCCAGAAATCCACAGGGGCACCCTGACAGGTGATGTCCTTAACCTGCTCTCACTCCGTGCCTGTTCCCTTCAGTAAAACAGAGCTGCCTAGGATGGTACTCTGCCCTGCTTCCTTCTGTGCTGGGCTCACCCTCCTCCCCTTCTTTCTCATAGGCACAAGATGGGGATGCCATGTGCCTGAGTGGAGGTGGTGCTCCATGGCAGCTGCTTGCCTTTGCTACCTGAGCTGATGGTGCATTTTGGAACAGGTTGTGTCACCCTCAAGAGGTTTTTCCCTCCAGTTCATCCTTTTTTTTTTTTTTCTCTGTGTATATTTTATGACGTTTGAAATAAAGTGGGCGGAGGGTTTGAATAAATCCATGTCCCTGGCTGCCTTGTTTGGTCTCATGGAGGCCAGAATGGGAGTGTTGAGTTCTGGGAGCAGTGTGGTCTGGCTCCAGTCTTGTCCAAGCCACTTGCCATCCTCCCTCCTCCCCACACCAGGGCAAGACCTAGTCATGGAATTTCTTGTGCTGTGCTGTTTACAGGGGTGTAGGGGCAGGACAGAGAGCTTGGCTTTCTGTCCCTGCTGGTGGGGCAGGAAGGGCTCTGGATCCAATTGCAGTATCGCTTACCACACCAGCCTGCTCAGGAGCAGGCTTTCCCTCTTTGCATACCCTGGAGCAGAACCTGGTGTGAGCTGCAGTGGGAGCTGAGCTGTGTGCTGGGTGCAGGCTGGCAGCGAGCCCCTGCAGAGGGGTGTCTGATCCTGCACCCCAAAGTGTTTGCTGTCTACCAGCTCTTCTACAAGGGGACAGAGCATGGGCTCCTTTGTACCTGCACAGCTGAGTCACCACAGAGACTTTCATTACAAAGAAAAGGAAGTCTAATTTATTCTTATACAAAAGACTATTTAAACCCTAAGGGGCACATTGGGCCCCTGATATGTGTGTGGATGCCCATGTCCCATGTCCCATCCCCATCCCAGGGTTCTGCCCAACCTGCTGGGCTCCCAGTGCTTCCTGCTGCTCCAGCAGCGTCACAGAAACGTGTCTCTGGTTTCCCAGGGAGGGGCTACAGGCCCACTTCCTCCATGAGGACCAGGACAGGCAGGCAGCAGTCTTTGAACCTGGAAATCTCATGGAGACCTTCGTCTCATGGAGTCTTGCCTGGCTTCAGTGCATGCACAAATGCTTATCCCTGGCTCTGCTTTGGAACAGGCTGGAGGCAATACAGACAGGGTCCTGCCTGCTGGAGTGCCACCTTGCTGCCACTTAAAAGTTTTCCTTGTTGAAGTAGAATTTGACCTTCCTGGGGTCCAGGCTGGAGTGTTGGTGACAAGACTTCTTCAGGCTCTTTGCCAGGGCCTCTGGCCCACAGAGGAACACACCAACCACCGACCTGCAAACAGCGCGGGGGTGTCAATGCCAGGCGGGCAACTCAGGGAGAAGTGATTTAAAAGCTTTTTGTGCTCCCTGCAGGGGATAGCACACCTCTCCCAAAGCCAGCCCAGTGCTGAGTGCCAGGGTAGAGGGCGTGCCTCCAACTCCAACATCCCGAATTCCCCGCTCAGCTCTCACCTGGGGTGCGCTGCAGCCACCACTGCAAACTCCGTGTTCCACCTGGGCCGCCCGAAGAATGTCTTTTGCCTGAGGCCCGTCACTGTGTCCGTAGCGGTGTCGAAGTGCAGTGCCACGTTGTTGGCCTGGGCAGGCAGGGATGGTGAGAACCCCAGGCACCACCCATGAACCCCCCTCCAGTCCCTCACCGCAGGAGAGCATCCACTGTGATACCACCAAACACTGCCTGGACTTGGTGCCTTAAAGCCATGTCATGCTTGCGCTGCCCAGCTTGGTCACTCTGTGTCCCCCTCTTGCAGCCATGCCAGCCTGTGCTTGACTCACCATGCTGTTGTTCCAGCCAGTGAGGAAGAGACGGTAGGTGAGGAAATCTGCTTTGCCCGACTCAGCCATCTTCTGCTCCAGTGAGCCAAGCAGGTCGTTGAACCAGGCAAAGGCTCCCGTGTCCCTGCAGATCCAGTAGAAATAGATCTGGAGAGGGAGAGGGATTGCTCAAGGTGGAGCAGAGCCAGAGGGAGAAACCCACAGCTGCTCCCACAGGATGCTCCGTACCTTCTTGGTCTTGAGGGTCTGGTCAGCCTGCTGGAACTTGTACCAGATGGATTTGAGGATGGAGGCGAAGGGGGTGACGCCAATGCCTGCTCCAACCAGCATGGCCACCTCGTACTGGAACACATCCTCACTGGCCGTGCCAAAGGGACCGTCCACCTCGATCCTGGCCAGAGCAGGGCCTGGGTGAGAGGCATGGCCTCCCCAGATCCCTGGCACAACCACTGGGTTCTCCCCAGCCTACCTGGGCGTTTCTGATTGGAAGGTGTCAATGAGCCGCTCTGTCCAGTCGCCAGCCGCCCGGATGTGGATGGAGAAGAAATCCTCCTCAGGTGCAGAGGTGAGGGTGAAGGGGTGCCACTCCAGCGGGGAGATGGCAGGACAGTTGACAAAGATGTACTGCCCCACCTCCATGCAGAAACCCTTCTTCTGCATCTGCAGCTCCAGCACGCGGGCAGGGTGCATCACCACCTGGGGGCACGGGCCGGGCTCAGCGCCCAGCCTGGCCCCTGGCCCTGGGAAGGGGCTGTGCCTGTGGCCCCTGCTCGCCTCCCCATGGCCACCATGGCAGGAGCTGTGGCACCAGCGACTCCAAGGGTAGAGCTGGCATAGGAGCAGCTCCTGCACCACCCACCTTTTTGACAACCACCTTCTGCTGCGCACGCCAGACCCGCAGGATCCGCTCAAACACATAGAGGATGATGGGGGCAAGCACCCACTTCCAGGACTGTGAAGATGGAGGAGAGCAGAGGATTGGGAAGGGCCAGGGGCTGGAGCATCTAAACAGCAAGGGGAGAGCTGCTCCCCCACCACTGCCATCCCAGCACTGCCTACCTCGGCAGGGATGCTCCTGAACTCGGGGTCTTTGCAGCAGCTGTGGGTGCAGTTCTGGTTCCTCTTTGTGAGGTACTCGGCACAGCGATAGGGGTGCACCTCTGCCATGCTCTGCTCCGTCTGCCCACGCACCAGCCCGCTGCAGGGAGGCGAGGGATGAGCCCAGGGGCCAGCTTCTGCTCCCAGGCCAGCTGGGCCAGCCCGCCCTGGGAATGGCAGTTCAGAGCCCCACTGGAGCGTGCCCCAGCAGAGGTCTGTGTGCACTGCCCCTCGCTGTCCTGCCTGGGGAGTGTGGGCAGCCTTACGCGATGCCGTGGATGACGAGGCCAGCGAAGTAGACGAGGAAGAGGTGGTGTGTGTACCAGAAGAGCTCAAAGTAGTTCCTGCGGATGAACTCGGTGGAGGAGGTGACCATGAGGATGAGTGCCAGCGTGATGATCACCCCTGTCAGCCCCGGGATGGTGGTGAAAGCCACGTACTCGACGGTCTGCGGGGGCAGCAGGGGGGTTAGGGGAGCAGGGCACAGGTGCTGCTGGGTTGCTGGATGTCAAGGCCACGCTCACCGTCTCGTTGGAGTGGATGGGGTTCAGCCACTGGCTGCCCTGCAGGTGCATGTCGGAGAGCACAGCGGGGAGGCTGCCGTCGGTGGCTCGTTGGCTCTGGTTGTAGCGCTCCAGGTTGAAGAGGTGGGCGATGGTGTGCACAGCTGGACAGGGGACAGGCAGTCACTCACCAGGCAGCTCCCAGTCCCCCGCTGCCCCGTCCCAGTGCAGGGGTACCTGTCAGCAGGGCCAGTGCGTAGGCCACCAGCTTGTGGAAGGTGAGGTTGTGGTCCAGCTGCTTCCGCAGCGTCCGCCTGCAGCACTGCAGGGAGAGGCAGTGGTGTCAGGATGGGGACAGGGATGGGGACTGCCACACTGGCCGTGTCACCATGGGACACTCACCGAGCAGGTCCCACGCAGGAAGGAGAGCAGGTTGCGGCACACAGGCAGCAGGATCAGCATGCTGTTGAAGTTGAGGCACTTGGCTGATGCTCGAGCCCATGCCAAGGCAGACTGGGGAGAAGAGAGGGGTGAGCACCACTGTCCTGTCGTGCTGTGCCAGGACTGGGTCAGGATGGGGTGATCAGTGCTGAGCTGGGACTGAGTGATGCTGGACTGGGAACTGGGATGGAGACATGCTGGGCTGGCATGGGGACTGGGAGGTGATGCAAGGAGAGGACTGGGAGGGGGAGATGCTAGGCTGGGCTGGGATGCTGTTGAGACTAGAGAGGGATCAAGACAGGGACTAGCATGGTGCAATGCCAGGCTACAGAGTGGGACAGAATGATGGTGGGCTGGAAGAGGACAGGATGTGAAAGGGGCATGGGATGTTGCAGCCCCCACCCCAGTGCAGCAGGGTCCCAAGGGGCTCTGCCTGGGCAGGCAGGGTGCTGTGGGGAGCACCTTACCCCAAGGATGGCCCTGGTGTAGAAATACCGCTCGTCCCGGTCAAAGAACAGAAAGTAGTAGGTGAAGAGGAAGATGTTGATGCCCAGCCAGGCTGCCTGTGGGGGAAAGTCACAGCCTCGTGAGGGACCCTGTCCCAGGAGCCTGTCACACTGCAGTAGTCAGGCCAGGTGCAGGCAGAGCGTGTCAGGACAGCGATTCCCTGTTTCCTTATGAGCTGCCCTGTCACGCGCAGGGCTGGGACACTGGGCCAAAGGTGGGGAGAGGTGAGGAAATCTTGCTGAATTGCTATCTTGTCACACACTGCCCTGTGCATCACCCATGTATGAGGAAGGAGGAAAGGCAGGAGCAGGCAAGGGCCGAGTAACGGGAAGGAAAGCAGACTCAGAGGGTGGTCAGGGAAAGGTTCTGGGAGAAGGAAGTTTCACAGGGAGCTGCTCACCTGGCCCCACTGTGCTGCTATCCCCTGCCTAACCCCACTGCTCTCCACAGTGCCGCCTCTCACAGCCACTGAATTTTTGCAGAGGTCCCAAAAAAACACCCTGCCGTGTATTTGGGTTTAGGCTGTTTACTTTTTCTTTTTTAAGCAACTTAAAGAATTAAAATAGCCTAACTGTCTGTAAACCCCCGTGTTGCCATACATTCCCACTCCTCACACAGCGCTGAGCAGCTGATGGGTGCGGGCCAGGCAAGCTCTGTCACACCAGAGATGCTGCAGCACGGCACTGGCAGATGGTCCCCATGGTGCCAGCTCCTCAACCTGCCACGAGCTCTCACAGGATCCTCCTCCTCTCACAAGGGCAGAAGAGGCACGTGGGAAGCTCCCAAAGTCGCTGGGCAAAGCAGCAGGCATTTTTAAGTTTTCCCGTGAGCTGTGTTTGCCCCAACACTTCAGTTTTGCAGAGCCCAGCCCTCCCCTGGCTGCCGGGCTTGGCGGAGCACAGGGGATGCTCATCTCTGCCCAGAGCCCAGCCCCAGGGCAGCTCATCATCCCCACCTCCCCCAGGAGCCCCCCGAGCCCCCCGGCCCGCGCTGTCCCAGCCAGCCCCAGCCCCCAGACTCACGAGCACGGCGGCTGAGAACCAGTGGTTGACCAACCAGTTGGCCATGGTGCGATGTCCCCGCTCTGCCGCCCGCCCGCGCCCGCCCCACGTTTTATGGAGGCAGCAGGAGGAGCGACAGCAACGACGACACGGGACTTTCCCCTGAGAAGACTTTAAGGAAATGCTGGTGGTTTCAAAGGCCACCTTCCAGGAAGGCAGGGCTGATCCAGCAGAAACGAGCCCCTTGTGCTGGCCGGGGATGGACCCCCCAGAGGTCCCCATGCTGGGTGGCACAGGGTGTCTGGCTGCTCCTCTCGGGGTCTCTTCGGTCTGGGACAAAAACGGGCTTTTTTGGTAAGGTAAGCATTTCCTGGGAAGAAGTTGCGGAGGATCTGAGATCCTGTGCCTGGCGCAACAGCTCTGTTTTCCCTGGCCTCGCTCACCAGCCTCCGCTGCTCGTTTTACAGGGGAAAATGAAGGAAGAGAAACATTCTGGGGTCACAGCACTGTGCCAGTGCCAGGATCCAGCCCGGGCATCCATTACAGCGTGATTCAGGACTGAGCACCAGTGGTGCTGCACCTGCATGGGCCCCCAGGGCTGATGAGCATCCTCAGTCCAGCACCAAAACTGAGCTGACCCCAAAAAATGAGTGCTGGGGTAGGGGGTGTCCCACTCCTGGTTTGGGGCCAGGATGCCTGGGTCCCACCAGCACCCACTGCCACCGCTGTGCCAGCCTTCCCCTCCTGCCTGCCCTCCAGTACAGGGCTCTGGGGTGTCCAGTGCTCCAGCTGGGAGTAGCAGCCTGCTCTGGGCCCCTGAGCCTGGAGGAACAGGTCGGACAGGCTTGCTCCCTGCTGGCATGCTGCTCTCTCCTGGCCTGCAGCCATGGCCATGCTGACGGAAGCACAGGATGGGGCCAGCCCCCATCCCAACATGCTCCTGAATCTTAGCAGCTCCAAGGAGGGGCTCCCCATCCCCACCTCCCGCTGGCACAGCCCCATTTCGGAGCCTGCAAACGAGAGGGTGACGTGGACAGCAAGTGTCTGCACCCGTGCCAGCCCCGGTGGGACAATCCCCACCCTCCCCATGAGTCACTGCCAGCACCCACACATGCAGCCACAGAAAAGTTTCTTTACTGCTAAAATCAGTCCCAGTGGCACCCCGAGGTCACCCAGTGCACCACAGCAGCAGGGAGGGTGTTGGGGCACCCCAGGGCTCTGCACCATGTGGCAGCCAGCTTGCAGGGGCACCTGGTTTGGGCACCCCATAGGTTGTAGGACTGTAGAACTGTAGAAGAGTTTGGGTTGGAAGGGACCTCTAAAGTCCATCTAATTCAACTCCAGAGATGGGCAGGGACATCTACAACTAGGCCAGGTTGCTCAGAGCCCATCCAACCTGGCCTTGAATGTTTTCAGGGATGGGACATCCCCCATCTCTCTGGGCAACACGTGCCAGTCCCTCACCACTCTCATTGTAAAAAACTTCCTTATGTCCAATCCAAATCCACCCTCCTTCATGTTCCTATGAGTGATCCTGAGTGGGCAAGCACACTCCTGTCGCCCTGCCACCGTGGGGATGCTGCCACTGCAGGAGCAGGCAGCACTTGGGCTGTGCCACGAGCATCCTCTGGCTGCTGGCCTGTGCCACAAGCATCCTCTGGCTGACACTGCCCATGCCCAAGCCCATAGCTGGCTGGAGGAGCCGGGTGCTCAGACAATGCTGTGCCTCACGCCGGGCTCCACGGGTGCCTCAAGGCACAGAGGGGTCCCTGCCGGGTGCCGGCGGCAGCACACGCAGTGCAGAAAGTCAGCGACGTTGTGGCTGAAGAGCTGGCGGCAGGGGTGCAGGTACTGGAAGAAAACCAGCATGAAGTAGATGCCCATGCAGTAGCCGAGGAGCAGCTGCAGCACCAGCAGCGCAGTGCAGACGTTCTCGTAGACATCAGTCTTGAAGAAGTACCAGAGGATGACCAGGGCCGTGTTCTCGGCCAGCCGGGCCACGTAGTACACAGCCACGCGGCCCCAGTTCTGCGACTTGTCAATGAGGTCCCGGTCAGCCAGCTTGAGCTGCACGGCCGACCAGCAGAACATGTTTATGCTGGAGTAGAGGAGGGTGAAGGCACAGAGCACCACCACCGTGCCCAGGCGGCTGAAGTTCTTCTCGATGTTGTCAGGCAGGCGGCTGCCGCTGCGCCAGAACTGCACCCAGGGCAAGAAGAAGACCACCAGGAGGTTGGCCAGGGCAATGGGGATGATCCAGTGCTTGAAGACGGTGCTGAAGAGCACGAGGACGGCGATGCGGGTGGAGATCTCCAGGCTGCGCCACAGCACGATGCACAGGAAGGCCAGCGGCCGCAGCTGCACCTTGTAGTCATCGTACTTGACCTGGATGGCCAGGACGTTGCAGACGAGCGCTCCGTAGGTCACTGACACCAGGCAGATGGCCATGAGGACGGCTGCACAGGGAGAGAGCAGGGCAGTCAGGCAGTGCTGGAGACCAGGCTGTGTCCAGCCTCTCCTCTGCCTGGGGTGCAAAGTGTGGGGGGACAAGCCCAGGTGGGAAACGTGGGGTGCCAATCCTGGGTGAGAAGTAGAGGGTGCCAAACACCTGGGCTCACAGCAGAAGGCTCAGCTTGAGCATTGCTGGAACAGTTCAAGGATGGTGGTGACCCATGGTGAGGTGGCTGTGGGGGAAGTTGCTGGTAGTGGGATGCTCAGAACCCAAAATTTCTCCCTACACTAATAAAACACAAGCCTTGGCCAAACTGGAGCCATTTCTGTGGTTGGACCATGCCCCAACACCCCTGACCTGTGCAGGAAATGCTGCTCAATGGTAAGCAGGGTATCCTGTGCTGTGAGGACCCCTCTGCCTTCATTCCAGCCAAAACCCACACCCCTGCAGCCCCAGACGCATCCCAAGAGCCAGCCCCATCCAAGGGCTGCAAAGCCAAGGTCATTTGTAGGGAATGCTGGCAGCTGCTCACATTCAGCACAGCCAGGAATACCATGGAGAGAAACAGAAGAGTGCAGCTGGTCCCATGCATGGCAGCTGCCAGCTGCAGGGCTGAGCTGACACTCCAGCTGTGAGGGAATCACCCAAAACACATCATTTGGTATTTACTCCTGCATCTACTGCTAGAGGAGCACTGGCACTCATTCTTCCTGTGCGTCTGCAGCTCCCTAAAATGCCTTTGCAGAGGGCTGTGGCAAATTAGGAGGTTTCTATGGGACATCTCCTGTGCTTCCCTTTCCATGCACGTGCTGTGGGCACAGATGACAAGTTCTGGGCTCTGGGAGAGCAGGGCAGTGAGGGCAGCTCCTTCACCCAGCACTGTAATGGTGCAGGAGCACGCCAGCGTGCCCAGCTTGGTACCATGCCAAAATGGGAGTTAAAAGTTTGCTCTGGCATATCCACCCCCAAGCACATAAACATCCTGAGAGCAGGCAAGGGAGCCTCGGAGTGGGAGTGCTGGGCTGGGAGCTCTAGCTGCTGGAAAATGCACAGAAATAAATAGTGGAGGGACTTGGGGGAAGCCAGAGCCTGTAGCTAGATGAAAAAAAAAAAGAATGGAGACTGGAGCAGGCTAGGACAGGGATCTGACCCTCTTATGAGACATGGCACTGGGTGGATGGCTTGTTTCTGGAGGGCAGATACAAGCACAGGGCTGGGAGCAGAGCCTGGCACCTCAGTCATGCCTGCTCTTTCTCACTTTGCATCACTGCAAGCAGGAAAGCAGAGAGCTGACGAGTGCCCAGCTTCTGTGGGTTGTGCTTCACATTTAAGGAAGTCCAACGGAAGCTGTGTCCCCTGGAATGACTTTTTGAATTGTCCCTATGTCACACGAGCACAAGCAGAAAGGAGCTGCCGGCTTGATGGGGTTCCTGGGGAGCCCATGTGCCAGGTGCCCTTACCTCGGGCAACAGGGACGTACTTCTCCAGGACGCTGATGTAGAGCTGCAGGGTGAGCTGCGGGGTGGAGCCCAGGAAAGCCTGGATGACTGCCATGCGCTTGAAGGCGTTGCGGTGCGTGGTCAGCCGGCGCTCCGAGTGCCCCACCTCCTGCTCCATCTCCACCTCGTAGCCCTTCCGCAGCCGCCGCTTGCGGGTGATGGTGACATAGGGCTCCTCCTCCCTCCCTGCCCAGCAGTACACCACCAGGGCCTCCACACACCTGTGGGGACACAGGAGGTGTCACGCTCCCAGCCCTGGTGTCCCCCACTGCCAGCACGTCCAGCCCCACCTGGCCTGGTGCTGGCCAGACCCTGCTCTGGGCAACTGTCCTGCAGCGCTGACTGGTCACACCAGGGCCATGGGGATGTCCATGGCTGCTCCTCTGCTCCAGCCTTCAGGGTGAATCATAGCAGGGGAGCAACAGCAGCTCCAGTGAGGGGTGAAACTGCTGCTGGAAGAGGTGCAGCATCCAGGGGACAAAGCAGTGGCTCTGCTGGGAGCTGCAGCTGCAGGGAGGTGCCAATCACCCTTGGGTTCTGCTCTCCCAACGGCCAAAAACTTCTTCCTCTAAGCAGAGTCGAACAAAACTGAAATATCAGAGTTGAATATCAGTTTTCTTTGATCTCTCATCTTGAACAGAAGGCCTCCACGCTTCCTCCCTGGTGAGGTCAGCAGGAAGGAGAGCACAGGGTGAAGCTGTGTGTGGCATGGGCAGATAAGGCAGGACTTCCACAGCCCCTTCTCCGCAGGCTCTCAGTGTGGGACTCTCTACTGTGCCTGCAGGGACAGGGGCACCCCCAGCCCCTTCACACAGTGTGGGGTGGCTGTGCATGGCCAGACGGGATCAGCTTGGCTCCTGCCTGGGGACCAGCTGGCCCTGGGACCAACAGGACATCAGTGTTTCTGAGTGCTTATCGGGACAGCACAAATTGCTGTGCATCAAACCCAAAAGGAGTGAGGTTTAGGATGAATTCTCTCAACAGATCAAGCCATACTCACGGCTCATTGCAAACTCCAACAGGAAAACCATTTAATCCCAAAGGCCCAGCTTAAAGGGTAGTCCCAGCTGGCTCCCAGTGCCCTGCCAGAGCTCCTCGGCAGGCAGGGCTCCATCTCCAGCCTGAGTAGCCTTCCCTGGGCAGCCCCAGCTGGCTCTTACAAGGAGCAGCACTGTACCCATCTCAGCCAGCCTCAGCTGGTGTGGTGAGTCATGACACTCCTGAGGGCCAGCACAGGCTGGCAGCACGGAGCCCAGGTGGCTCTGAAGGTAAGACATGGTGACAGGGACACATCTGGTGCACTGCTTGTTTCTGGTGACAGAGGAAGTGCGGAGCAGCCACAGCGGTTTTGGAGCTCTGTGAGCCCCAAAGCCTGGCTGCTGGCCTGCCCTTGGGAAGGAGCCCCATGGAGATGGTGGCTTTGCCACACTTCCTGCAGTGTGTTCTCATGGAGCGGGCTGCCCAGGGCAATGACAGCCTGGGAGGCACCACAGCATTCCCAAGGAATGAGGGATCAGCTTGTGCAACATCCATCCAGCCCTTCTCTGTCCTCTTCCCAGCTCAGCCCAGTGGCCCCACAGTTCCCAAGCCACCCCCAGTCCTGCACCTTGCTCTTCTCCTCTGTGTCCCATAACTCCATTGACTCACACTAACACTGACCCACTGACACCCCAATAACTCCACTATGCGCCCAAGAGTGTTGTCCAAATGTTTGTTGAAGGTATGATTGTGACAATTGTGATAGGCCAGGTGCTGTCACCACTTCCCTGGAGAGTGTTTCAGAGCTCCACCACCCTGTCTCTGGGTGTAAAACCTTTTCCTGATACCGAATCTAAACCTCCCCTGACTCAGCTCGGTACCATGTGAATATTCACCCTCGAGCACCCACCGGGGATTCCCATCTGTGCTCCCAGCACCGTGATAGCAATGCCAAGAGGCTGAGAGAATCGCTGGCTGCCTCCGGAGCTCGGGCAGAGCTTTCCCAGCAGCTGGGACATAACGGGGCGAGCAGAGCCACGTCCTGCCCGGAGCGGGCTCCAGCAGCGGCACCCGCGGCACCAGCGGCGAGCAAGAGCCCGGCAGCGCCAGGGAGGAGGCACCGGAGGCGGCAGGAGCAGCCCCGGGCACCGGAGGCACTGACAGACGGGGCCGGGTGCCCGTCCTGCCCGGCACCGCTCTCTGCTCTCAGCCGGTGCCCGCTGCGCACCGGGGGTGCTGGGGGTGCCCGGGGGTGATAGGGGTCCCGGGAGTGATAGGGGTCCCGGGGGTG
>PYHW01009577.1:168113-185184 GCA_013186435.1 Turdus rufiventris | reverse complement strand
TTCAGATGTTGTTTCTCCCTCCTGGCTTTGTGAGCAGCGTTTCAGCAGCAAGGAGCTGTTTGTTATCACACTGGTACAAGTGGCACACGGGTCCCCCCCTGTCAGCCTTTGCTGATAGAGCAGCTCCTGCTGCAGGCTGCAGCTCTGCCCTGCCCTGTCCCCAGCCCTGCAGGTGCCACAGTGGGCTTGGGTCAGTCCTGTTCTGCTCCATGGGAGGAGAGAGCAACCTGTGCCAGCCTCGGTGGGGCTGTCCCTGAGGTGCTGTCCTGCCCTCAGTCTGGATGGGCAGGCTGGGCTTTAAGGGATGTTCATCTCGTGGCAGTGGCATTGCAGAAATTCACTGCAGTTATTAAAGGCTGCAGATTTTCTGACACTTTGGATCCCACGCGGCTACTCAGACAACCATTGTAACCTCTCCACCGTGTGGTCTCTGCCTGAGGCTCATAAATACCAGCAGATATTAGAAATCCCCTTTTCAGTTGTTGGTCACAGCTTAGGCACATTGGATGTGACTTGCCCTATCAACATGACTGTTTGTGGCTTTGTTTTTCCCTCCTATAAACTCTTATCCTGGCTAGGCTGTGAAATGGGATGGTGAACTGAGAAAGAAGGGTAGAGTGGTGTGTGTGGGTCTGCTTGGCTACATGGGGGTACAGACGGATGCTCTGCAGAAACAAATTGGATTCTGAACTTTGGTTTGCACTGCTGAAATAATCCCTGTCAAAGAAAGAGCGGGGCTGGGATCACTGCGGGGAGGTGGGATTGAATTGCCATGGTTAATCCACTTTTCAGAGATACTGTCAACTTGAAGTATAACTTTAATTCTTTTTTGGAAACAAATTCTAGCACCGAAGTCTTATTTTTAGTCTCCTGCTGCTTGCACGGCTGTTGTGGGGAGGATGCAGGAGTGGAGTGGGGAGGTGTGTGGGTGTCCAGGGGAGGGTTGGGGTCCCTCCGCTGTGCCCCTCTCAGACTGGGGTGAGCTCTGTGCCCTTCCCCACTGGCTGGGAAGCCTGGTCCCTGTGCTGTGCGCCAAGGACAGTGTGCTTTGTGTGACCCTCCCCATATTCCTCAGGAGTGTGCAGGCAGTTGTGCCCCGGGGCCACAGCTCTGCACCACAGCTCTGCCAGTGCCCACTCGGGCTGCTGGAAGAAATAACAGAAATGCAGAAGGAGAAGTTACTGATGCCCTCATCATTTCCATTTTCCTCCCAGCTGGCTTTTATTTAAAGCTGGTCTGGAAGCCAGCCCTGGGAGCCGTGACCCTGCTCAGGGCGCAGGAGGGCTGGGATGGTCCCAGGGTGCTCTCCCTCCTCCTGGGATGCCTGGTGCTGCCTGAGCCCCTGGGCTGGTGCTCACCTGTTGTGGTGCTCTGTCCTGGGTCTCCTGCCTCTGCAGGCAGTGCAGCTCCTTGCTCTGCTACTGTCCTGTTTGTGTTCCAAACCTGGGACGAGTAAGAAAACAACATTCTGTAATTGGGAGTAAAATTCTTCTGAGTGTTTGTGCAGTGTGTAACAATAGGACTTTAGTTGTGTTATTCCAACTTAATTAAATACCTTGGGGCCTGATCCTCTTTGCAGCCCGTGCCCTGGTACATCCCTGGGGTTTGGCAAGTGCTGGGCTTGTTGTGAGCTGCTGGTTCTCAGCAACCTTTGCTTGGCTGGGGAAGAAGGAGCCTCTTGGAGAGGTGTGCAGTGGCTGTCCCTGGGCTGAGCCCTGTGGCTCTGTGCCTTGTTGCAGGCTGCAGTGATGTTCTCACTGCTGCTCTCCTGTGTCCTGCATCCTCCTCTCCTGTGCAGCTGCCCCCAGTTTGGTTATGGGGGGACAGATCCTACCTGGAGCTCTGCAGGAGGATACCCCACTGAGAGCTCTTCAGAGGGCAGGAAATGGCCCAAAGACACTTTGTGAGTGGGAAGTAAATTCCCCACTGGCACTGGGGAATAGGTGGGAAGGGGCAGATGGGGAGAGCCCTGGGGTGCACTAGGCAGTGTGGGGCTGTCCCCCCCAGATCATGGGTGCTGCATGCCTTGTGGGAGGTGTCCAAGGCTGCAATGGAGGATGCTTTTTTACACTCTCATCTTTAGGAAGTGCAGCAAGTGTGTAATAAGATCTATTTTTGGACACAGAGCACATCTGTGATTTTCTTTCACACTTTTTTTTTTTTCCCCATAGTGGGAACCAAACATCAGTATGTGGTTGCAGTCTAATAATAAAGATGATTACAGGTAGGAGTTGGAAGCTGTGAGAATTGTCTTTTCCCCCCAGTCCAGCCACGTTAGCACCTGCAGAGTGAGGCTGTGTGTCAGACACCTTGTACCTGACTGCCAGCTCCTGCAGGAAGTGCTTGGCTTTTATTGATGTGACAAAACCTGCGAGCAGCAAAGGTTGGGGCTGGGGTGTCTCTGTGGCACCAGGTGGCAGGTCTGCTTGGAGAAATCCAGTGTGTCAGAAGAGTATGGATTTTAATGAAGCCACCTGAATTTTTATGAAAGCTGCTAGAATTGTTTTGTAAGTTGTGTTTAGCGTGATAGCATGCAGTTCCCCTGCAGCAGCCACAGGGCAGCCCATGCTTGACCACAGAGAAGACAAGTGAGGCTCAAACAGGGAAGCTGGAATTGCAAAATCCTTTGGGTTGCAATCCCTCATTGGTGCTCCTTCCCTGGAAAATGGGGACACAGGAGTTTCTCAGGTTCTGGGGACATGGATTTCCGATTGCTGTAACCATTTCCTTTTTAATGTCTCCTAACTGTAGCCTTATCCCCAGAAATAGCTCAGCCATTTGGCTAAAAATAAATAAAAATCAAACAAAAAACTTGGCCTGGGATAAACAGCTGCATGGGAGCATTTGTGTGTGCAGTTAAAGTTTGGGGAAGTTGGAAATTGCTGTAAGGAGGGCTGGAAAGCACAGGTCAAACATTAATGATAAGGGACACTTCTAATTAAACCGGTGGCATGCTGGAACTATTCTGTGGAGAATAACGAGTCTTGGCTGTGTTTTGTTCTTCTCTCCATACCACTGTTGTCCCCAGTTGGTATTCTGCTAAGAGTAATGGTGATTGTCTGGGCTGTGTGGGAAAGGCTCAGGGCTGGGCTGACTGGAGCTGCAGCTGAAGACATGGCACTTTGCTTTTAATAATAAAATTTGTAAAAGCAAACAGGACATCTATTAATAACAAGCTCTTCAGCCATGCCTTCAATTTCATCCTGTTGCCTTTAGTTTATGTGTTTCCTTTCTGATTAAAACTGCTGTTTTCTGGCTGTAGCTGTCTCTATTGGAGAGATTTATTTTTTTAAAACATTAGTTAAAAGCAAAGCTGATGGAGACCATTCACAGTGTGTGTAATTCAGATGAAACCTTCCCACCCAAACTGGTTGTTGTCTGCCAGTGATCATGTTTTTAGCAACGTAGGTTTGGTCCCTAGGAGCATCTTCCTTCCATGGCAGCATGCTTGCATCTCTTATCCCAGATGATTGCTGGCATTGTGGGACTGTGTTCCTTGGGAGATTTAAACCCACTGTTTTTGCTGAGAAAATGCTGGGGGAACATCTCAGTGCCTGCCAGAGGATTGGCACTGCAGGGGAAGGGAGTCACCGTGCCTGGGAAGGGGGAATTTTCCAGCAGCTTGGGCACAGGGTGACTGAGGGTGCTGTTCACCATTGGCCTTTCCCTGCAGATGTTAGCTCGGGGGTTTTTCAGGGAGTTTCCTGTGTTTGTTGTGTGTGGGAGGCAGTGCTGGGTCAGAGGGCAGCAGGGAGGTTTTCCTGCATGGCTGGTGGTCACTCCAGTGCCTTTGTGCCCAAATGTGTCCCCTGCTCAGGGCACAGGGCCAGCCTGATGTTATCCTGGAAAATGCATCCCCTCTGTATCTATGAAATCTGCTTCTCTCTGCTCACATTGGAAATATCTCTGTGCTTTCTGGGGAGGACGGGCTGGTTTTTCCCCAGCAGGTTTTGCCAGTGCTGTGCACAGGATGTTGTGGACTCCACCTGGCTGTGACATCCAGCACACCTTGGAGCTCCACAGGTGATGCTGTGGGAGCCAGGAGAGCCTGGCACACACCTGCAGCTCTGCCCCTGCCAGCCCCTGCACCTCTTGCAAGGAGACAACATCTTTTTTTTCCTACTTCAGTTACCAAGCAATATTGAGGTTCAGTGGTGGGTTTTTTAGTGTTCTGGAGATTTGCAGCTTTCTCTGCCTTGTGGGGCCGTGCAGACAGGGGGTGCTGGGCTGTGGCTGTGTTTGGGGGTCACTCAGGAGCCTCACCCCCCTGGGATGCTGTTAGCAATGGGCACAGCATGAGGGGCACACTGAAATGGGCTCTGCCCAGCCCCTGCCCTGCCCTTGGGGACACTGTGCCAGTCAGAGGGGTGTCCTCATTGCACACAGGTGACAAGGACGCTGCTGCTGATGATTGTAAGCCATTTCTGTTATTGCTATTGAAATAATTGCACTGATCCTGTGTGGTTTGCTCCCTTTTCCATGGGCTGGCTCTGGGAGCAGCCCTGCTGCTCTGGGTGTCACCATCACTGCAGTTTGCTGAGCTGCCTGGAATTACCCAGCACCCCACCAGCAACTTCTTCACTGGGTTTGCTGAACTGGCAAAGGTTTGATTGGGCAGTCAGTATCCTACTTTTTTGCAATAAACTTGACTCTAGGACTTGAGCCTGGAGCTGTTCTGTGGGGTGTGCAGTGCTGCTGCTGCCTGTGTGCTGCAGGCCATGGCAGCGAGTGCCAGAATGGTTTAAAGCTTGACTTTCGCTGTTTCCCCAGGCTACAAGTTGTAGCTTCCCTGTTTTCAAAGGTCTCCTCTGGCTCCTGCCCTCACCTGGCTCCTGCTTGGCAGCAGCACAGCTGCTGGGTCAGGAAAAGCCTGCTTTGCCAGAGGCTGGAGTCACTTCAATGTATATATGGATGCATTAAATATACATGCATGCAATATATGCACATCAAATATGCATGTAAGCAATATGTGGAGATGCATTAAATGTATATATTTATTTTTGCTTATGGGCTCTTTCTCAGGCTTGGCCAAAGCCCAGGAAGCTGCTGGGCAGTGATTGGCACAGGCACCACTCTGATGGTTGCAAAGTGCATTTGGATACTGAGGTGCACATGGGACAGGGTGGGGAGAGGAGCTGAGGCTCCCTGGTGGCAGGAAAGCAGCTCTAGGTTTTGCTTCTCTTCCCCTTCATCATTTTTCATGCTGTCATAGGGGTGCTCACAGCCACAGGTGCTGAGCAGAACCAACGCTCTCTGAAATGTTTAACCCCTTCTGTGTGTGATTTGCAGTTGGGCACCTGTTACATCCTGCTGTCTCCAATGGTTTTCTTCCCCGAGCCTCGGTGGTGGTGTTGGGGATGGAATTCCAGCTGAACCCATTTAGTCTGGAAGCATATCTCCTCTGGCCATCCAGCCTGACTGATAATGCTTCAGGAACATTTGTCCTCTGTAGTGAAAGCTTGGTGCACGTTCCAGTTGTTGGTAAAGAGCTTTTTGTTTTCCTCCGGCAGCAGAAGGAGGGGTAAGCCCCTGTGAGGCTGTTCTAGCTGGGTGTTTTGCTCTCTAATCAGGCTTTTCTTTTTTTTCCCCATCTTGAACAAGACTCCTGTTAAACTCCATTGTGGCCTTTGCTGAGCAATGCTTTGCTGCAGGCTTTTTGCTCTTGTTTTCTGCTGAATTTTCAGGATCTATAGGTGAAAGGAATCCAGCCTTGCTTATGGAGGGCTTACTAATTCCTTGCTGTGTGTTTTCAGAGGATCTTTTCATCTGGCATGTCTTAAAGTGTGCTGTGTACCCGACCAAGATTCTGTGAGACGACTGAAGTGGGGAACAGAGACATTGCTCACTTGGTCAGTGTAATTTGTTTGCAGTGTTGTGGCAAATCCACTGATTTGCAAACCAGAGGGATCCTCTATTTTTTGTGCTGTAAAGGACCTAGAAAAGCTGAGTAAGATGTGCAACAGGCAAGACCAGACAATTTGAAGCGCTTCTTTGGTGCTGTCATCCAAGATCTCTTCAGCAGTAATACAAATTAAATACTGCTTGACTGCAGCGACGCTGGGCTCTGTTGCTGGAGTCTCAATTGGCTTAAGAGGGGAAAAAAATAAAAAATAAATCTCACTGCCGGGAAATTAAATGCAGAGAGAAAAAAAATCCACTTTTGTGAGCAGCCCTTCCATCTTTTATTATGATTTCTGTGTAATTCCTGCCCAGCATTCAGCCAAAGCCAGGCAGCTGCTATCTGTAGGGACTCAGACTGCGCTTGGGGGCTGCAAAGCCACCCTTGAAATGCAGTTAAATACGGTGTTTTCTGTTTGCTTTGGGTGGTGTTTTGCATGCCGCTTTTGTTCAGTCTGAGTTGTGGAATGTTTTTATTCTTTTTGTTTTTTCCTCCTTCCTTACAGCTCACCTTTTCTTGCATTGTTTGCTCAGGGAGGGAGTGCAGTAAAATCAGGGGGAGGGTTGTGATCCTCCTATCAGCCAAATTAATATTGTGGAGCACAGAATTTCCATGGGCTGGTTTCTCCCATGGGATGGGTGGGAGTGGGATTTCCCACTTGCAGTAGGTGCAGGGTGGGCAGCAGAAGGGCAGAGAGAGGAGCCCTGGGGTGGAGGAGCTGTGCTGGGACTGGGAGCAGGAGCAGCCCTTGTCTGGAGACCGATGGGATGGAGATGGCTGAGTCATTGCAAGGATGCTGGCCCGTTCTGCAGCACATTCTGCACTGCTGGGGCTGGGTGCAGTCCCAGTGAGCCCCCAGGCTGCCCACCTGAGCTGCCAGGGTCAGGACACCTCTGTCCCTGTGTCCCTGCAGCTCTCCTGTGCTGGCAGTGCCTGCTGTGGGCTCTGCTCTGCTACCCTCCCCAACAGCAGCAGGATTTCCTGCAGATAAACAGTTCTGAGCCACACGGGGAGGATTTCTCTCCTGACTGGGTGGATTTCACTGCTCCAGTATCCTGCAAGCCCCAAGGATGGAACTGTTGGTCACTGTAGTACCCAGAGATGAAAATATTCCCAGTGTGGTCTGGATCATGATTTTGACCGTGGAGCAAGGGCTGAAGGAGGTGATTTCTGCCTCTCTTCCTGTTGCTTCTGTGGAAATATTTGGCTGTAGTACAGCAAGGGGCAGTTAGAAAACCGCAGCTTTTATGGTTTTGGAGTTGGAAAGGTTGATGTGAACCCACATGGGGAGGTGCTGGGAACTCTGGTACCCATTGAGGGCACCCCAGGATGCTGGGGCAGGACCTGGGAGTCCCTGTAGGGTGGAGCTGCCCTCCCCTCCCTCCCCTTTGGGACCTGGGACAGCTGGTCTGGGCAGCCCTGGGTGCCAGCCCTGGCTTGGGGTCTGTCCTGGGGTCCACCCTGGCAGCAGTACAGCCAGGCAGGCTCGCTCCCAGGACAAGGGCAAGAAACTGCTCTGGGAAATGGGCTTCTGGCCAGCCAGCTGGCAGCCTGGCTCTGAAATGCTGGGAAAACTTAAAAAGGGGTGCAATGTTTGTAGGTGGCAGAGGTTAGAGTAACGTCTGGCTGAGCTGGGATGCATAACATAGCATTTGGGGTTTTTTTGTTTCCATAACTGAAGAGCTCAGGCTTTCAGAGGAGCAGAAAACAACGGGAAAACCAACAAATTATAGCTCTGCTGGGTGATGCAAGCACTGACAATTGCGAACTGGGAGGCTTTTTCCATTTTGCTCTTATTTTAATTTTTGCCAGGCCAAATCACTGCTCTGGAGAGCTTGCTGCCCTGCTAAAATAACTACTGATGAACAGACATATGTGCACAGCTTGAGTTGGGGAGAGGAGGGAGGAAGAGTTTTGAAGACAGGAAGACCTCATTGTATTTGCTTTGTGACCTCTGCAAAACACTTGGCTTCTATTCAAAGTCCTTTTTCTGTTCTCGAGCCTGAAGTGTTCCTATGAGCCTGAGTTTTATATGCTGGTGGCATGCTGGTTGAACTTTTCTTTTGGGCTGCCAAAAATAAAGATCTGCTGCCTGTGTTTCAAGATGAGCAATGGTTTCATAACCCTGGCCGCCAACGGGGCAGGAAAAAAAAGAATTGAGATGCTGAAAACTTCCGAAGGTCGGTGGTTGTGCTTGAGCAGCAGCAACAGATTTTGCACAGAACAGCAGCCCTGAAGTAATGCTGCCCCAATTGGTGCTGGGTTTGGCTTTGTGCATCTCTCCCTGAGCCTAGTTTTGTCCAGAGGGCAGCTGAACAGAAGCTGTGGTTGCAGTCCTTGTGCATGTTGGCTGGGAAGATGCAGTGCTGCCTGCTCCAAGGGTAGACTGCCTCCAGAAGGAAAAACAAAATCCGTGCCAGAAAAGGTCTTTTCAGCTGTCACCCCTGTCCCTGGCACTCCTCAGGTCCAGGATAGGGCTGGGCCCTCCTTTAAATTTATTAACTAGGGAAAAAAAACCTTGTATTTCCTCTCTCCACTCTTAAGAAATCTTTCAAGTTGCCTTTTCCCCTGTTCTCTCCACCCAGCCATGTCTCTGTCTGCTTTTATCAGCAGCTTTGTTCGCTAAGTCAACTTTTCCAGGAAATGCAGCCTGGTTGGGCTCTGCTGCTCCCCAGCCTGCTGTCCTTGCTGAAGGTGATCTCCCTTCACCACACGGCCTTGGGGACAGAGGGGACATGGGCTGGGCTTGGCTGCTGCCCCTCACTTGGCTGCACATGCACTGGGGGTGGTGAGGTCTGGTTCAGTGATGCTGTGCTGGAGCTTTTCATGTCCTGCTTTGTCCTCCCCAGGGATGAGGTCTGGGTGTTGAGCTGTGCTGTGAAACCCCTGTGCTGGCCCTTTTCCCATCACTCTTCTTTTCTCTGGCTGTGCTGGCCCTTTTCCCATCACTGCTCTTTTCTCTTGCCTTGTTTTTAGCTCTGGGGGCTCTCGAGGTTGCCCCTGCTCCCCCACCTTGGCTGGAGCTCACTCCTTGCTGGTCATATTCTGTCCCTGAAATATCAGAGGCAGCTCCAGCCTCAGCACAGGAGAGGGGATACTGGTTTAAATTTCAACCCTGTGTTTTCCCAAGGTACCAGCCTTCCCATCCTGCCTGGGAATGAGCAGCCAGGTCCTGTCCAGTGGGAAATGAGGTCGGGCAGTGTGTGCCTTCAGCCCTTCTCTTGGACCTATGAGCTCCCAGGATTGCTGGTTTGTTGTTTTTTTTCAAGGTCTGGGCACGTTATTGACCCTTCCATGCAGCCACAGGGAGAGTGGTGGGGCTGGTCCTGCTCCCTGAAGTTCTCTCCCTAAATCAGGAGATCTGCCTGGATATGTGGCCAGAGTGGGTAAGCACAGTCTGAGCTGCTGAATTATTAAAGGTGTTCTCAAAGCATCCTTTGTACCCTCATGGAAATGACTGAGGACAAAGAGCCTGAGGAAAATTGGCAAGTGGAAATCTCAATTAAAAATATATCGGTTGGGCAGTGAGGTTGATGTGCTGAGCAGCTTCCTGAGGCTGATGGATGTTTCAGGGAGGGTACGGTAAATTTATGCAGGCTTTTTAAAATTGTGGATGTGTTTTCCTTTGTTCTTCTGAGGCTAAATGAAACAGGAGCTAGAACAGGCTGTTTTGGGAGGTGCTGCTGTTTTTGCAGGCTTTTTTTGTAAATCAGGTCGCCTTCTCTACTACTTCTGTGATAAATGGAACAATACAGGAGCAATTAGACTGTAAACTATTCATGAGATCGAAGCCAAGTGATGTGATTTAATCTTTCTTTTGCATGTATTTAATATAAACTGTGGTTTCATTCAAGTCTTTGAGCTTTGTACTTGTACTGTATAATCTCTGGGTTTAGCAGATGATTTTTTTTTTTTTTTTAAATACCTGTGGTTTTTATTAGATCTGTTTTCTATGAATTGTTTGTGTTTACTTTGTGGCTTAAAGTTATCTTCAGCAAACATGAAAGGAGATGTTTTTTTTTTGCTAGTTAGTTCTGGTTTTGGTGCTTTCTGGAACTGTAGTAAATCAAATGGTGGTTTTTTTTATTTTTTCTTCTGCTGCTGGTTTATTTTCAGGAAACAGAGCCAGAAGGTAGCACAGACACTTGCCTTCCATATGGGGGATATAATTAAACACTGTTTGTAGCTGCCCTGGAATTGGTGCTCTTGAAGTGGCTGCAGAGCACAGGTTCACCTCTCCTGTTGAACTCAGCCTAACTCCATTAATTTTTACCCAGGCTTGCTAATTTTTACCCAGGTTTGCAGCTTTTATCCGGTGCCATCTGGGTGCTGTGTCTGGTGGTGTGATGGGTTCCCAGAAAGTGGGGAGGGGAGGTGGAGAGGAGCAGGCAGGAGAGATTGTGTGGGCAGGGACTCCTCTGGGAGGGCACAGATGGAGCAGGGCAAAGAGGCACGAAGGGACGGGTGCCTGAAGTCAGGTGGAGAATTTGGGGACTGCTGTGGGCTGCAGATGTAATTCTGCCATCTCTGTGTAATGCTCTAACAGCTTCAGCTCATCAATATGTTGGGTTATTAATTGCAGCCATGGGCATTTTCATTTTCACTCCTGTCCTGATGCCTTCAAATCACACCTCTTTTATCTTCTCAAAGAAAAATTTATAGTGAAATGCCAAGCCTCAGGTGACCTTCCATGGGCACATAGTTGGGCTGTTTAAGTTTGGGCAGTGTAAGAAAATGGCCATTATCCCCCCAGTGCCTTGATTCCAGAACTGCTGCTTCTGGCAGCACCTGGGCTTTAGAAAAGGTGCAAGTGTGGGAAGGTTGGGTTACATCAAAGCATTTGACAGAACACATTGATGTGTGAGTTTTCCCCTGGCATGAGAAGGGTGCTGCAGCAGCCTTGTGCCCTGCCAGGTGTGTCCCAGGTGCAGGGGGCACCTGGACCTGCCCCAGGGCAGAGCCAGCACAGGGAGCAGCTCCAGGGATGCTCCTGGCAGAGCAGCCTCACTTGCCTCATCTTTATCTCTTCTGATTTGTGTGTGACTCTCTGGTTTGTCTTCCAGCTGAGCTCCTTGAGCAGGAACCTGGTTTGGATGCCCTGCTGACAGATTGACTCGCTGGGCTTGGTTAGGCACGGGGGGAGTGGGAAGGAGCTCTGCACTGAGGCCTGAAACATTGCAGGACAGCCCTACATCCCTGGGGCTGGTCCTTGGGGATGCAGCCAGCATGGTGGCTCTGCTCAGAAATGCCTCCTCCCCTCCTTCCTCTCAGTCCCTGGTGTCTGCAGGGTCCCCCTGGTGCTGCTGTGGCTGCCAGCTGCTGCCAGCTGTGCTGGGCTGCAGGGACAGCATACAGCAGGTGGGTCTGTGCTCACCTACCAGCGTCCCCAGACCCTCCAGGCTTGCTGGGAGAATGCAGTGTGGCTTCCCTGGTACTGTCCTCAGGATGGCCCTGCTGGTCCCTTCTCCCACAGACACCACAACTCCAGCCAGGGAGGGCAGAAAGTGCCAATGACAGACCTACATCCCTGGGGCTGGTCCTTGGGGATGCAGCCAGCACAGTGGCTCTGCTCAGAAATGCCTCCTTCCCTCCTTCCTCTCAGCCCCTGCAATTGTTTATTTTCTTGAATAATCCTTTTGGCAGGCTTGGCTCTAAACTCTGGCTTTTGCCTGCACCAGCTCACTCCAGCCCTGTGGGCTGTGTAGAACCCCACCAGGCAACGAGGCAGCTGCTTGAATGGAATCCAAGTAATATTTTCTTTTTTTTTTTCCCCCATCAGAATTAAATTTTTTCATGAAAGGCAGTTGGAAAAAGTCGTCTAAATCCTCTCCCTGCTAATCTGCATATTTTATAATTTTCCCAAAAGCCTGGCAGTTATTCCCTAAATCTGCCTCTAAGTCTCTGTGTAGAGCCATTATTAAGATGTAGCAGTCTATTAATGACCCAGCCAGGGCTCGTCAAAGTGAGAGCTTCTAATTGCTGAGCCTCACCTCACCTTGCTGCAGGTGTCTGGTGTGCACTCGCTTTTGGGGGTGGAGAAGGGAGATGGGGAGCAAAGCCTTGCAGCCTCTGGTGTGCTGTGGGAATGGGGAATGAAATGGGAAATGCTGTCAGTGGGGGGAGCCTGGCCAGACCATGGAGTTGCAGTGCCACTGTCCCCGTGGCATTGCACTCACCTGTGCAGGGGATGTGCAGGTACACAGCTGGAGGGGTTGCAGGGTGAGAGCCCTCCTAGGAGCTGGATTTGGGTTCTCCTGTGCTCTGAGGCTTCACACAGCCCATGCTCTCTGTGGACAGTCAGGAAATCCTGGTGATTGCTCTTCCAGAAGTGCTTTAAGCAGAACTCCGTGGTTTCCGTGCCAGGGCGTGTGAGTGGCAAGCCCTGACCCTGCTGTGGGCCAGCAGCCTGGGCAGGGGAAGCTGTGGCTTCCTCCCTGTGCTGGAGGGATGTCCCCAGGCACGCCTGGCTCCAGAGCTGCCTGGCGACACCACGGGGACAGACGTGGGGACATCTGTCCAGCTGCCTGGCACTGCTGTGCACGGATGGATGGCTCTGCCTCTCGCTGCTGGGGCACAGGTTGGTGACACCACGGCTGGCACCTCTGTCATGCTGCAGGTACATCAGGGAACACTCGTGGGTCTGTTTGTGCTTTGGAAGAGGTGCTGTTTGCTGCTGGGGTGGTGTGGCTGGCTGTGGGGAGGATGGTGGCATTCCCCAGTGGGGATGTGTGCCAGCCCTGCCCACGCTGGGCGCTGGGGGTTGGAGGTGCTCCATGCTGGGGTGCTGCTGGCTCTGCCAGGAGGTGCAGGGACATGGTGGAGGCTGTCAGAGTCCTCCTGCTCCAGCATCAGCCCCTGGAGCTGTGAGGATGGCCGGAGGGGCAGTGCTCAGCACACCTCCCCAGGTAAAGGCATGGTGTAAAAAACTGCTTTAATTGAAGGTGCTACAGACATAGGGGGAAACAGAAAGGGAAGAGCTGCTGCTTCCGTGGGGCAGATCTGCTTCTGGTGCAACAGGACCCATTCAGTCATTGCTGCTCCAGGTCCACCTGGAAATTTTTCGTTTTGACTCTTTCCCCAAGCAGCAGTTAGTCCCAGGCCTTCTGTCTTAGCATGTTTTTCAGAGCACCTTTTCTCTAGCTGGGTTTTGTGTGCACCTTGCCAAGCTGCCTGTGATGAGCCCTTTGGGGATGCTGAGCCAGATCCAGGCACTCCCAGAGCATCCATCTGCAGCAGGCTGAGCCCGTGCTGGGCAGCTGACTCAGGACGGGGATTTGGCATTTTTGGCACCTGCTCTGGTGGGTTTGAAAGCAGGCAAGCTGTAGGGTTGAGGATTAGTATGACTAAGTGGAGAATGAAGAGCATCTGCTGGTGTTTTAGCAGCCCTGCTGCCTGCTAATGCCCTCCAACCATGGAGTGTGACAAAAGTCTTTCCTCTTCATGTTTTGTAATTCAAAACCTGAACTGTAAGGAAATGTTACCCTGGTCTAACACCACTTTTTCCCCCTCACCCCTCTTCCCCTATTTGCTCTTAGTGGGCATTTTAAATCCACTGTGTAATTTTAAGTTCGGCATCACCAAATGCTTCCTGGCGCTAGCCAGGTCTTCTCCCTTGGCTGGGAGCAGCTGTGTAAGGATGCTTTGTTACATGAAAGGGGAACCTGGACAGAATGAAAAGCTGACTTTTAAACTATTGCACACTTCCGTAGTTCTTGAAAATAAAGTTTTCTGGTCCACTGAGAAGCTTGAGTGTGCTGGGCTGGCCAGAGCTGGAGGATGATGGAGATGGAGCGGACAGTGCTGCCTCAGCCATGGAGAGCTCCCGTGGGCTGCAGGGACCTGCCTGGCCTGGGCTTTGTCACAGGAGGGCAAAGGATTTAACAGAAGTTGGGAGAAGTTGGAAATTTGGTGTTGAAGAGTTCCATTGGAATGGAGGTGTTCTGTTCAGATATTTTGTGCACTGTGTGCTAACATCCCCTCCTTTGGCTCAGGAGGACCTGGCTGTGATTTGCAGGCGCTGTCCCCACCATGGGCAGCCTGAAGGGCTCTGGGGTGGCTGTGTCTGATCACAGGTGTGTCCTGGCTTTGTAAGGGCTGCTGTCTCCCTGCTGGGGTTGTTCTCTGCAATTCTCTCATCCTGCTGCAGACATCCTTGGCTGTCACCAAACCCCCATGACAGGAGGCTGACATTCATTTTGTGATATCTCATTCTGCTTTAAATTAAACCCCCAGCAAGCCCAGCTGGCTTCCCAGCACCCTGTGTGTCATCCTGAGGAGTTTGGTGTGAAGCTGTCTGCTTCGTCATTCGTGATTTTAGCTGAGATTTTTAAATAGCAGAAGCAGACCCGTTTGGTTTTTTGAACTGAGTACTAAATCTGTGCCAGTGTGGTGCTGAGACATTTTGCAGGGATTTGAGGGCTGGACAGAAGAGTGAGGGTAAGGGAGGGTGCAGTTGCCATCATCCTCCATGCAATGAATAAACCAGAGCTGAAGGATTCTCCAGACCAGGATAACAAGAGATGTATAGATGCTAAATTATATTCCTAATGACTCGAAGTGCTTGATAAAGATGTATTCTCCTTCAAGAAGGAAGAATAACCTGGCACAGGCTGCACAGGGCAGGAGTGCAGTGAGCTGTCCTGTGGGGTGTAGGGCAGGCTGTGCCCCTGGGATGGCTGAGCAAAGCTGTGTTTCAGGCTCTGCACATCCTTGATTTCACTCAATAACCTTACATGTTCATCATTCTCTGTGCCTTGCCTGGGGCAGGGGGTGAATTTGAGTTCCAGCTACCTTATCCCCAACGAGCGCACGGAGGAGCTGGAAGCTGTTAACACGAATGTGGGAGCTGTCTGAGCTAAAAGCTGTGTTTTGTTTCTGGCTGCCCTGACAGTGTGCTGGGGAGGAGAAGAGGGTGGGCACACGCACCGTGCTGGTCGGGCACCGCGCCGTTCCGGACACCGAGGCGTACGTGGCACAGAAGTTCTGCGACAACAGGATCGTCTCCTCCAAGGTGAGCTGGCCCAGGACCCTGCAGACAGTGCCCTGCTCATTCTCTCACCATGCTGCTGCTGGGTTTGGAAACTCAGAGAGCCCAAATTCCTCAGGGATCAGTGCGAAGGTGCCAGGGGAGCAGCCTGGTACAGCCCTTACACACAGCTCCTGTCTCTCTCTCTCAGTAATTTTTATTTTTCATCCTATCCATGCCAGTGGGGTGTGGAAAAGTTCTTTTCTTGTAGGCTGGATGAGAGCAAAGCAGATGGACACACTGATTTTGTGGGGCTGTTTTTTTTTTTAAAGTTTTCTGGCATCCCCTTTGGGGAGAAAAGGCAGATTTAGGCGTATAATACATGAGATAACAGCACCTCAAGTTTGTAAAAGGGACTGGCATTATTTTATAAAGAGATGTAAAAATATGATTGCTTTTTTTTTTTTTTTCTATGGGGTTTTTCTTTCTTGAGATAGGACAAAAATAACCATGCTCTGTTTATCCCTTTGGATGGAAGGGGGGGAAACATTCATATGGTATTAATGCAGCTTTTGTTTATGGTGGAAAACCGTGATGACACCCATCTGCCTTCTGCTCAGCTTTTTTCCGTGACATTCATGAAGCTGTTTCAAAAGACTTGAAGCCAATTGGAGTAAAAAATCAAACAAGTGGCATTCATGTTGTCAACACAGCTGGAAACGTGTCCCGGTGCTCAGGATTCACTCTGGGATGCTCAGCACACACTTGGGCTTCAGCCCTGCTGCACTTGAGCTGCAAGGGGGTTTTTCCCTCTCATTTCTTTATACATCCTGGATCTTATCTGGTTTTGTCTGGGTTTATTTTTGGGGAGAGTTGTCAGTCTGTCTGTGTTTAACTTGTGGAGTGTTCCCACTGACGTTTCCCTGGCAGGCAGGAGGGGCCTGCAGTGAGGACACCTTCCCCCATCTCAGCTCCCTCCCTGACAAGTGGTTTGCTTTAGCACTAATTTTAGTTCTTCCTTGATTTATTTTTGAATGTTATGTCCTTGCTCTTTTTTCCTTTTATGTTTGCTGGGCCTGGGACCTGACCAGTCTTTTTTATAATTAAATGGACATTGGTCTTGAGATTTGATTGATTTTTTTTTTTTTTTTATTCCAGACAGACTGAAAGATAGATATTAGACCCATTATTTTCTGTGTTGTTCTTAAATTCCACATACCTTCCAGAGCAAATGATTCAGCAGGCTTATTAAAATTATAATGAAGCACAACCTAATACTGAATTTGTATGGGCAGCATGCTTTTTTAATATTTTGTTTTAAAAGCAGCTCTAAGGTGATTTTAGCAATTTGGAATAAAATATATCCACTGTGGGTTATGTTGTAATGAAATCAGGTTTCTACTTAGACAGTGCCTTTTCAGAAGTTCCCTCCCTGTGGCACTTGTGGCTGTTGAGTGCTGCAGCAGTGTGAGCTCTGTCTCTCTCTCCCCACAGTACACCCTCTGGAATTTCCTCCCAAAGAACCTCTTTGAGCAGTTTAGAAGAATTGCCAACTTCTACTTCCTCATCATCTTCCTCGTGCAGGTAAGAGCTTTGATGCCAAGAGTGAGTTTTGGTTAGGCACTGAAGCTAAACACGGCTTGAGCAAGAGCTGAGCTTTAAAGCTCCTAGTGCTTGTAAGACCTTTGGAAATTTTTGAGCTGGAAGCTGTTAGAATTCTGCCACACCATGCAAGGCACAAAAATAATTAAAATATCTGGGCCTGGTTGAGATGGGGTTTGAATGACTGCTGAAACACTGAAAAACCATCTTAATTCTAACTGTTAACATCATTCAACCACTGAAAATACACTCGATGCTATACAAGTAAGCTCTATTTTTTGGTCACCATTATTATTTCTGTTTCATAAGTGTATTTCCCCAAATGATATGATATTTTTATGTCTCAGATATCATGAGTTTCAAAGCAAGCAGGAGAGATAGGATGAACTCAGTAAAATTCAGCAAATGCATAGGATGAGTTTTGGAAACCTAAAGCTTCAGGAAGTTGCTCTGCATGGGCAAAGCAGCAAATTTATTCCAGGCACAAACTTCTGCTCTTTGTGGTTTGGGTGAAGGGGCAAATCCTGAGGAATTTCATTTTCTGCTCTCATCCAAGGAAAGCTGTCAAAATGCGCTGGGGCAGAGGGAGTTTGGAGTATCCCTGC
>PYHW01009577.1:143234-161015 GCA_013186435.1 Turdus rufiventris | reverse complement strand
TCCCCTGCACCCCAGGCAGGGCAGCCAAGGATGCTGTGCTGTTGGTGGTCTCTTACTGAGACACAGCCAGCAGCTCTTGCTGCTGTGGTTTCTCTCAAGTGTTTGTGACTTCATCCTTTGAAAGATGCTTCAGCTGCTTGGTGGGAGTGTGGTGAGGGCTTGGGAAAGCTGACAGTGGCATTTGAAGTGCTGGGTGTTGAGTTTGGGGTGGGATTGCTGCTGGGCTGGCGGTGACCTGCCTGTGCTCCTGCCCCAGACTCACTACGCGGTGCGGGACACCACCGTGCTCGGCACTGATGAAGCCATCGACACCCTCACGGCCACCATCGAGTGTGAGCAGCCACAGCCTGATCTCTACAAGTGAGTCTGCGCCTCCTGCATCCTGTCCTGCAGCTCCTGGTGTGCTGCATCCTCCCCTGCCTATCCTGCAGTCATCCCCTGCACACAGCTCAGCACCATCACCTGCAGCTCAGCAAAGCCAAGCCCATCTCTGCATCAGAGACCAAAAGGTGTCTTGGGGCAGGGATGAGCTGCTGGCTCTCCTGTGTGAGGATGGTGAAGTCTCCAAAGCTCAGTCTTTGCAGAAAGGCCTTCCTTGTGCAGCACTCTCATGGCAGAGTGAGCTGGTTTTGGCCATCAGTGGTCCCTGCACCAGTGCAGGGCACAGAGGTCTGTGGGGTTAAAGCCCCTGGGAGGTTTCTGGGGTGTGTGAGCACACAGGCACCCCTGGGCAGTGTGTGGCTGCTCCCTGTCCTGAGCACAGCCACCCCTCTGCAACGCTCAGCTCTCAAATTCACTTGTTCCTCTATTTGCTCCCCTTTCCTGTCGATGACTTTTCTTTGATATGTTTGTAGTATCTATAATGTGTTTGTAATGCAAGTTTCTCCTATTTTTATCACAGATTTGTTGGAAGAATTATCATCTACAGAAGTAACCAAGAACCTGTAGCCAGGTTGGTTCTCCTCAGAGGGGTTGGGCATCTACAGAGAATTTCAGGGATCTGAGCTTGTCCTGCCATCATTTGGGAATATTTTTTTTCCTTTAACCATTCCAAAGATTTCATTCTAAAGGGAGATCTCCCTTGTGCCATCCTGTGATTTGTTTGAGCCTCTTTTGGGGAAGCAGTGCAGGACCTGTAATGTCCTGTGCTGCTGATGGGGCACAAATTTACCAGGCAATGACAAAATATTGTCATTCAAAGGTAAGCAAAAACCCAAACATCAACCAGAGTGTTTCACAGAAAAAAATGAGCAAATCACGTTCATAAGCCATCCAGCAGAGCTGGCTCTCAACAGAGCATGCTGGGTGGGTTTTGTGCTCTCGTGGGTCTGTTCGTACCCTGGGAGCAGCAGAGGGTCACTGGGGGCTTCACAGAGAAATGAAACCACAAATGGGGCTGTCAGCTTTGGTGGTGCCATGGATTGACTGGGCTGCAATGAACAGTTCTGATGATTTTAACCCTGCATCTTTATGTTAGAACATACTGGGTCTGAACATTGGGCAGTCATTCCTCAAAAGCTTTACTGAAAACCCTCCAACAAGAGTGGAACTTTGTGCATTGGGGATAGTATTTTTAAGATGAAATGGAAATGTAATTATATAAAGAGAAAAACAAACTCAAGCAAGGCCCAAATTTAACATACAAATGATGTAATCAGGTGCAAGGAACCTTTGTTTATCCTTATATCCTATTTCTAATTCTGATTTATAAAGTAGCTGGAGTGTTCCTCGAGTGATGTAATGTTATAATTTCTTTTATGTTTAGGTCTTTGGGTCCTGAAAACCTGTTGTTGAAAGGTGCTACCCTCAAAAATACCAAGAAGATTTATGGTGAAGTTATTTTCGTTTGTTTATTTAAATAATTCTGATAAGTAATGACAAATGCAGATGTTCACTGCTAGATCTGGAGGGAGCACAGTTCTGTGCAGCCTGTCTGCCTGGGCTCTGCAGCTGCAGCTTTCTGCAAGCTGGGCTGAAATTGGGAGGCACTGGTTCTGCCTGCAGGGCTGCCCAGGGGTGTCAGTACCCCTGAGCTTTCCTTTTTGCCTGGGACAGGATGAGCAAAGATTGGTCGCAGATCCTGCGCTGGGAGCAGCCTCAGCTCTGCTGAGGGTCTGTGGTGGGTTTGATGCTTTTCCTGCCTGCGGTCCTGTTCATGCTCTGGGAGAGCAGGGACACCAGAGCAGCCTCAGAGGCTCTGCAGGGAGCAGCCCTTGGGGGCTGCCTGTCCCCAGGTTGGGCTTTGATGTGAACACTGATGGCCCTGATGGCCGGGGGTCCCCCTGGGGCTGCCAGTCCCTTCTGAGCCCTGCCTTCATGCCCTGCAGGAGTTGCAGTCTATACTGGAATGGAAACAAAAATGGCTCTCAACTACCAAGGGAAATCTCAGAAACGGTCTGCTGTAGAAAAGTGAGTATTTATGTTCAGAAAAAAAATCGCTAAAACCTGTTGGGCTTGGGTTTTTAATGGATGATTTGTACAGAAATAATCCCCTAATCTGCTGCCTTTTGTTTCAGATGCTCCCTGATTGCATAGAAAAATCTGGGTATTTGATAAAGCATGTCTTGCAAGAAGCAGCATCATTTAGTAGCTTTTCTTATTTAAAAACAAAATTAAGAAATGTTAAAAAAAATTGAACCTGACCCTCAATATCAGCAGTGCTAAATGCACTTGTTCTGTAATTCCCTTCTTAAAAGTAAGGAAGTTTTGTTCCTGCTTATTTAACATGTTTTTCTCTGTAAAAATAGCTGCAAGAATTTAAAAAAGAAACCTGTTTTTCAGATCTATCAACGCTTTCTTGATCGTGTATTTGTGCATCTTAGTGGGCAAGGCCACTGTGTGCACGACTCTGAAATATGTCTGGCAGAGTAATCCATTTAATGATGAGCCTTGGTACAATGAAAAGACCAAAAAAGAGAGAGAGACCTTCAAGGTAAGTGGATTTGGATTTCAGCACCACCTCCAGCTTGACTTGCTCTGGCTGTTTTGTTTAATCTGATAGTGCCCTGGGAGTCCTGTTTGCTCACACAAAGTGCTGTTGTTTCCTTCGGTCTCTCCTGCTGTTTGTGTTTCCTTTGTGCCTCTCTCATGCTTGTGCACAGTGATATTTTTGTGGAGCAGGGCAAAGCTAAATACTATATAATATAGAAATGCAGTTGATTTAATCTGGATCCTTATCTGGACTCAAGCTGACTTTCAGCTTTGAATAGGTAAACTTAAATTGAGGCCATGTCAACCAGTTTGTTAAACTTGCCAAGACGTGGGCAGTGAAGCCTGAGGAGTGAGTGTGTGCAGAGATCTTTGTGATGGGTTAGAAAAGTGAGTGTGTGCAGAGATCTTTGTGATGGGTTATTGAGGAGGACTCAGGGATGTCACTGCTCCTCTTGTCCCCCTGCCACAGCCTTATTGGTCTCAAGCCACCTGCTCCTTTTTTCTGGTTACTTGGGGTCAGGATGATCCTGTAGCAGAATATTCTTAGGAGTATGCTTATGAAACATTGCCATGAAGCAGTGAGATGCACTCGTGTACCTGGTGGACTTGCAGAGGACAGTGGGGTTTTCTGTGCCAAAGGAAAATGGGATTTAGCCCTGTATCTCAGCTGTATTCATTTTTGTGTTTTTTCCTATTTAACCCTTTCTAGAAGCTGTCTGGGATCCCTGAGGTGCTGCTGTGCCTGCCCCTGTGTCCTGACAGCCACATCTCCTCTTCCCTTTGCAGGTGTTGCGGATGTTCACAGACTTCCTGTCCTTCATGGTCCTCTTCAACTTCATTATCCCTGTCTCCATGTACGTCACAGTAGAGATGCAGAAGTTCTTGGGCTCCTTCTTCATCTCCTGGGACAAGGAGATGTATGATGAAGAAATCCAGGAGGGAGCACTGGTGAACACCTCGGACCTGAATGAGGAGCTTGGGCAGGTCAGAGCATTTTTGTGACGGTGTTTGCATCTGTCTGGATGAAAACGTGGCTCAAGTGCCCTCCCTGCAAGGAGCCCTTGTTTTGGCAACCCCTCGTGGTCCCCTCGGGCCAGAGCTTCACCCTCTGTGGTGGCACTTTCCATTTAATGTGATTGCACTTGCTCTGGAAGCAGATAAGGTTATAAATAGTGCATGAAAGAGCAGGAATTGGGTCACGCCAATTGTTTCCATATTGGGGAATATCAGGCACAGCTCTGCGTGTCAGGGTGCTTTGCTTTCACTACTTCAATTAAAAATTAAAAATCCTCTGTCTCTTTGAGGATTAAGGAGAATGTCTGCCCAGTTTTCTGCCTGGGCATCCACAGCTGGGGCACCTACACAGCTCAGGCTTCCCTTTCTGATCTGCACCAGGAGAGACGAGTGCAGGGCGTGTGTACTGCCTCCTGCTTCTGATTTTGTTCTAAAAACAATAATAAAAACATACATGGAATGGCAATTAGCTAATTGAAATCCAGCCCCAAGATACAAATCCCCCAGAGGAGGCAGCAGCAGTTCTGTAAGCACTAGGGCTGTAGAAAAGGACCCCAGAAAGTGAATGAGGGGGAAGTGAAGAGCCTGGAGACAGATTTTAAGTCTTCAGAAGCTGCTTCCTGCCACCTGTGCAACAGGCTGGAAAACAAAGGAGCAAAGTGGCAGAACCACACAGTGATGTGCTGGGACACCTGTGTCTGTCCTGCAGAGCCAGGTTAGGGCAGCCAGGTGCTCTCCAGCACTGGCACAGGAACACTGACATGCCCTGGGACACCTGTGTCTGTCCTGCAGAGCCAGGTTAGGGCAGCCAGGTGCTCTCCAGCACTGGTACAGGGGCACTGACATGTCCCAGCCCCTGCTTCTGGGGCTCCTTGCCCAGCCCTTGTGGCACTGCCTGTGCTTGCAGGTGGAGTACGTGTTCACAGACAAAACTGGGACCCTGACAGAGAACAGCATGGAGTTCATCGAGTGCTGCATAGATGGGCACAAGTACAAGGACTGCATTTCGGAGGTGGATGGCTTCTCCCAGACTGATGGACCCCTCAAATACTATGGCAAAGCTGAAAAGGTAAGGAATGGTTGTGTGCTGATGGCTGTACGGGTTTTGTGGCCAGCTCCTGGCTGGGTGTGGCATTCACTGAGCTGGTAACCAGCCCTCCCTCCCTGCTGCCCAGAGCCGTGAGGAGCTGTTCCTGAGAGCCCTGTGCCTGTGCCACACGGTTCAGATCAAGGAGGCAGACCAGGTGGATGGGCTGGTGGCACACCCAGAACGCAAGTGCACCTACATCTCCTCTTCCCCAGACGAAATCGCTTTGGTGAAAGGCGCAGAAAAGTAAGAATGGGCAGATGTGGGCTTCTAAATTCCCTCTGGTGGGAGAGGGAGGGAGGTGAGGGTGATCTGAAGGTAATAGATCCTGTTCCACCATCTCTGGGAAGTTGTGATACCACTGCAGAGCCTGACCTGCAGTGCTGTGCCTGGGGTTTAATGAGCTCTGTGTTAAAGGGCTGCTCTGTGAAGGATTTCCCTGAGCAGCTCCCTGGTACACCACAGTGTGCACAGCCCCAAGGTGCTGAAGTGCCCAGGTGTGGCAGAGGCTTCTCTGCTGGATGTGCTTTCATCCCCTAGGAACAGAGAGCAGTTACCATGTGCACAGTGCAGTGAAGGTTTTTCCTTGCTGTGCAGTGGCAGAATAATAGGATGGTTCCTTTTGTCAAGCCCACATTTGAATCCTGCCAGACATGCTCGAGGCAGGCTGGGTGAGGCTTTGAGCAGCTTGGTCTGTGAAAGGTGTCCCTGCCCGTGGCAGGGGTTTGGGACAGGGGATCTGTAAGGTACTCTCCAGCCCAAACCGTTCTGTGATTCTTGCCAGCCCCTTGGTTTCAGATGGAGGCTGTTGCACTTGTGTGCATTTGCTCATGGCTTGTAAAGCTGCCAGAGAGCCAGTGGACCATGTCCAGAGGCTCTCTGGGGCTGTGTGCTCCAGTGCCCAGGCTCTCCAGGGGCTGGAGCAGTGCCAGGACATCACAGCAGGCTCTGCATGGAGCAAACAAACATCCAGCCATGCCCCTTAGCTGGGGCTCTGAGCTCTGCTCTGCAGTGCAGGAGGTGAAACGAGAACATTGTTGTGTATGATATGTGCCAGTGGGTGTTTTCAATGTTCTTCTGTCCTTTTGTTTATTGACAGGTATGGTTTCACTTTTCTAGGACTTGAAAACAATTTCATGAAAATACGAAACCAAAAGAATGAGACTGAGATGTAAGTGCTGCTGGGTGCTGAGGAGCAGGGCTGCTCTTCTGCACCACTCCCACCCAGCTCCCCTGAGTTGGGCAAGGTCACAGCTGCTCCTTGAGGGCTGTCACACCGTGCCGCCCTGCCCCAAAGCTCCTGTCCCATTTACAGAGCACAGCACGTCAAGGTGTAGGCGACAAGGCTGGCTTACAGAAATCCACGGGTGGTTTACTGATGTCTAAATTCAGCTCCCTCAGGAGCCTGCAGTCCTTTGTATGCATCCTTCGTCTGCACAGGTTGTGCAGGTGGCTCCTGGGGTTCAGGAGGTGGCTGCTGACCTTCTGGGCATGGCTGGGGCTCACAGCAGGATGCTGTAAGCCTAAACTCGTGATACAGCTCCGTTCCCTGGAACCCTTTTTTCCCTCCCAAGCTGAAAACAGTTAGATTTTTTTACCCTGTGCTCACAGCTTGGTGGACATCTGTGGGTCACTGACCTAATCCCAGCACTCCCCAAACCTGCCTTCACAAGCAAGTTTCACTTCTTACTTCCTCATGAAGCAACTTCTTATTTAAATGGGAGACTCAGTGTTACTGCTTGTGGCGTGGTGTCCCCATTCCTGCTGAGCCCCTGCCCAGCCTGGGGCTTGGTGCCCTGCTGGGTGCCCACACCCCCAGCCCCATGCTCAGAGCACCACAGCACTGCTGGAATTTGGGTTTTTTTCTCTCCAGTTTCTTGTGCAGTAGCTGTAAAATCCATTCCCAGGTGGCTGATGCCACTTGTAGGGTGTATTGATTTCTGCAGCTCGTTGTTAGTGATTTTCTGTCCCAAATCGTTATTTTTCTATTTTTCCTGTACTGAGTCAGGGCTTTTTTCTCTTTTTCTGAAGGTACCAACTTCTCCACGTGCTGAACTTCGACCCGGTGCGGCGCCGGATGAGTGTCATTGTGAGAACCAGCACAGGTACAGGCAGTGCTGCTTTGTGCACAGCTGGGGAGCGCATCCTCCTCATTCCTGTCACCCACACAACGTTTTCTAGGCTGTTCTAACTAAGATTCTGTGCTGGTCTGGTTGCCATTGAGTTAACTTTGCTTCGTAGCAGCTGTTTGGGACCAGCAGCAGATCAGAGGGTGAGAACAGTGACCCTGCCTGCCTCCTTCCAGGCTGGAACAAGTGCAGGGAAGACATGTGAGAATGTCCCCTGGCTGGGATGGGGTTTCATGGGAATAACAGACAAAAACTCCGAGGTCACCATCCCTCTCAAGTGTCAGTCCTGTGAGGTTTGGGATGCTGCTTTTACTCTCCCTGGAAAGGTTGCCAAGGCTTTCAGGTACAATGCCCAGCCTGTTGCTGAAAACTTGCTCAGAGGCAGGGAGGGACACGCAAAGGCTCAGCCAGGGGTTTTTCACAGGCTGGTCAAAGGCCATTTTTGGTAGGAATCAGGTTTCCACCAGTTCCCTCTTTAGTCCTGCCAGTTTTCCTCCCTCTGCATCACTTGCTATTGACTTTAAGTCTTTCTGCAGCTTGTGACTGCTATAAACTATTTATAATTCACTTTTAGGAAAGTTGCTTCTCTTCTGTAAAGGAGCAGACTCCTCTATTTTTCCAAGGGTGCAGCAAGAAGAAATCCAGCAAACAAAAGTCCACGTGGACCGCAATGCTATGGTGAGCACACGGCTGGAATTTGGCTGCCTCTGGGGTCAGGAGAGCCTTACTCCAAAAATAGGGCTGTGACCTTGCTTGGGAGGGAAGTGTTGAAAATCAGAGTCACTTCACATTGTTTTGATCCAGGCTTCTTTCCTTTTCTGTTTGGTTGGCTTCCACCTTTATTTGAAATACTTATATGGTCTCCAGCACAGTTGTGTCCAAGCATCTCCCAGGCAAGTTAAAAATAGAGGTAACATCAGCAGCCTGGTCCCTGTGGTGGTGGCACCCAGTCCCTGCTCTCCCTGCTGGCTGCACACTCTCAGCCCTGGTCCTTCTTTTAGTTTCTTCCTGCACATAACAAGCAGAACCGTGATTACTCCGGTGGGAAGAAGTTACTGTACAAACACAGAAAATTGCTCTTTTGGCACAAGCCAACAAATTATCCTTGCCCTCAGGGTCAGTACTGCCAGAAGAACTGATGGTAGACAGAAGCACCAACCCTAAAGTGAGGAGCTGTAAAAATTCTGGATTTAGGGCATTTGCCCACTTTATTTTCTTTCCCTCCCTCTGGCAGGATGGCTACAGAACGCTGTGTGTGGCCTTCAAAGAGCTCACTGAGAAGGAGTATGACAAAATTGACAGGCAGCTCAATGAAGCCAAGATGGCTCTGCAGGACAGGGAGGAGAAGATGGCCAAGGTTTTTGATGACACAGAAGCAGACATGCACCTGATTGGGGCTACTGCTGTGGAAGACAGGTAAGGAGGTGACTCCACTGTGGTGCCTGTGCTTTCTCTGCCATGTGGCCTCGTGGCCCAGACTTGCTGTGGTGGAGCTGAACAGCCAAGCAGATGCTGGCATGTCCAGGGCAATTAATTACACCATGGCACAACCCATTTCACAGTGCCCTAGTAGCTTAAATTGGCTGGTGTAGTAGGAATTGGGATTTATTAATGAAACTACAGAAGTACTTGCACTTCTGGAGGGTGAATTAAGCACAGAGCTTTAATTTGCACATCAAAACAAATTCAATTTCACATTCAGTTATAGGAACTGCAAGTGTAAATTAAACTCTTACTGGGAGGGCTAAGAGTCAAAAGTATAAAGCAGTGATTTCTCTTTTTTCCTACAAATAAAGATTTGGTATTTCTGACATTCCTGTGGCAGTGATCTCCCCAGCATGGGAAAAGTGAATTAACGTCTCTTGAGCGGGTGTTCTGTACCTGCAGCATCAGAGCCAGGGTTATGGGGTGATGTGCTTGTGCTTGCAGGCTGCAGGAGCAGCTGGCAGAGACCATCGAAGCCCTGCATGCAGCTGGCATGAAGGTGTGGGTGCTGACAGGGGACAAGATGGAAACTGCCAAATCCACCTGCTACGCCTGCAGGCTGTTCCAGACCAGCACCGAGCTGCTGGAGCTGACAGCAAGGACAGTGGGGGACAGTGACAGGAAGGAGGATCGGCTCCATGAGCTGCTGCTGGAGTATCACAAAAAACTGATCCAGGATGTGCCCAAAAACCGGGGAGGCCTGAAGAGGTGAGTGAGCCAGAGCACCCAGCTGTGCACATCTCACAAGCAGATTTGGGGGAGAAGGAGCCCCAGGCAGATTTGGGAGAGAAGGAGCCCTGTGCAGATTTGGAACAGGAGCAGCCCCGTGCTGTGGCCCTGGGCACTGGGTGCTTGCAGACACTGTGCCTGGTTCCTTGGCTCATCATCTCTGGTATTAGTTGGCTTTGAGCTTCATTGCACTGTTCCTTTAGTGAAGGGCATGTGTTAAGTCTAAGCCTTTTAAAATTACTAAGCTCCAAAAAATGGATGGGAAGAAGATTAACCCAAAACCATTTTATTTTTTCACTAAGATGATACAAGCAGCTAGGTTGACTTCTTAGTCTGATTAAATTTTGAATGTGTTCCTGTCCCCCAGAAGCTGGACGTTGAGTCAGGAGTATGGACTGATCATAGATGGCTCCACACTGTCCCTGATCCTCAACCCTTCTCAGGACTCTGGTTCCAGCAATTACAAAAGCATTTTCCTACAGATCTGCCTGAAGTGCACTGCAGTGCTCTGCTGCAGGATGGCTCCGTTGCAGAAAGCACAGGTATTTATGTATTTATGTATTTATTTCTTTACCTCTCCCTGCCTGAAGCACGTCACTGGCTGATGTGACCCACGCTGAATTCATCAGCTGGGACTTGACCTGATCATCCTAATCAAGCAGGACTTCTCCAGGCTATGCGTAAGCTTCAGAGCATGATGAAAGCAGACCATTATTTCAAATCTGAATGCAAACCCTTTGTTTAATATGCTGGCAGGAACCCATAAACCCAAGCCAATTAGACATAAACAAAACCTCCCAGTTTGCTTTTTTTTCTCCTTTCCAAATTTGTCAAGTGGAGTCAGTGACTTCCTCACTCCAGCAGAGGATGTCCCAGCCTGATGAGTGATGTGTTTCTGCACCCTGAGATGTGTGAGAGCCCACCTTGGGGACAACAGGCAGAAGGGAGGAGCAGGATGTTGCTGCTGGGGTTTGTTTTTAAATTCTGTCCTTCAGCCCTGCACAGCTGGGTCGGGCTTTTGCTCTGGTTGTGACTGCAGAGCAAATAACAAGGGCTTTTATTAACCTGAGCTCTCCAGGTCTTGTATTGCTGCTGGGAAGGAAAAGCCTGATTGCTTGTCCTGGGGGGAGCAGTGGGAAGGTCTCTGGAGGCTTTTTAACTGAATTTTGGTTCTGCTGCTGTCCTTTAAAATCTTTTAGATTGTGCGAATGGTGAAGAACACAAAAGGAAGCCCAATAACCCTCTCCATAGGGGATGGTGCAAATGATGTCAGCATGATTTTGGAAGCACATGTTGGGATAGGTGAGTCCCTGGAACACCCATCTCACAGCCCAGACCTGTCTGCTCTGCCTGGGCTTCACTGCTGACGTGCAGTTGGTGTTTCTGATTTCATGTGGCTAAACCAGTCCCACTGAAAAATGTGGGAGCTCTGCTCTTGCTTTCTTTGGAGGCAGAGTTGAACTCCAGATTAGTGCTTGAGATCATAGAATCATGGAATAGTTTGGGTTGGGAGAGGACCTTAAAGGATCCCACACCTGTAAATGGGCAGGGAGATCTTCAGAGCCCTGTACACCCTGACCTTGAATGTTCCCAGGAGTGGGGCATCCTCAGCCTCTCTGGGCACCCTGTGCCAGTGTTTTACACCCCCATTGTAAAAGAGAGCGATGAGATCATCATGTACTGCTCACCTGTGCTAGGACTGTTCTCTGTCAGTGACACACTGCAGATAATTTAAAAACTCTGTGACCAAAGCAGTGGTGGCAAGGATTGCTGGGGCTCAGGAGAGGAAACAGATAATCAGTGATTAGTGGCAGTTGTTGCAGTGGCAGTGCAGCGATTTCAGTGCTGGCTGGTGGCAGCAGTCCAGCACAGGGTCCCACACGTGTTTGCTGGGGCTGAAGCTGTGTCTGCAGGGCCCCCACACTGACAGCAGGCTGGGGTCTCCTCCTGTCTGCAGCTTGGGGTGTGAAATAGGGGAGACTGCTGTGCTGCCCCTGAGGATGGGTCAGTGGAGGAGAAAGGGCATGTTCTTCATCCGGGCTGTTGGAAATGCTGTGGTGCCCTCTAACGAAGGGAATGCAGTGCTCTTCATCTGGACGTGGCTTTTGTGAAAAACCAGCTCTGTGGGGATGTCTCAGGAGGCTGAGCAGCTGCAGGGCAATCACTGAGCTCTGTGAGATGCAGGCAGCCCATGGGGATCCAATTCCTTATCTTGCATCAGGTTTGCCTAGACACCCTTCATTACAGGAAATCACAGAGCAGCCTAAATATAGCTTCAAAACTCCAGAGGCAGCTCTGAGTGTTGTGGAGCCAAAACCTCACAGAAAATATTCATGTTTAGTCTCCTGGGACACTCAGGAGGGAAACTCGGCCTTTGTCATGCCTTGAGCCACTGAGTGATGTGAGCAAACCCAGTGGGCAGAGCCCAGCCCCTCCGGGATTAACCCTTGCCATGCTTCTGTCTGCAGGGATAAAAGGCAAAGAAGGACGCCAGGCCTCCAGAAACAGCGACTACGCTGTGCCAAAGTTCAAACACTTAAGGAAACTGCTACTAGCACATGGGCATTTATATTATGTGAGAATAGCACACCTTGTACAGTATTTCTTCTATAAGGTAAGGGGCAGCGTGCAGCTGGTCTCTTTGTTTATCCTATGCTCTTTTTTGACAATAGAATAAAATAATAAACAGGAAAAAAATACTTGGGGTATTCTGTAGTTCTGTTTTCCTTCCCAGGACAGGCTGTGTGTGCCTGTGCATTGGAAACAGTGCTTCAGGGGAATGGCAGCATTGCTCTGGTGTCTCCTGCAGATACTACCTGCTCACTGGATTGGTTTTGTACTTGATTGAGCAATGCCCTACCTTGTCTGATGTTGTAATGTCAGACACTAATGTCTGATAACAGGAAAAACTACTTGGATTTAGCCTGAGAAGTCAAGTGCTTCCCTGCTGACCATTTGTCTTTTGTTTTCCTAGAACCTTTGCTTCATTTTACCGCAGTTTTTATACCAGTTCTTTTGTGGATTCTCACAGCAGGTAACTTCCAGTAATTTGTCTATAAAGGCAAGATAAAAAGCAAGTGGCATAATGAGGTTTCCTAGCAGAGACTTGGCTTTTGGCATCCTGCCCCTTCAGCACCTTGCTCTGGAGGACAGTAGGAGCTGAGCTTGTTGCTCAGCACATCTGGAGGATAACATTTCGAGATCATAATAGAAAATAAAGCAATCTGCTTTCTTTTCTTTCCCATCCACCAGCTGTGGACACCTTTCTGAAGTAATGAGAGAAGGGTTTAGCTAGTTTGTCAGTGCCTGATTTTGCTACTTCTGCTTCTCTTATGAGAACAAGTTTTGAAAGGTTTCCTGGTTTTGTCTCCTCTGCTGCATTTCACTGCATTAGAAATGTCACCCAGAAGGAAGAATGGTTCATTCAAGTATGGCAGATTTAAAAAAAGACACAATGAGAGTTATCAGAGCTTTGCTTAGTCCAAGTAAGCATCAGAGGGGCAGATCCATGTGGTGAGTGGGTTCATGTTCTTGGAGACAAGAGCTTTGATTTTCATGTCAACTTAAGGAGCTTTTGTGTCTATTTGGGCTCAAAAGTAACAGAAAGAGTAAATGGTGAGAGAGAATTCTCTGCTTGTTTTGGCAGAAGCACTTGCCTTTTTCATTTATTAAAAAAAAAAAGAAGCTATAGTTCCTCTGAAACAGTCTAGAGAGCCACAGGAGGCATCAAATGTATTAATAGAAACAGCAGCACAGGAGCAGCAGAGGAAAGCTGTGCTAAGGGCTGCTTAGCCGTGTTTTTCTGGGGGACACACTGGAGATGAGACCACGCAGTTACAAAACTTCTGTCAGTGGGAGCAGGTTCCTGGGCAGCTGGGGGTGCCTTGCTCCCCTTGCCCTGCACAGGGCACAGCAGTGAAGGGACAAAGGCATGGATCATGGGCTATGGAGGGGCTGGAAATTCATGGTTTGCTTTCTTTGTGGAGAGAAAAGAAATCTTTTTCTATCTCTTATTTAACCCTTTTTTCCCCTTCTAAGCCACTGTATGATGCTGCTTACCTGACCATGTACAACATCTGCTTCACATCGCTGCCCATCCTGGCTTACAGCCTGCTGGAGCAGCACATCAGCATTGACACCCTGACCTCGGACCCCCAGCTCTATATGTGAGTATCCTGGGCTGCCTCAGCCTCTGCACAGCTCTGCCAGCTGTGCTTGGAGTTCTCTTGGTGCGGAGTGTGAGCAGGTGTCCCTGTCCTGTGTCAGGGATGGGATCATTGTGAAATTCAGAAAAAGCCAATCTGTCCCTGCTGGCTCAGCTGTCCCTGCATTCAGGCTGAACCTGGTGTTTACTGCCTATTGCTACTTGTTTGTGCTCTCTGACAGCATCTGGTCTAGCAAGCTGCACTGCTGTATCTGTGTGAAAGAGCGAGCTGTAGGTGGAATTCATCCATGAGAAGAATGGAGCTGTGAGTGTGGCCAGAGCTTCATTCATTCACGTTCCCTTTGAGCCAGGCACGTGATGGAGCCTGTAATGCAGGGAGAGGAGATGCAGCTTTCAGGAGGGAAAAAAGATCCATTCATTTTCAGGAAGAGGAATGTTTCTGAAGCCAGCTCAGGCAGGTGCTTTCTCAGCTTGTCTAAGTGGATATGGTCCCCCAGGCTTCCCTCCACAGCCAGGTCCCCTGAGCTGAGCCCAGGGAGCTCTGCTCATCAAGCCCCACACTGTTTTCTGCCACCTTGCCCAGGGAAAGGGCAGCTTTGTCTGTTTTTTGTCATTTTCTCTCCTTGCTTGCAGCAGGGACAGGCTCCAGTCTTGCACACAAACAGAGATGCTTTCCATCTTCCTCCCAGCCCTGCCCTCACAGGTGCTTGGGGCAGCCCTTCAGCCAAGACTAAAGATGTTTTCTGGAGGAAATCCCTCTCTGTGCATCCCTGGTGCTAATTCCCCAGCTGGCAGTCAGCTCAGCCCTGTGGAAAAAGCCAGGTCAGGGCTGTTTGTGGCAGCCCTGTCCCTGTGGCTGATGCTCCTCAGCAGTGTGGCTGCTCCAGCCAAGAGTGATCTCTGTGCAGAGACAGCAAGGGGAATTATCAGGTGCCTAAAACACTGTGTGAAAGGTGCCTTAGGTGTAGAAAAAGCAGTGAGTGCAAGAGGAGCTGTAAGGCTGGGAAGGGGCTTGGGTGGTTTTGAGGTAAACACTCAGAGCCATGATTGATTGGAGCTCTGTTCCTTCTCTCCATGCAAAATGCCACCATCTGTATCTCTAAATAGCTTGGTAATTGAATTGTGCAACAGGGAGCACTAACAGCAGGCCCTGTGCCTTCCCCTGGTGGGCTGTCTGATCTCTGGGGTCTGTGAGGAGGGGAAGCAGCCTGAGTTTGAATATTCATGACTGTGCATGTGCTGCTGGCTGCAGAGCGCTGCTGGAGGAGGTGCTGAGCTGCTGCACTGCAGATCCTGACTCTGGAAAAAGCCTGTTTACCACAGCTCTGCAGGACAGAAATGGCAATGCAAAACAGAGCTGGCAGGGAGGAAGCTGCTTGTGTTTTCTCTGCCTGCAACACCCCACACTTGCAGTCTGGTTTATCCTTGCTCTTTTCTCAGACCCAAACTGGGGGATGTTGGCTGCTCACAGCATCGTTGTGTGGGGGTTCCACTAGGGTCTCCTTTCAGAAACTGCAATTCCAGGAGCCCAGCACCACCAGGTTTGCGAAGTGCATCTTGCTGAAAATGGATGTATGGCTTTAGGAGTTAAGGAGAATAATGCAAAAAAAGGTGGGGACTTCAAAGAAAGGAATGTGAGAAGAGAATGATGCAGGAGCTGTTTTTACCTCCCTGCTGCCCTGGTAGCCGCCCTGCTCTCCCCTGGCCCTGGTGTGGTCCCTGTGGAGCTTTGCTCACAGCCCATCCATTTGCTGCTGCCTCCATGCCAGATCTCATCCTGTATTCAGCTACAACCCCTGTGATAAAAAACACCCACCATGCAATTCAGGAGGTTATTTTCAGCCTGTGCAGAAAAACACCACTTCAGGGAACAGAGCTTTTCTCAAAAAAGGACTTTGTGCATTCAACAAAAAGAGGGAAGCACACCATGAATCTGTAGCTTCACCCTGCTTTTAGAATTCAGCAGATAATGTCAGATACCATGGGCAGTGCAGGGGCAGCAGGAGAGGTTCAGGACAGCATTGCCTCTGATCACTTTGTGCTTTTTTCATCCAAGTTACCTAGAGGAGAAGGGCAAAACAATTCATATGCTGAACCTCTTTTGATCTCTCACGATCAGCAGCTGCATATGAGCAGTTTTATGTCCTGGCAGGTGTTTTTGTGGTTTTCCCCCTTGCCTCCTACTGCAAGGGCTTGCTCCAAAGCCCCCATCCCTGCCTGTGAGGAGCTTTGCAGTGCATCCTGAGCGAACTGCTGATGCTGTTCCTCATCTCTTGGCAGGAAGGTGTCAGATAATGCCATGCTGCAGTGGAGGCCCTTCCTGTACTGGACCTTCCTGGGCGCCTTTGAAGGACTTGTGTTTTTCTTTGGGGCTTATTTTCTGTTTCAGAACTCATCATTGGAGGATAACGGAAAGGTAACGGCACGAAGGGAAGGAGGATGAGTGTTTGTTTGTGCACTGCCTCTGCTGCTCCTGGCAGGGAATATCTGTGCTTAATCTGTGCACTGTGTCTGCAGTCCTGTCCAACAGTGTAGCCTTGCTTATGGTGTGATTCTGCAGCAAATGCTTGAAATAAAACGTTTTCCAGATTGCCATGGAGACAGGGCAGAGCTGGTTACACTCTCTGGGTAAAATGACTGGTGTTACACACAGCTCTGCTCCCACCAGTGAGCTCAGCACAGCGCTGCTCCCCTGTGCTGTGTGATCCAGGCAGGAGCAGTGTCTGGCTGTCCTTGTCACCAGGGCCAGCCTGAAGTTTGGCATGGGCCTGGCTGGTGGTGAGCAGCAGAATTAGCCCACCTTGATGAGATGTGCTCATTAGTGCAGACATGGTCAGGGCTGTGATTTCAGCTCTGGGGGAAGGCTGGTGCTGCCCTTTTGCTCCTTTTTGGAGCCAGCAGAAGTCCCCAGCTGCTGGAGGCTGCAGGATGTTGTCCCTGCTGTGCCCCTGCTGTGGGACCAGCACTTGCATCACTGTGGGAGCTGCTGGGGTTAACTTGCACAGAAAGAGGAGGAAAAAAGATGGAGGTCTTTTTAATTTTTCTATTTTTCTCATTTTTTGTTATTTTGCTGGTTCACTGAGTACAGAGCAAAGCCTTTGTGCAGGGTGGCAGCCACCAGGGTGTCCTGAGCTGTTCCAGGACCCTTTCCCCCAGGGAATCTGCAGTGTGTTATTAGATCTTGACTGATGGGAAACCTCTTTAAACCATCACTTGTGACCCTTGAAAATACCTGAACTTTTTTTAGCAGGTAACACTTGGAGAAAAGCTGATGAAATTTCTGAATGTACGTTCATACACTGCATCACTGCCAGCATTTATGGCCCCAGCTATTTGTAGTCAAGCCCCTGTAGTGCCAGATCAGGGCTCTTCTGTATCTGTAGCCATTCTGGTTGTATTTGAATGAAACACGGAGCACTGATGTGTTCTGTGAATGCCTTCAGAGGTCAAGTCCATGTGGCACTGCAGTAAGATCTGTGGTTACGTCCTGTTCTGTAAACACTTATGCCTGTAAGAGCTGCTACCAGCAATTGTTCATAATAGCCATGTATGTTTGATTGACTCGTTTTTTCACTCCTATTGACTTTAATTTTTTTTGCATTTTTTGAAAACTTTTACATTTCACTTTCTGTTTTAATGTATGCACTCAGACCTTGACAACCTTTGGTAAGCATCTCTCCCATTCATTGCCATCATTTGGGTTGACAGACAGTATCTGCTTTTCTTTGTGTGTGTAGTCACTAGTCCCACAGACCCAACCAGCTGCAGCAGCACCCACTGGTGCACTCTGCACAGGGGACTGCACAGAGGTGGTGAGGATGAGTGTGGCAAGCAAGCAGAAACTGAGTAAATTGCCAAGAAATGCTCAAGTGCAGGGGGAGCCATGACTTGTGTCCTGGATGGACATTGCTGTTAGTAGGAGAGTGTCCCTGTCACTGTCCCAGCTCACCCCTGTCTGTGTGGCACTGCATGGCTCAGGGTGGCAGAGGGGGCACGAGGTGTGTGTGTGCTGGAGCTGGCAGTGTCTGTGTGTGTGTGTGTGCCTCTGGAGCCTGGCAGTGTCTGTGTGTCCCCCAGCAGTGTCTGTGTGTCCCCCAGCAGTGTCTGTGTGTCCCCCAGCAGTGTCAGTGTCTGTGTGTCCCCCAGCAGTGTCTGTGTGTCCCCCAGCAGTGTCTGTGTCTGTGTGTGCCCCAGCAGTGTCTGTGTGTGCCCCAGCAGTGTCTGTGTGTGCCCCAGCAGTG
>PYHW01009577.1:129391-141499 GCA_013186435.1 Turdus rufiventris | reverse complement strand
GTTACCTCACTGGGGGATTTCTCATTAGGGGTTACCTCATTAGGGATTTCTCATTGGGGAATCCTGAGGTTTGCAGTCAAGCTGTGTCAGCCCTGCTCCTCCCTGTGCCCAGTGAGGAGGGGATGTCTCCATCCTGCACCCACCAGGAGCCAGTGCTGGAGGAGGGCTGGTGAGGGATGAGATGTGTTTGAGAAGTTCTTACCCCACCAGAGGAGAGAGCCTGAGAGAAAACACCCAGGGCATCCCCCAGCTTTGGCAGGGGGTGTTTGCTTCTCTGCCCAGGGGTCATTGCTGGTGCTGAGGCTCTTGTCTTTATTGGGGGCTCTGGAGTAAACTCTTGGGCTCTGTTTTGCATGTGGATGGGAGGGACAGAAAGAATTTGTGATGGAAAGAACAGCAGTGAAACAAGGAAGGAACAGATGAGGCAGATGCAGAGCAAGAGGACCTGGCTCTCTGGGACAGAAGGAAAAATAAATAAACAGGAAAAAGCCAGGTTGTGGTGTTGAAATCATGGATCTGAGTAGAAGAAATCCTCATTGATTTGAGAGCACCCAGGGTTTTAGGTTTAATGTGTTGCAAAAGCATTAGTACATTACAAACATTAGCAGTTTTGTATTTCCTGTGCTGCAGTAAATGTTCAGTTCACAGTAAATTCACAGGCAGTATCTCTGTTTTACACCTCTGCTTTTCCATGGGCTGTTGGCTGGATCCCTGATCCAGAAACCTGCTAATAAAGGTGTGGAAGAGAGTTCAGTATTTTGGGTGGGGGTCACAAGCTTTAGCTCTTCAGTTAACTTCTGCTGACCAACAAATCCAGATGTGCAATCCAGCCAATGCTAAATGGACTGAAAACTTACTGCTGTTTAACTTGCACAGATCAATATTTTTGATCTGACAGTAAGCAAAACCAGCTTTGGGATCCTTGTCCTCAGTTATTGATGAGGTGTTTTTCACAAGCAGCTCTTGGTTGCTCTCCCTCATTAAGGGAAGGAAGAAGGACAAAAATGTTGTTGTGATTGAGAGACTCTGAATTTCTGCTGTCAAAACCAAACCAGAAGCTATAGCAAAGCCTGAAGTTGAAATAAAATGACCTGGTTTTTGATAAGGTGAATAATTTACTTTTCAGTGATGGTGGCTAATTCAAACTCCTTCCCACCCTGAAAAGAAACAGATGAGGGAGATGCAAAATGGATCATGACAATCTTCCAGAAACAGTACAGCTGGAGGCAGGAGATGGGGAGAAGGATTGACAGTGTTTCTGTGCTGTATCCATCTCTGACAGGGAGGCAGAACTGCTGATAGCTTTACCTGAAGTCTCTGATTCTGACCATCTTGGAAAGCCCATGTTAACCAGAATTTATTTGTGTCCTTTATTTTTCAGGCCTTTCTTGAAGCAGCAAAGAATGTATTTTGTATTTGCTCATATGCTGACTTCTGTTTCCACATGGCTGGCAATAATTCTCCTGATCTTTATCAGCCTTTTCCCAGAAATTCTTCTAATAGTTTTAAAAAATATAAAAGAGAAAAATCATCAGGTAAGGAACAAGATGATGTATCACACTATTTTTAGGAAGACCTTTCTTACCCTCAGGCACCAGATGAACCTCTAAGAATACCACATACCACTCACATCTCAAGGAAGGCTTTCCAGAGGCTTGTCTTGTTCTTTCACATCCCAAAAATGTCAAGAGTTATTCTAAAAATGCTGCTGAGATCTGTAGCAGGGAGAGAGTCCACCTGTGCCTTCCCTTAGTTGCCTTCCCTGGGTGGGATGTGGTTCTGGAGAAGTGAGCCAGCCTCGTCCAGCCTGAGCTGAGCACCAAACACACCTTACCTTGTCCTGGAAAAGCTGCTGTGTGTCAGAAAACAGAGGATGTCCCCCAGGAATGTCCTCAGGTGCTGGGAGCAGGGGCAGGTCTGGTCACATTTGCCCATCCTCAAAAATAACCAAAGGCTCAGACCATGATGTTCACTCTCCCAGGAAGTTGTCAGGTTTCTTAAGAGCTTTCCTTCACTGCTGGGGAGGAGGGCTCCCTTTGGAAGTGGAAACCTCTTCAAAGTTTCCTCCATTGCTCCTACATTCTTCTGAGCCCCAGCCCCTTGTCTCTGCTTGCCCAGAGAGGGTTGAGCCTCCCCTGGCAGGGCTGAGCATCCCCTCCTGCAGCCCCATCTCCCTTCCTGCAGCCCCTGCTCCCCTCCTGCAGCTCCCTGCTCCCCTCCTGCATCCCCTCCTGCAGCCCCTCTCTTCCCCTGCCCTGGGCCAGCACATGGCAATTGCCAGCCAGCCCTGGGCTCTTGCCCGGGGGTTTGCACATCCCCATGCAGAGCTGCAGGGACACAGGTGGAGTCACAGGCAGCCAGGTGCCCCCACCCCTGTCACTGACAGAATCACAGAAAGCTGTCACTGACAGAATCACAGGAAGCCTGGGGTTGGAAGGCCCCTTAAAGCTCAACCAGTTCCAGCCCCTGCCATGGCAGGGGTGCCCTTCACTGGATTCACTGCTCAGGGCCCCTCCCTGGCCTTGAACACTTCCAGGGATGGGGCATCACTGAAGCTGAGAGCCGTGGAGATGTAGGAGAGCTGTGGTTGTGTTTTCTGAGCATCCATGTCACTTCCTGCACTCGAGTATGGTTTCATAGTTTGTAGCTGGACACCCCAGCTGTGCTGGCTGGGAGTGAGCTGCTCTCAGCTGCAGGCACAGGACAGGGAGGAGCAGTGCCCTGAAGGGTGACCTGGGGGTTTCTGAGCCCCAGCTCCACTCACCTGGCAGGTGACCCATTTTTGCCTTCAGCTGCTGCCCAAAGATCCATCCCCCCTTGCAGTGCTTACTTTTATATTCATTGAACAAAGGCTCTTGTGAAATCACTTAGCAAAGCAAAGTGAGTGTCAGCTAGAAAAGTCTCTTCAGATGTGCATCCCAAAACAAATACAGGCTGAGGCCATATTTAAATGTACATTTTGAGTAAGAGCTTTATTTTAAATGTCTGAAGGAGATACCAGCTCTGGATATCTGTGTCAGCCATCAGACACCAAAGTCAGCTGCCTGGTTTGTAAAGACATCTAAGACCAGGTAGAAGATTTCAAATTGAAACCCTTATTGAGAATCCTGACCTTAATATTGAAATAAAATAAAGATTAGTGTCCCAAGGGAAGCATTAAGTGAAGAACAAAATTAGGGACACTGTACAGGGGCCTGAGCCACAACTTGGTGGCCAAGGGCCCCTTCTGGAAGGGGAGGATGGACTTGAGGCCAGGTTGTTGATCCCAATGGGACAGGGTTTCACCCCAATTTCCTGTAACACAGTGCATCAGCTCTGCTCAGCCTTTATTAAATTTTCTGTGTGGAAATGTGGTTTTTGTTCTGTTTTGGTTCTGTTTGTTTTTTTAACTGCAAGGCGCATTTGTGTTTTCCTTGGTTTCTGCCTTTCTCTTTCTTGTACTGCAATTTTCTGTCTTTTGTGCTGTTGTGAACTAGGTAACGAAGCGCCTTCCTTCCTCAGGAACATCCACTATCTTCATGCTTTCTCAAACTTCCAGCAATCACAGCTTTTCTTGGAGTGAATAAGGTGATTTCCTTTCTGAGTCGCAATGTGTTGCTTGCTCAACTGCTTTTCTCTTCCTTCTAATGCCTAACTCCTGAGAACCCGCCTTTAGATTTGCTCACGCAGCAGAACCTTGCTTTTCCCCACCTTTTGCCTTAATTTAAATCTTCTGCTGAAATATTTAGTCTGTTTCTTCCCCTTGGGTCTGTGCTGCACCTCAGGTGGGTGAGCTGGTCGTGCTCAGGATGCCCAAGTGAGGGGACACCAAGCTGGTTACACTCCCCTTCCTTGTGTTAGTGGAGCAGATAGGAGTGGGACAAGGTGGAATTGATGTTGATTGTCCTCTGGATGATTTGTCAAATGGCTCAGGCGTGTCTGACCTAGGAGGAGCTTCCAGCCCAGTCCAGCCCAGCTGTCAGTGCTGCTGTCGTTCTTTGTGAGTGATTAAACCACAGCAAGGGAGAGTCTTGGACTTGTGACCATGGCACTGGTGGGGTCACCCACAGCAAAGCACCTTGATTGCCTGGATCCACAGCACATCTCCACCCTGACCTGCTGCTCTGAAAACACCAGCTGGGTGGAGATCAGGGATGTGTTCCTCCTCCCCAAAAGCACCTGCAGCATGAATGTGCCAGCATTTTGAGAGCAGGGCAGTGTGTGAGTGCCATGGCCCCTGCAGGCACAGCAGGCAGTGGGGGCTGTGTGCTCTCCCTGCTGTGTGCTGGGCTGTGCAGGGTGTGTGTGGGGTGGTGTTTGCCCAGGCAGGCTGGGCTCTCTGTGCTATATTTCTCTTTGCCTCGCTGTTGCAGAGCAGCAGGAAGGCACCTGATTCATTGTCGGCCAGACCTTCTGTCAGACCACTTCTTTTAAGAACATTCTCAGATGAGTCTAATGTGTTGTAACAGGTACCCTGTCTGCAGGAGTTGGGATGGTTCTAAAGGCATTGATTAACCAAATGTAACTCTCTCCAGATCAATTAAACCATGGTTCTTGTAATCCTCTGGGCTGTCGGTGTGGGGCACCTGTCCTTGTGGAATGGAGATGCAATGCTTGGGATGCATTTTAATTTGGGGATGTTGTACTCCAGCTTCTTCAGAATCTGTATCTGTACAGAACCTTTTAAATATTCAGCAATATGTAAACAAATATTTTAATCTAATTGCAACTTCAGTCTAATATTGACAGAAAATTTAATTTGAGAGTGCAGTGTGAATGGTGCTAGCACTGGTTATAAAAGCCAACACTGATACATTTACAGAGAAGGATGGAAATCTCAGTTGTTAAAATGATTCCAGTATTGCATCTGAATTGTACCAAAATCGTTTTCTCTAGGGTGCATGCTGTCCTGTCGGATAGAAATAAGTATGTTTTAATTCATCTGCATAGATGGACACTAAACACAAGTACTTATCTGTGTGTCAGCACATGGCACAGAGGCATCTCTAGGTGTCTGTGTCTGCACACACCCAGAGCATCCTCCTATGAATTCACTTGATTTTAAACTTGTAGTAAGCCAATAGCAGAATAAAAAAAATAAAAGTGCCGAATTGAATTCACAATTCTGCTTTTAGGGGAGGTGTTTGTGTGGTGTCTGCTGCAAACATAAATCTGCAGATTGCCTCCAAACCTCTCTCTCACCTTTGTGCCCAGCCTGCTGCTAAAGAAATTGGGTTTGTGGGCAGGCCAGGGCCAGCAGCCAGGCCTGCAGCTGGGCTGTGCAGCCAGTCCTTCCCCACTGACATTAGGTGGTGCTCTCCACCAGCACAAACTGGTGCAGACCGGTGTGGGAGGTGGCTGGACCAGCACACAACAAGAGCCACAGTGGGGCAGATGCCACTTCCAGACTTCACGCAGCATTTTGCAAATTGTGAAAATTGATTTATCATCTGATTACTTGGTTGTGAATGATATTTGGCACTTTTATCATGGGCTAATCATTCTTCTTCTCCTATATAATTTTTTTTTAATTACCAGGGAAAAGGTTTGAGAGTTTGGGAATGAAACAGTTGCAATACATGTTTGTTTTCCTTCTGATTTTTGCAGGCTGGCCCCTTTGATCTGCCTGTGTTAGTGTCATACAAACGTATAGAGAATGGTTATGTGAAGGCTGAAGATGCTGTTTCTAATTTGGCAGAAAGATATCCTCTCAGGATACCTTAAAGTGCTCCCCACAAACACTGCATCTTGTCCTGCTGTAGGAACCCTGGTTGTACCCTGGCAGTGCCCTTTGCTGGGACAAGGACTGTGAGCAGCCGGGCCATGATGGGCTTTGCTCCTGTGGCTTCCCTGCCCTCCCAGAAACACCAATTCTGCCAAGTCCTGCATCACTGGAGGCTGAGAAGGCATCTCTAGGAGTGCACCCAGAGCAGCATGGATGAGGTGCAGGAGTGCAGGGCCAGCCCCTTCCCCAGGGCTCCTGTGCCCACTGCAGACCTGTCCCAGAGCGCAGAGCTGCTCACAGCTCGTGCTCTGCCTGACCAAAGACGTAGCACAGACTTCAGCCAGTCCCCTTCCCCTGCAGCCCCTCGAGGTGCTGGGAAGAGGCTGCTCCCTCCCAGCGATGGATGCAGCCCTGGAGCCCTCCCAGCCCTGGGCTCGCAGGTGCACAGGGCAGGATCAGCCGAAAATCGGGGAGGAATCTTTGCTGCTCCTCCTCCAGGTGTGGCTGCAGCAGTCTGTGTGTCCATGTGAAGAGCTGCGGTGCCACAGCATCACACAGCCAGCCTGCTGGTGGTTTATTCCTGCTGGAGGGTGAAGAAAAGGTTGTTTTGTGGCTTTTGTGATGGAAGGAACTCTTGTGGGGGAGCAAGGAGTCCCAAAGTTGTGCTGAGCCCCCGTGCCCAGGCTCTGACGTTGCTGCACTGTGCATTGCTCCAGCTCTTCAAAGGCCTGAGGGACAGGGCAGTCCTTGGCCGATCCCAGGGACGTGGCTGTGCCTGGGAACCTGCAGGTGTACAAAACTGCATCTTGAGTTATTTGCACTAAAAGAAAAAGAAGACAGTTTAAAATCGAATACATGAACCTGATCTCATTTTACATTCTATTTGTTTTTTGAATTGGCATGTTCTTTTAAAATCTACCTGCACCATGGTCGTAGGAACTTTTCTCTTTAGGTCCTGCACAGTAAAGGTGAGATGCCTGACTCTCAATATTTTTATTTTTTTTTTCCTCTGATACTTCATCCGTGGAAAGAGCAGCTTTTTTTGTTGTGTTAAGTCACAAGCAGTGACAGGCAGCCTGTGTGCCACTGCTGGTTGGTGTGACAGTCCCTCCCTCGTGCTGATATCCCCCAGAGGAGCTCCTGTGAGAAGTTTTGAGGCTCATTCAGAAGCAGCAAGCTCTGTGCTGGGTTTGGCTCCTGCTCCTCAGGCTTTGTGTCCTGTACATACAGCAAAACCATTTGGGACTGGACAGAACATTCCCCTACTGAATGCTGCAGACTGTTAATTTTTGGAAGGATCAAATCTTGCTCTCTGGCTGCCCTCCCTGTGGTTTGTGGTGTGGATCAGCTGCTGGCACATCAGGAGGATTTTGGATGGGCCTTACCTGAGTGGGAGAGGGGAGTGCACATCCCTGTGGCTGCTCTGCCAGCACCCAGCATGGGAGGGGACGGATGGACAGATGGACAGGACCTGTATTATACACTCTGCACTGGCCTCCCCACAGCTGGAGTCTGTGTCAGCACAGCTCAGCTCTCGCTGCATGCAGGGCAGGAGCTGCACTGCCAGCATGTGTCCCGTGGGCAAAGCTTTCATTTTCCTTCTTTTTTTTTTTTTTTTTTTTCTTTTTTTCCCACTTTCCTAGCTCATTTCACAGACCTAGAACTCAACTTGCAGACCTTGTCCCATTCTCAAGTTTTCTTGCTGAAATGTGGTGCCTACAGATCAAGTACACGATGAGTAAATGAAGATATGCTCTCTATGCCAAATCTAACCATTCTCCTTAACTACACGGGGGCTGACTTGTGTTTACATAACCTTTCAGAAATGGGCACTAAAATGCCTGATTCCTGTGATTCAAAACCATTCCAAGCCCAAATGGTCCCAAGCCTGACACGTTGCTTTTGTTCTGCATCGTGCTGTGCTCCAAGAGTCAGCCTGTTCCCCTGGAATTCCACTGGTGATATCTGCAGGAAGCGAAACTTGAACTGCTCAAATAGTCATGGAAATAGGGTAATTCTGCTGCCTGGCTCAACACACAGCCTCCTGAGAACCAAACCTTTCTCCTGGCAGTTCCAAGTGTCCTGTCTCCAGCTGGAACAAGCCATTGCCACAGCTGAATGTTCCAACCCCGGTGTGTGTGCTGACAGGTGGGGTGGAGTTCCTGTGGAATGTCTTGAACAGCAGCTCTTCTGGGAAAATGCAGATTTTCTCGGGCTTGGTTCTTCAGCTGGTGTAGTGCTGTGTGCCAGGACAGCCTTGGTCCTGCAGGAGAGCTGATCCTCATCACTCAGCAGTGGCAAAACCCAAATTCCTGTTGCTGTGGGTGACTTGTGAAGTCAGGGGAATCAGGAGCCCCCCTGTGAGGTTGGGGAGGGGGAGAGGTGGTGGCAGGGCTGTAGGGCAGCAGGGTTGGAGTGGCCGTGGTGGGACAGCAGTGCCAGGCTGGCTGCTCCTGTTCCTGGTGCCACCACACTTCTGGTGCTCCCCAGGTGCAGTCAAAGCTCAGTCCAGGCTTTCGGTGGAGAAACTTGAAGGAAAAAAGGCTGGGGTTTTCTCATCATCATTTGTTGAAGTTGTATCACTGACTAGTGACACTGAAAGATAAGGAAAGTAATTAAGATTCCCTCTAAAACTCTTATGTGATAACAGTGGAGCTTGGTGTAGTCATAGCGACTTCAAAAACTAATCCTAATCGTTATGAGAATATTACAAATGACTTGGAATTGCATAAAAGCTTCAAATTGAATTTGTATACACTCAGTTGAAAAACTTTCCTAATACTGCACCATTTATCCAATTTCCCAGCTATCAATTTTTTTAAAAAACCATGTAGTATATAGAAAATGTAAATGATATACAGGCAATGAGCAGATACATTTTCAGCTTCTTGCAAAGAAAAAGGACTGCAACCTTACATTTTTTTCACTTAAATGCAATTTTATACATTTATGTTGCTTTATATCAAGGAAATTGAATGTGAATGTTACCTTTTATGAATGCAACTTGCTCTTTTTTCATTACAGAAACTTTTGTTTGAAGTAATCAATAAACTTTGGTATGTTGTTCTGATTAATATATATTTGTTGTCTGCCTCATGTCCTTGGATGCTCCTGGGAGCATTGATTGTGTAGGTTTTTCCAGGGCAGTGCTAGGGGGACAATCAGCATTTTCGCTGGGGAGGAGATGCCAGCAGGGCCAGGTTTGGTTGTTTGATGGGGAGCAGCATTTGCCTGAGGAAATTCTGCTTGCTTCTCATCCATTTTTATTTTTCTAGCAGTGTATCAGCAATTACTGGTATCAGCTGCTGTGCATAGCTGGCCTGTGTGCTCTCAACTCATTTCCTTCAAAATGAATGTTTAACTAAGAAACTGAATCCTGTGAATTAAGTGAATAAATTGATTTAACTTTCTAGAATAGGTGAACCCAGCTGACATTTAGGAACTGGCTGAGAAAAACCTAAATCCACGTGCCTGATTTCCATTCGTGGAGTGTTTTCATTGCTCTGTTTTGGTTCTTGGTTCTGTGTCGTGGCTGCCTGTAATAAATAAATATTTTTTAGTTCAAAGTCTCGAAGTACACAAATGAGGTTTGCAAAGTTCCTGGTGCTGGTGCGGTTCAGGCCCAATATTTGCATTGGTGAAATTCCAACAGCACAAGGAAACGGCTGCAGCACGACTGGCACTGTTTGTGTCGTGCACAAGAAAAATATTCAGACCTAACTTTCTTTTCACAGGGGTCCGTTTCAAGCTGAAATGTTTGCAATGACAGACTGACAGTTTGAAAAATTCTGTTTTGGCTGCTCTGATCCCTGCAGCTCCCATCAGGCACCGCAGGACAGATGGCTGAGCTATTTAAAACAAACTAACCTTTCCAAAGCTGCCCGTGCTATGGGAAACCTGATGCACGCAGTGAGAATCTTCACGGGGCCAGGCAGTGAGAGTGAAAATCACCCCAGAGCTGGAGAGGGTTTTCCTCTGAGCTGGCTGCCAGGATGAACTGGGAGCGATGGGAGCTGACCATGTATATCAGAAAGCACCAGAATGAGCATTTCAAACACCCGTGTAGCCCTTCTGGTTAGAGAGGAGAAGCAGAGGCACGGTGTAAGGTGTTTTTTACCAGGGACAGCAGTGTTTAAGGTCGGGGATGTGCAGGGTCAGCGTGTCCTTGTCCCTCGCTGTCCCTGTCCCTCGTGTCCCTGCAGCTGTTGCAGGACGTGCATCCACAGCGTCCTCACTGCTGGGATGGGGCTTTGCTTTTGGATTTCACACGTCTGGGGATAACCTGCTGAGCTGGAAAATACACAGTGGCCTGGAGAAAGGGTGTGTGTGTGTGCACTGTGAGAGTTCCTTTCCAAAACCCGGAGCTGTAAGAACAAATGGGGCAGGTGTGACTGACAGGGGAGGAGAGTGGCAGAACAGAGTGGAGCCCTTTGGGGTTTTTTCCACATTCAAGCAGGAGACATTAAATCCTGCTGATGAAATCTGTGCAGCTGTGGCTGCCTTCAGCAGGGCCAGGATTTGCCAGGCTGGGGAGGGTCGGCTCCACCTGCACCAGCTTGGAAAGACCTGCACTGGGCAGCACCCCTGGGAGGGGGAGATGCTGCTGTGTGCTCCAGAAATCCTAAAATCCCTGTCCATGGAGACCAGCCCGAGGTTAATTACTCCTCTGCACAAGCAGTTTGCTGTTGCTGTGCTTGCTCCAGAGGTGAGCAATTCCCTTGGACATCACTTTGACTGCAACCTGTGTTTAGCCAGCTCTGCTTTTCNAAAAAAAAAAAAAAAAAAAAAAAAAAAAAAAGTTGGGTTCTTTTTTCAAATTCAAGAGGTTTTGAATTTTTATTTGAGTGGGCTTTTTCAGCCCCTGATGTGGAATTAATGAAATCAGTTGGAATTCTTCCTACACCTTCTCCCTAAGATTAGATTTGAGGATGAGGCATTGCACCCACATTAAATGAATCTCTGCAAACAGGTGCTGCAGGTGCTGTCAAGATTTTCCATTGCTTTTGGGGCTCTTGCCCCTCACACACAAGTTAGTATGTGCCACTCTCATGGGGGACAGAAAATCCCTGAAAAAGAAGCAGCCGTGTTTCTGGTTGACATTTTTTTTCCTTTTTCGTCTGTCTCCTTGCTCGTTCTCTCTCAGTTTGTCATCTCCTGGGCAGGCACAGGGTTACACTCGGCTCTGGAGGAGCTGGCCATGCCAGGAAGCTCCTGGCAGTGTAAAATGTGGGAATCTGGTCCCTGTGGATGCCTTGCTGGGATAGCAGAGCATCCCCTGCACGGTGGTACAACAAAACAGACCTTGAGCACTTGGATGGGTGCACTTCTCCACGAGCTGTGGCAGTTTAGGACAACCAGCATTCCTGCAATAGGAATGCAGCAGGAACTTCCCTGACTTCCAGCCTTGCCTATCAGCCTGATTTGTTCATGAGGAGCTGCTCATGAACTCTCCCTGTCACACAAGAAGTGCTTCATGACCAGGCAGAAAATCCTCAATCCGAGCTTGGGTAGTGAGAACCTGCTGTGTCACAAACAAGGAGCACTGACTGAACAGGTTGTCTTTCCTTGAAAAATTCTGTACCCATGCAAGAAGGGCCTACCAAAAGATGCTGGGTTTATATTACCACTGTTAGACCCTGGCTCTTTAATTAATAGCCCTGACTGCTGAAGTGTTGAGAAAAGGCTGCTATTACAGTGAAGAGCATAATTAAAAGGTTGTTTTGGAAAAACAGGAACATCTACTCCATGCTACCTTCCTGGGCAGCTCAGGCTGCTGTTGAGAATGAGCTGGCATCGTTTGAACCTCAGCATCAGGAAAGCTGAGAATGATGGGTCAGCCCAGTACTGTGCTTGGAGCTCTGGCCAGCACTGGCTGCAGTATGGTTTAATGTACGTCTCATAAATCGTTCAAGGAATTTGCTAGAATGCTGCTTGCAGAGGATGGAAATCCTTTTAAATTTTTTTTTCTCTATAGATGTGCTATAGGCTCTAAGGCAGGGAGTAAATCCAGCTGCAGGGTGGTTTGCTGGGGGACACAGGGTACGGTGGTAAATCAAAGAAAAAAAAATGAATAAAGGGGAGGGAAAGGAAGGAAAAGGGAAAAGGGGGAGGAAGGAAAAAGGAGGGGAAAAGGAGGGAAAGAAAGCTAAAGAGGGAATAGAAAGAAATGATGGGGAAAAACCTAAAAACCGGGGCTGAGCCGGGGCTGTACCAGGGCTGTGACGGAGTGATGCGAGGCTGTACCGGGGCGGTGTCGGGCAGTACCGGGGCGATGCCGGAGCTGTACCGGGGCGGTGCCGGGGCAGTGTCGCGGCGGTGCGGAGCGATGCGGGCGGGGGTTGATGCGGGGCTGTGTCGGAGCGGTACCGGGGCTGTACCGGGGCTGTACCGGGGTGGTGCAGGGC
>PYHW01009577.1:79433-101563 GCA_013186435.1 Turdus rufiventris | reverse complement strand
AGGAATGGGGCCACAGGGCAGGGACAGGGATCACCCCACAGGGCAGGGATCACCCCACAGTTTAGGGGGCAGGGATCACCCCACAGTGCAGGGATCACCCCACAGTTTAGGGACAGGGATCACCCCACAGGGCAGGGATCACCCCACAGTTTAGGGGGCAGGGATCACCCCACAGTTTAGGGACAGGGATCACGCCACAGTGCAGGGGCAGGGATCACCCCACAGTTTAGGGACAGGGATCATCCCACAGTTCAGGGCAGGTTCCAGCCCCACAGTTTAGGGCTGTGTATAAACCAGCCTGCAGTGCCCACTTTTCTCTGTGGAGAAATAAAACCCATCACGTTTTCATTTGTGTAGAAAGCCCAGCAGCACTCAGTACAGGCCATCTGTTGCTTTTAATTCCGCATCTATTAATTTCAAATATCAAAACCACTCGTTGGCTTTTGTCTGAAATGAGGTCTGTTGGCTTTTTTCTTTTGTTCCTTCTAAGACCCTGAAACACAAAAGCAGACGAGAAACTGTGCACAGATTGTGGTGACAGCAAGACATGGGATCCTTGTCTCTCTCATGACAGCCCCAAGACTGGTACAGCTGATTCCTGAATTCAAATAATTAGTCAATCAGAATAATTTATGTAGCCGGGATGCTGAACAGAAACTGGTGGCAAGCACAATGAAAAGATGACAGAAATTAATTAAACAGAGTAACTAAGAAATTAACCCCACTGATAGACTGAACAGAACAAGTCAAGTTACCACCTGTTTGACAGTCGGGCCACTTTGCTTTGTGGCTGATGGATGGCTGTGAATCAAAAGAGGAGCAGTGGAGTGAGGTGTAAGAGATGGAGTAAGAGCCACCTGCAGTCTGTGCCAGGCTGCATCGTTCCCGCTGTCCTCTGAGGCTCCTGCCTGTGCCACCATCCCTGGGTTTGTGCCCTGCCCCATCTCAGGGTGTAGTGGCAGGCTGGCAGTGGGAACTGGTGGGACAGGAGAGGTTCCTGCAGCTCCTGCTGATGCTGTGTTGGTTCTGTTTAGGTGGCTTGGAGCTGTCTGGGGCAGGCAGACACTGAAGCAGGTCTGGCCTTTGTGCAGGTTCTCCCTGAGGGGTTCTGCCATTGTTTCTCCTGCATAGAAACCTGCCCATCTCCAGGGTGGGCTCTGACTCCTCCAGCACCAATGGACCCATCCACAGCTCCTTCCTTCAGGGCTCCTGCACCTCAGCTCACCAGCCACGTGTGCTTTCTGTTCTCTCCCTCCTCATTTCTGTGTTTGGCCTCCTTTTCCTGAGAACACTTGGCCCAATGCACGTTTGCTTTGGGCTGAGCCCAGCCAGCACACAGCACCTCAGCTGATGCTGATGGCAGCACCAGGGTTTAACCTTTCCCTGAGCACAGGCTGTGATGGGAGTGGTGCTGTGAGGGTCAGTCCTGGCTTTGTTCCCCCATGGGATGCTCCTCTCCTGACCTTGATGGAGAAGCGCAGCCTTCAAGCTGTGGAAAATCTCACTCGATGACATGAACTTGTGGAACTGCTCATCAGGAGGGAGCTGGGGCAGTGCTGGCCTCCTGAATCATTGACCAGTGGTGGCCAGTCCATGGCTTGTGCAGCTCCAGGCGTTAATTCTGTGTTCAGAGGACTAAAACATCTGCTGGGAGTCCTTTGGTGTGTTGGGTGTTGGTGCTTCTGTTCACACAGGGAAACCAAGGCAGGAGAAACACAAAATTATCCTCACCTCACAACCAGCAGCCTGAATGAGGAATGTTCTGTGTTATACAGGAAGAGATTACAGCAGTCACAAAAGAGGGAAAGTTGCTTTTGAGCAGTTTTGAAGAGCCTGACTCTGGGGAATGCAGTCAGGAGCAGCAGCAGGAGAGGCCTGGGGACTGGGAGACTGTGAATCGGTGAGTGCTCCCTGTTCCTGACTCTCCTCACTTTCCAGTGGAAACACTCACATTATTTAGGTGTGGATGTGCTGTTTAGGTCACCCAGCAAAAACAAAGGTACCACAGTTTTGGTCCAGTCTGTCAAATTGCTGGGTGACTTCTCTCATGATTTCACTTGGCCTGATCTTTATCCCCCTGTTCTGATGGGGCTGTGGAGCAGATGCAGGGCTCTCCCATGCCAGGTTTTACCCAGATAAATGGAGATAGCAGCAGCTGCCTCACACAGATGCTGTCCCCTGCATTGATGATTTCATTCAGTCTCTCTCTGAGATCATATGTGCATGTCTGTTGACTTCTTCTGAGACCTTGGGTCCAGAAGAACCTGTGTAAGTGATCTCTAGGTCTTGTCCATCTCTGCTTGCCCTCTGTCTGCAGTTTGCTCCAATCCTGTCCTTTTTCTGTGCCCAAGGTTGCTTGGTCAGCTGCGGGAGATGGAGACTGCCTTTGATGGCTTCTGGGAAAAGCACCAGTTAAAAATGGAGCAATACCTGCAGCTCTGGAAGTTTGAGCAAAGTTTTCAAGAGGTAGGATCAAATGTGCTTCCACTGGGAGAAGGGAGACTTGGAGATCTGATGGAGAGAAGTTTTTATGCTTTTTATTTTGAGAGTGTTTAATTTCTGCTGCTGTTCCCTGCCTGAGGCAGGGCTTGGGGAGATGGCTGTGCTTCCTCACTGAGAGCTAATTCAAGTTTCACTGCCCTGCAGTGGCTTTTGCTGATGGAAGCATCTCTGAATTCAGAAATTAGTTCTTGGACACTGGTTGTATTATTGGATGTAGCAATCTTAGCTCAAGTGTGATTAATGCTGGGCTCAGAGTGATTTCCTGCCTGTGCTTTGTGCCCTCTCACAGCAGCCTTCTTCTCTGTGTCTAGGTCAAGAATGCCATTGAATTTTTAATGGGTCAGCAGGCAGAGCTGCCTGACAGTGGTGACAGCGTCCCCCAGGTGAAGCAGAGGCTCAAGGACTTGGAGCATTTTGATGGCATGGCTCAGGTGAGCTGATCTTGCACACAAGCAGCACTGATGAAACACAAGAGCCACATTCTGTGCTGTGGAGTGTTTGCTGAAATCACCTGGTTCTGGTTGATTTGCTGGTAAGTGCTGCACTAAAGGATCGATTCTGTGTCTCTGCTCTGAGCAGCCACGCTGTGATCACTCTGAAAGCCAGAAACAGGCTATTTAATTATCACAGTTAAAATAAATTGCTGAGCCACCGTGAAAATCCGGAACAGATAAATGTCTGAACATGGGGGAGGTGTGGGATTTAATGAGCTGGAAGAAGAATTATTTATATTTTAAGTGCTTTAACTATGCTAATAGGCAGAAACTTGTTACCAGGCACATGGAGTTGCAAAAAAAGTTGTATCCTGACGTGTCTGTGACTTGAACATAACATATGGGGGAAGACTAAGAGATGTAGAGGAAAGAAGAGTGAAGAGAAATTATTCACAGGAGCCCAGCTAAGGATGTGACCTTTGCAAAGGGATGTGCTGGGCACGTGGGCCAGGGTCAACAGAGAAATCCTGAGGGATCTGGGCACAGAAAAGTTCTAGAGAAAGGTCTTGGGCTTGCTGGCCATTTGGAAGAAATGTTTGTGGAGAGAGGGAGGAGAATGCCAGTGGAAAGCCAGCCCTGGAGAAGCCATGAGCATTATACTGAGGTGTGCAGAGGAGATGTGTTCCTGGCCTCCAGATCAAGCTGAGCTACTCCAGTTCCCTTTGCCTGGCAGCAGTGCCTGAGCTGGACCTCGGCTGCAGTGTGCTCAGGGTGCAGAGATTGCCAGCAGCCACTCAGTGTTGCTGGTTTGCTGAAATGCTGCTTTATTCTTCATCCTCTTTACGGATAGCAAAGGTTTTTCCTTCCCAGGTGATGGGGGTACCAGTTATCCTGTGCAATCCACCCGTGCTGGCTCCTCTAACAGCATCCCCATCGCCTGTGGTGTGACACTGAGGTGTGACACTGCGGTGCAAGCGTGCCCGAGCTGTGTCCTGTCCCTGCAGGAGCTGATAGGCAAGGCTCAGGTGGTGATCCTGCACGGCCACCAGCTCGCAGCCAACCACCACTACGCCCTGAACCTGATCTGCCAGCAGTGCAACGAGCTGCGGCACCTCGGTGACCTCCTGGCTGAGCGCGTCAGGAGCAAGCAGGCGCACCTGCAGAAAACCTTGGAGCTGCACACCCGCCTCCAGCAGGTAGAGTTCAGAGACACACAGCTCTGGGGACAGCTGGCCAGCTCCTCCCTGGGGTTGGCCTCTCTTCTGAGCCGGGAGCAGCTGGAATTTGGGTTTGTGCAGCAGCTGATGGGAGGGAGGAGTTCCACAGCCCTCCCTGAGCTGGGCAGGGGAATGCTGGTGCTGTCAGGGCAGCAGAAAGAGCTGGGCATCTCCATGAGCACCAAGCTCCGTGCTGCTCCTGGTCGTGCTTTCATGCTGCATCCGTGCATTAATTGACTTTGGAGTTCTCGTGCCCAGTGTGGCAGAGGTAATTCTGTCAGTAAACTCCAGCTCTTTTTTCTGAGTGATTTATTAAGAATGAGCATAGCTGGGTGTAAAATAAGGTGACAGATTGGTAGATGGGCACAGCTGCTGTGTGCTAGCATGGGAGTGGAGTCATGTGGCTCCAGCACTCCTTGATATCTTAATCAGCATCAAATATTCATTTAGGGAAATTCACACTAATTAGGCCAGAAGGCACAGGGCTGTAATGCGCTCGAGGCCAATTAAGAGAAACAGTGAATTTTGACCCTGTCCCATTCCCTGTTCATTTTCTTCTCTGTGTGCTCCACTCCGGCATGGTGCTGGCCTGTGGGGGCACTCGGATCCTTGGCAGCCTCTCAGCTGCAGGACAGGGCTATCCTGGCTGCTTCAGGCCTGGTTGGTGCCTGGGGCTGTGCTGGAGCACAGCAGGGTCTGCTCTCCACGAGTGCCTTGCTGCTCACAGCACTGGACACTCTTGTTCTTGGCTGGAGCATCTTCTCACCTGTGCACACCAACGAGCCCCAGGAAACCTGCCAGCCTCCCTGGAAGCCCCACAGTACCACTGCAGCTCTCCCAGCTGGAGAAATGAGCACCTGCTGGTCCCTGGGGTCAGCTGTGCACTGGTACATTCCAAAATCACCACTGATTTTAGCCAGGTACGGGCAGGAACAACTTGCCTGGGTCTGTTGAGCACTGCAGTTACCTCACAGAAAAAACGTGGCTTTTCTGCTTTCTCCTCAAAGCACACTGAGTGCTGAGGTCTTTGTGAGGCTGAGCTGCATGCAGAGGCGGTCAGGGATGCTCCTCAGGAGGAGGTGGCGGTGGAGGTGGCATTGAGGTCTCTGTCCCCGTGCTGTCCCCAGGCGCTGCAGTGCTGTGATGAAGGTGCCTACCTGCTCGCCAACCAGCAGATGGACAAGTGCCAGTCCAAAGAAGGGGCTCAGAAAGCCCTCCAGGACATTGAAAGATTTCTTGAAAGCTCTTCAACCTACTTAAACTATGATCCCCAAGCCCTCTACTACGATTTTGAGTCAGTCTTAACTCCTGAGCTGAAGGTAAGCCAGGCTCTAGCTCCTTGTCACACAGGTGAAAAGCAGGGTTGGGCTGTGGCAGTGCTGTCACCTTCCGAGTCCCCTGCTGGGTCAGAGTGCAGATCAGCAGGGATTTGTGTCTCTTGTCCCTCAGTGCCAGGTGCAGGCCGTGCAGCTGAAGCTGGAGAACGTCCGCAGCCTGTTCGAGAGCCGCCAGTCCTGCTTCAAGAAGCTGCTGGACAAACACGTGAGACCCGTCCAGCTGGTGGCCCCGAGACCAGAGAACCCCCCCAGATCCAAGTCACCCTTGTTCTCCCCCAAACACGGTAAAGTGTTGTGCAGTTGTGGTGGTTTCAGCTGCTGGTTTTGCTTTGAGGCAGGACGAGTAAGGCTTAAGGTGGTTTTGAGAAGCTAACTAAACCTTGCTGGCAGCTAGAGTCACTGGATTGTGTTAAATACATATCAGGTGATTTATTAACGTTCCAGTGTTTGTGGCCATGTTCCCATACCTGTGGGAAGGATGAAGCTGGTTGCTGGTTCCTCTTCCTAATCGGGGAAAAAGAGCTGGAAGTAGTGCACACCTGCAGTTCTGCTTTACTGGCATCCTGCTGATGGTGAATTAATAATGGGAACTGGTGAATTAATTCTGCAGGAAAAAAAGGGCAGGGTTTATACATTTATTAGCTTGCCTATTCTCTGTGGCTGTCTCGAGCTGGAAGTGACATAAAGTTAGACTGATGTTTGCAAAGGAGTTTGGAGAAATGAGGAGCTCGAATCTCATGAAGAGAAATTAGCTGGATGCTTAACTCCTTTTGATTCCTCAGGGTGTCTTCCTTAAATCCCAGTTGTGGAATAATTGATGCCCATAAAGGTACAAATTCTCACTGAACTGAGGTCACTGAATGTTCTGCCTTAGTTTTGGTAATGGGATGTGGCACCATGTTAGTTTAAATTATAATATTCAGACTTTCATCCTTGGCAGCCCTGAGTGTATCTGGCAGAATTAAGAGATTCCAAAGTAGCATCTGTGTATTTTCAACCAGGGACTTGCTAAATTATGTCAGAATATTAAATTCAATCATCTGACAACATAAAAGCAATTAAACATTTGTGGTTTAGCACAAGGTTTTTATGCCGAGTTAACAAATACTGGTTATGGTGAGTTGCAGCAGGTGTCACACAGCACCAAAGCTGCTTTCAGTTCAGGGAATGAGAAATGTAAATATCCAAGTGGAGGGGTGGGAATGGAACTGGATGCAATGAGGGAAATCAAACTACTCAAGATGCAGCCAGTGCAGCAAATAAATCCCAGATTTCCTCTTCCCAGGCTGATGCCACCCTCTGTAAAGCACATTATCTTCTGCAGCCCTTTCCTCAATCAGTAAAAAAGCTCTGAGTGTTTAAACTAGAGCATTGCCCATTTTACCTAGCACAGCTTTTCCAGCTCTCTAGAAAGAGGAAAAGGCTAAAGACAAATTACTGACCTAAAGAGCAGGGTGAATGGGTGGCCACCTCTGTGGGGTGTTGTGAGATGATCCTCACTCAGCTGGGTTCAGTTCATGCCTTTATGGGACAAGTTTTTCCAGCAGAGGCAGTCAGTCACCTGCAAAGCACAGGTATCCCCAGCAATCCTGCCTAAAGAATGATCAGTGTGGCAAAGACAAAGGCTCCTCTTTGGATGGATCATGACAGCAGAGCTTTTTAATGAAGTCTGTTTGATACAAACATCAAACTGCTGCAGGGCTGGCGTGATGGGCAGTGTCAAAGGCACACGCTGGGCTCTGCTGGGAGTGCTTTGGCATGCCTGGGTTTTGTGGAGAGGCTTGAAATCAAACCAACTCTGAGCACACCACTTTTCTCCTCTGTTCCTTCCTTTCTTGTGTTTCTCTGCCCCTTTCCCCCCCTTCCTTCTCTGTCTGAGGATGGATGCCTCCTCTTTTATCTTTGCCCTGGATTTGAAGCCTGTCTGAGAAATGTGGGTTTAATTTTTAAACCATTTTTTGGGGGTGGGGAGAGTAAATCTCTCCCACCCTGAGGCCTCACGTGTGGTGAGCTGTGCAGAAGTGGCACTGCAGGCTGTGGTTTATTTGCTTCTGTTGTTTTTGCTGTTATCATATGCTCAGGCTTCAGAAACTTTGTTAGGTTTATTACTGTGTTCCCTTAGTGAGCATTTTGTTTTTTCTAAATATTTGTGCTTTATGGCCTTCATGACTGTGTGACGTGCTGTGTGGAATCAGCATTGTTTGGGATAAATACCCTTTATTTTATCAATTTGCTATTAGTGCTAGCTAGCTAATTATTCTTCAAGTGTATTCCATTTTTCTTCCTGACTTACTAGTTTCTGTCTGAAGAATCTCCTTCACTATAGATGTACATTATGTAATTCTGCTTTTTTTCAAGGTGTAGATTTTAATTCCAGTTTGAAATTTTCATTTGATCTCTCTCTCCCTGGGAAGAAAACTTCAAGAAAAACTCCAAGTTCTCGCAAGGTAAGAATTATTAATGAAATCTGAGTTAGTTTTATATACTGGAAAACTGAAACTGCTCTAAAGAGGCAGTGTATTTTGAATTTAGACATGCTTTCTTTATTTTCTTTTTCCTTTTGGAAAAAAAATCAAGTAGACCCAAACCACGTGGTTTAGTTGGATTAGTCCAACCCCTGAGCCCTCTCTTGGGTTGATTTTCCAATTTCTGGATACTATTTCCTTTGTGTTATTCCCTGAGCTTATTCCTTACATAACAGAGGTGTGTGTTGGGAACTATCCCCATCCACAGATATTCCCCTTGTGGGAACTCTTCTCTGGCCTCCACTGTGAATTATGCTACCAGGATTTTCAGATTTGATGTAGCAGAGTAATTTCTGGGAATATTTGGCTGCCCATTGCATGCTTCAGCCCTCCCTGCAGCTTTTCCTGCAGCTCTTCCTATTCTTCCTCCAGATTGAAGTCATGCACGACTACCAGGAGAAGAGGAATTCCTTGCAGTATTTTATTTCAGACAGTGATGACAGCTTGGATGTTCTGAAAGGGTAAGCATTCAGCCCATTTACATCACCCAAATGATCTTTATTTTTGGCCAGTCTTTGCCCCCATCCCAGTGTTCCTCCAGCCTGACCCAGTTGTCATCTTATGTGCTTTTACCCTTTGGTTATTAAAATGTTTTGGGCTCCACTGATCACCTGTGGGGCCTTTTCTAGACATGAAAATAATGCTCTTCTATCTTTTGTTTCCATTTTAGCCATGTCATAAATGAGCTTATAGAAACAGAGAGAGTGTATGTGGAGGAGCTCTTCACAGTTCTGACGGTGAGTGACTTCTCCAGGTTCCTTCTCCGGGCTGCCCCTTGCTGTTCCCTGGTGTCTTGGACCAAAGGACACCCCTCACACTGTCAAACTCAGCAAAGATGTGGCAGGGCAGGACTGGCACCAGACTGTCAGATCCCAATCTAGCCATAAATGCTCAGGTTTGCTCCTTAGGTTTTCTTTGTTGGAGGCATCTGCGGGAACAGCTGGTGTCAGGATGAGCTTTTCATCTCCAATGAAGGAGAATCCTTCTGTTTGTACACAAAGCACTGGTAATTAGCCTTAGCAGTGCCTGTAAAATATACAAAAAGCTGTTTCTTTTTACAGTTCCCTAATTTCCTTTACCTTTAGGAGACAAAAGGAAGCAACTTGTGTTTTATCCTTGGGAGAATTCAGTCTCAACACTGCAGTTCGTGACTGTATGAAGCACTTTACTTTAGAAAGCAGATAATGCTGTCTCATACTGTCATTTTAGACATCACTACTTTATTGCAAAACAACTCTTGCTGATGGCCAAACCAAGATGGCTGTTAAATATCTCCCCCCTCACATTCTCTCACCCGGGAGCAAGCAGGGTATGAATCTGTTGGACTGCAGGTAGTTACAGGTAATTTCCCTGCACTGATTGGGTTTTTTGTTAAGCCACACTCTCTGTGGTGAAGCACTTGGCAGTTACACAGATTTATTGCTGTGCACATGGAGTGTAGATAGAGAAAAATGGACAGAAAAACTTCAGTTTTCTGAAAACAGTATTCCTTTAAAGACGGAAGGCTGCTTGCTGGCCTTAAATAAAAATGACTAATTTTCCAGATACTTATCATCTATTGCATCCTTAATCAACTACAAAATGCCTGCTTAGTATCAGGAATATTGATTCAACCACAGTGAGTGTGAGAGATTAGCTTGGAAAGCCAGAGGAGACGTGCTGTACATGTTGAACGCATTTTTTCTGCTCCTGTTAGAAGCTCTCAGTTGAGTGCAGTCCTTGGTGAGCAGCAGGGCCAGCCTGAGCTGTGGCTCAGGGCGTTTTTGGGGCCTCTGCACTGGTGGTGCTGAGCTCTGCACTGCACTGGGGATTTGCTGTGTCTGGTGCAGTGATGGGCTGTTCCTTCAGGGAGCTTTGCATTATTTCCTAGTTCCAGCCAACAATTTGAATTTCAGTGCTGTCCCTTCCAGCTCCTCCCAAGTTTGGGAGCTCAGGATTTCAAGGGGCAGGTGGAGCCCAGAATTCCTGATGCATTGAGGAGAGCAAGACCCCAGTGCTCAGCATGTTTGTACAGGGGCAGAAAGGCCTGGTTTGGGATTTGATCTCTGGGTTGCAGCTCACCTCCTGCAGTGGTTCTGGTGTGTGGAGCTGCCCCCTGCACACACTCACTGCCCCTGCTGGGTGCCCTGCTCAAGGACCTGTGATCCCCACAAGCATCCCTGTGATCAGGCTGACCTGCCTTTAGAGAATTGGGAATCTCTGCAGTGCTGCCAGCCCCACGGCAGCTGTCCCACACCATCCCCCTCTGGCCACCCCATGTGCCCAGGGCTGAAAGACAGGGATTTGGAGACCAAAACAATGGAATAAAAGGGATATTGCACTGAGAAACAGAGGTCCTACTGAAAGTGTGTTCATGTCCCCTTTCCATCTGCTTGGGGGAGGTGGCAGCGGAGTGATGAGCCCTTTTTCATCTGGCAGGGCTACAGAGCTGAGATGGACAATCCTGCCATGCTGATCCTGCTGCCCCCCGTGCTGAGGAACAGGAAGGATGTTCTCTTTGGAAACATGCCCGAGATCTATGACTTCCACAACAAGTATGCTGCTGCCCTGCTCCAGACTGGTCCCTTGTCATGCTGGGGCACCAAACCTCACCTTGCTCACTGCTGTGCTTTTGTCCTTCCTCCCATCTCTTGCAGAATTTTCCTGCACAGTTTGGAGAACTGCCTGGGAGCCCCCGAGAGAGTGGGATGCTGTTTCCTAGACAGGGTGGGTGAATCATTTTAATGTATAAAGCACATTGGAAGGACAATGTTTCTGTGGTTTGTCACACTCTGCAACACCTCAGCTGTGTTGGCTGAGTGAGAGGCTCCTGACCCTCAGGACCAGCAGTGGCCACGTGTGGCCAGCAGGGATGGGGCAGAGCAGCTGTCCTCACCACTCCTGTGATCCCAGTTGTGCTTTATTCACCCCAAACCTGTCACTTTTACACATGAAAGCTGGCAGCAGAGACAAAAGCATCACCCAGCCTGCTGCCCAGATAAGGCAGGATCGGGTCTCTGGGGTGACCTGCCTCTCGCTTGCCTTGCAGAGGGAGGATTTCCAGATGTATGAGAAGTACTGCCAGAACAAACCACGCTCCGAGTCCCTGTGGAGGCAGTGCTCCGAGAGCTCCTTCTTCCAGGTGAGCTTCTCCTTCCTCCACGTGAGCTGCTCCTATCCAGGTGAGATTCTCCTTGCTCCAGGTGAGCTGCTCCTATCCAGGTGAGCTGCTCCTTCAGGTGAACTGCTGCTCCCACCCAGGCAGGCCCCACCATGGGACACTCCTCATCCTAAACCCCTCCTCAGCAGCCCACAGCTCTGCGTTTTGTTTGGTGTTGTGTGAAAAACCAAACACAAAAACTAAAAACTAAACACTAAAACTAAAACCTAAACACTAAGTGCTCGCAGAAAGAGACGTTGGAGTTTCCTGTTCCCAGGAGTACAAGGCAGCTCCACTCTCTGTGCAATTTCTGTGTTGTTACAATATTCCTGTGGTTGTGGTACCATCCAACACTTTGACATGAAACCTTTGAAGTCATCAAAGCCCAAGGCCGTGCTGTTGGAATAACTGATACAGATGGTGCAAAACTCACTTAAGCTGAGTTCTGTGTTCCAGGAATGCCAAAGAAAACTGGAGCACAAACTGGGGCTGGATTCCTACCTGCTCAAGCCAGTGCAGCGCCTGACCAAGTACCAGCTGCTTCTGAAGGTATTTCATGTTCTGCTTTCCAAGGGCATCATCAGATGGATTAGATTTGTTTTATTTTTCCATTAAAGCTTACCTGTAAATCAGCACCAAGCTTTGGATGATATATTGCTTATCTTGGCCTCTCCTGAAGTGACTTTCAGTGAAGATGAATGTTCACACACTTGAAAAAGGAACAAGTGCTTTAAAAGGCTGTTTTTTAAGGAAAGACTCTTTGAATCTATTCAGAGATGTAAAATGACAGAAACACTTGTAAGAAAACAGAGCCAGAGATGATCATGAGAACCTGATGGATGAAATAAATTGTTGCATCTCTTCTTCTCCTCAGGCGTTGATAGTGCCTGTAACCTTGCATTTATTCTTGTGCCCCCATCTGAGGCAGGGCAGTGCAGTTATTCTCACTTTGAATAACTTTGGGTAGTAGCTCTTGAACCACCTTCTGGCCTCTTGCATGGAAATACATGCAGCTGTGGGTGGGCACAGGAGATTGGAAATGAAACTAATTTTATCTCATTGGTAAAATTCTGTCTTCCATTTACTGACTCGAAGGCTCTGGATTTTATAAATTCTATTCCTTGTGCCTGCCAGTCTGAAGACAGTCATCTGCTGCAGGCTCATTTGAGGGCATTGGCAGCTAATGAAAAACCTGAGCCTTATTTGCCAGATCTGACCAAGCAGCAAAACACAACTCAGAGGAATCAGAAGAATGTGATGCTGCTCTCTGCTGCTCTCCTTAAGGAAACATATTAAAATAGGCCATCCCTTACTGAGCTGTTCCACACTCATACTGACTGTACTTTGATGAAAGGGAGCCTTTCTCCAGTGGCATGAAAAAAGAAACTCAGTGTAGGTCACTTCTGGGCATTGGAAACTGCGGGCAAGGTGGAAAAATCTGCTTTGTTCAAGTGCAAACGCGTGCTCTCCTATTTCTATTTTCAGGAGCTGCTAAAGTACAGCACGAGCTGTGATGGAGTTCAGGAACTCCAAGAAGCTCTGGTTGCAATGTTGGATTTGCTGAAGTCAGTCAATGACTCCATGCATCAGATTTCAATCACAGGATATGATGTGAGTGGGTGAGAGCAGCGAGATCCCGGGGTGGGCACAGGGGGGACGGTGGCCACAGTGAGCCCAGAGCAGCTCAGGGTGGGATCGGGGCTGTCACCTCCCAGGTGACACTGTTCCCTCTGATTTCAGGGGCTGGGATCATCCAGAGCTGCACACTTGCCACCTTGTGGTTTCCCAGAGCATTTTCCCTTCTGTGTTCTCAAGGCTGATCCAATAACTGGGCTGGTTTTGCAGCATTTCCCATTTAACAAACAACTCTCTGATTTTTGAACCTTTCCCTTTGGGGTGGTTGTCTTTCCTAAGGTTTCAGGGAAGCTGCTGATCCCAGGCCTGGAGAGTTCCATCTTCTGATACCTCAGTTCAGGCTCAAATCTCACTTCCCTGTCCCACTAAAGTAGCCAGAGCCCTTGACATGCTCTGCCCCAGGAGCTGGATGGTTTTCTGTTCTTTTTAGTTCTTCCAGTTTCTGTCTCCCTGGCCCAGTGCAGCCCTGCAGGAGCCCTGTGCCTCCCCCTGGCACAAGGTCCTCACTCCCACAGCATCCTTGATCCTTCCAGGGTGATCTATTCTTAGAGATGTGCCTTGGAGCAGAGCTGGCCCTGTGTCCCATCACTGTTTGCAGACTCCTCTTACGTTTTAACTGACGTCTTTTCTTTCTTTTTTCTTTGTCATGCTCCCCCCAGGGTGACCTGAGCGAGCTGGGGAAGGTGTTGATGCAGGGATCTTTCAGTGTTTGGACAGGACACCGAAAAGGGCCAACAAAAATGAAAGACCTGGCCAGGTTCAAGCCCATGCAGAGGCACCTGTTCCTGTATGAGAAAGCCTTGGTCTTCTGCAAGAAGCGAGAGGAGCACGGGGATGGATATGACAAAACCTCATCCTACAGCTTCAAGCACTTTCTGAAAGTAAGGAGTTTTGGGTTTTGTTTATGAAAGGTAGGGTGTTTTACACTGCAGTGTGCATGCAGAGCAGCAGTTCTGCAGGGCTAGAGGGGTTTTCTCTGACATGCTGGCTTGGTTCAGGGATGTGCCATGTCCGTGGAAAGCTGTTGTTGGATGAACTCTGAGGACCCCAGAGCTGGACTCAGTCAAGGCTGTGGCTGCAGGGACGTGGAGCTGTGCCAGTGCCAGGGGTGCAGATGTGCCTGGCCCTGCTCCAGGCTGTGTGCCAGGAGGGGTGAGGCCATGGAAGGGTTTTCTGTGTTGTCCCCAGCCTAGCTGGGAGAGCAGAGGGCTCCTCCTGCCTGGCTGCTCCTGAGCCCTATTTTCCACCCCACAGGAGGTGCAGGGTGAACTCTTCTTCCTCCCCATTCCTCTCTCCTTTGGCAACTAAAAGGATAATTACCAGATGACAAAGGTAGCCTATGGCAAAATGTGAGGGATGTAAGCAACTGTCCCAGCCCTATAAGTTCTAACTGTTATCAATAACATTCCCAAAGTGCTGCTCTGAAAGAGACCTTCTGGCATTCTGTGTGTGATCAGCAGTTCTAGACCAGCAGTTTTGTCTCAGTGCTCTGCCTTGCTTTTCTTGAAAAATGAAAACCCATGGGGGTAGATATTAGATTGGAAAAATCTGAGACCTTGGAGGCAGAGCAGATCCCTGCAGGTCCCTGCTCTCAGTGGGGCCTGGGGAGGGATTTGCCATTCAGAAAACAAGGTGACAGCACAGAGGTCTGCTCAGCTCCGGTGCACGTTACAGATTATGGAATAAAAGCAAGTCTCAGGCCATATGTTTGGTACCAGTGCTTTCCCCAAACAGCATCATTTTCTTCCTGGAGAGCTTGTTTCCCCTGCAGGGCTTGTTTTACCATGCATGCTCTTGGAAGGACTGAGGATTGGCAGGGGAAATGCAGCTCAGAGGAGAAAATCCTGCAGGAGTCCAGGCAGTGCCCACAGTTTTCCTTTGCCTCGTTTTCCAGCTGTTTGTGTTGACACACAGAGGCTGGAGTTCGAGAAGCCAGGATTACATCTGCACACATGTTCTGAGCATTGCTGTGCTGAGGGCAAAATCCTGTTTCTGGAGCTGGACACTGATTTGAAATCACAGACACTGATACTGGAAAAGACCTCCAAGATCATGGAGTCCAGCTGTTGCACCAGCACTGCCAAATCCACCACCAAACCACGTCCCTCAGTCTCAGGAAATTGTTTTTCTTTGCAGAAATGTTTTTGGGGGTTCAGGATTGAAATGAGCTGGGGGGTAGATGCTGTGTAACATCCATAAAGCACACAAAGAAACCCTGAGGATAATATTGTGCATCCCGTGAGAGGTGGGCAGGGGTGAATCCTGTTCAGCTGAGCTGCAGTAACTGGAGGATGCAGGTTTCTGCTCTGCCAGGTAAATCTGAACCATCCCAGAGCTTTGCACTAGCCCAGCTTGCTCTGCACTGCAGAGATCCAACAGCTGACAGTAAATCCTGGCCAGGGGGAGAAAATCGAATTTTAAAATCCACTAACCTGAATGAACAGACCTTAAATCTGTCTCCTCCTGGCACTTGTTCTTTGCATCATCACAGTAAATCATCTAAAATTTCTAATGTCTTGGAGCCTCTGTAAATTGCCAAGGTAAACAAGATGCAGGAAACTGGGGATTGCAGTGGGGATGAGGTTCCCTTCCAACAGCTTTCATCCATTTAAAATTTTTATAAAATCAAAATGCAGCCTCATCCAGCTTTCTGGAGGGGACATGGCCTCAAGTTGTGCCAGGGGGTTCAGGTTGGATGTGAGGAGTGGGCAGGCACTGGCATGGCTGCCAGGGCCCCATCCCTGGAGGGATTCAAAGCCATGTGGAGGTGGCACTTGGGGACAGGGGCAGTGGTGGCCCTGGCAGTGCTGGGGGAATGGTTGGACTTGATGTCTCGGGGGTCTTTTCCAGCCTGAATGTTTGTGATGTCAAGAGCTTGGTTCCTGCTCCCTGGGGCTGTTTGTGTCCCTGGAAAGGGCACCAGCGTGGGGAACAGCTGGAACAGGACATTTGTCCATGGCACCTGTTCTGCAAAACATCCAAGTGCTTCAGGCCAAGAGATCTGGGCACACACACATCAGCAAGGAGGAGCAGCAGTGATGAACAGGTGTTATTTCTAAGGTTTTGTTTGTGTTTGGAGTGGGATTGTCTAATCCAGTCTGTGTGAATAATTTATGACAGATGATACCTTTATTATTACATCTGCTCCAAAACATGCAGGTGGGATTCTTGAGCTGGTTTTGGGCTTCCTTTGATCAGTGAATAATTGCCAGCAAACCCTGCTGTAAGGCGGGGTGGTTCATGTGCTCTCAGCTATTGCAGCAGTTTTCAGCCAGCTCAGGAGGGAGCTCAGAGTCTCCTGCTGAAGAGTTTCTTGTCTCTGTCCAGCTTGGTTCAGGTGGGTCACACTGTGCAGATCCTGAGGGAGTTTGGTGTTTTCATCCAGACTCTCCCAGTGTCAGTGGTAATGGGTGAAGCAGCACTGAGCTTTCAGCCTTCACTCAGGCTGTGTCCCAAAAATCAGCCCTCCCTTAGGGAGGAAGGGTTCATTCTTCTCAGGGTGCCGTCAGGGATGGTCAGGGGCCAAAAACTCCTAAAGGAGCTTCTCAAATGGGTTTGAAAAATCACTGTCAGAGGAACAAAGAATTTAGTGAGTGAATAGAGAATAACATGGCAGAAATAATGCACGTGGATAAATAACATGTCACGTAATTATAAATCTTCATATGCCAAATGTGAGAAATTCTGTGCTAAGGAGGCAGCTCCCGTTAGTTCCTCTGATTTCCAAATGAAAAGTTCCCACTGATTTGTTTTGGAAAGCTTATCCAAAATGCAGCCGATGGAAAGTCAGGAGGGATCAGCCAGATAATGACTTTCAGTTGCTACTTAAATTAAAATTGATGAAACATGTAAAATTCAGTGAAAACAGGTTTAACTTGCTGGATTCCTAGGGAAAAGGGAGCTGTGTGTTATGTTTAATTCTTTGTTTGGATTTGCAGATGAATGCAGTTGGAATAACTGAGAATGTGAAAGGAGATCATCGGAAATTCGAGATCTGGTACAGTGGGAGAGAAGAGGTGTACGTGGTGCAGGTTTGTAGCTCCACAGTTCTGGGCATTTGCACCTCCTCAGAGCAGGGAGAAGCAAATTCCTCACTGGTGTTTATGGTTGTAGGGATTGCTCTACAATTTCCTCTGCCTTGCCTGGATGTAATGGGAATCATCAATTTTAAAAGATCAAGACTTTAAAATTTAGTAGTAGCTTTGGGGGGAAAAGGGGGATTTCAGATAATTACAGCATAGAAAAGTGAGATTTTATTCCTACATTATAATGGATGACTCCTAATACAAAATTCAGACAATTTTCTCTTCTTCCAGGCCCAAACAGTAGATCTGAAGATGGCATGGTTGAATGAAATAAGAAAAATTTTGTTCAAGCAGCAAGAGCTTATAAAAGGTACATTTGATCATTTTCTCTGTGCCTTTCCCTCTGCAGCAGAAGCTTTCCTATTGTCACATTGCTGATCTTAAGTCCTCTAATTCTCACCGGAGAATTGATTTTTAGAAGCCTGGTAGCGAAATGCTGGAGTGAGGCCTTACATTGCAGGGAAATAACATAACTTGGAGCAGTAAAAACTGGGTGCTCATGTGAACATCAGTCACAGAAGTACATTTTTTGGGTTGCCATTACCTTAGGGATTATTTCACATTTGCTACCACAGGTCTAATTCAACAAGATACATAACAGGTGCCTAATTTTAAGCACATTGTTGTCCTCAGTAGCATGCTCAGTGTTGGGTTTGTGCTAACATGCCACTTTAATCAGAATTAAGTCTGTGCTTTGCAAGAGTCTCTTTTTCTAGACTCTGTTTTGCTAGTCCTAGGTCTGTTTTTCTCTGAACAGAAATCAATAGGGTTGTACAGAAGGTCTAATTTTCAAAGTGCTGCTTCCAGTGTGACAGTTGCAGGTTAAGCTCTGAATGTTCAGCTGTGTTTGCCCTCCCAGCAGTGGAGAAGCCGCAGCCTGGCTCGTGCTCGGAGCAGTCCCCACCCTCCTCCCAGCTGGGGGACAGGTGAGTGCCAGCCTGGGGCTGGGGTGTCCTGCTTTGGGGGGTGTCCTSCTTTGGGGGGGTGYCCTSCTTTGGGGTGTCCTSCTTYKGRGRGGGTGCCCTCCTTTGGGRTGTCCTCCTTCTGAGAGTGCCCTCCTTTGGGGTGTCCTCCCTTTGGGGTGYYCTGCTTTGGGAGGTRTCCTCCTTTTGGGGTGCCTCCCTTGGGCACCCAGGGACTGCTGCCTCTGTGCTGGCCCCATTCCTGTCCCTGGGGAGGGGACAGGAGGGGACCAGAGGGACAGGAGGGACAGGAAGGCTGTGCTGCTGCTCAGCCTCTGGTGGCACTGGCTGGGGACAGGGTCTGTGACAGGGCAGAGGGGACAGGGCAAAGGCAGGGCTCTGACTCAGGGCAGAGGCACTGCAGCAGCTCTCTTTGCCCTCCCAAAAAGATCCAGAGCCGGGCACTGTCCTCAATCTTTACTGAGAGGTACCGGTGTTATTACACAGGTATTTTACTACAGCAATGCCAGTGTTGTTGTCCTGTTTAACAAAACCTTGTGGAGTTTCCATCCCTGAAGTGCAGCTGGAACTGATGCTGCTGTTCTGCCGTGCAGGAAGCAGCAGAGAGCCTCCATCAGCTCGGAGGAGAACGACTCGGAGCGCAGCAGCCCCGTGATGCCGGACAGCGGGCTCGTGTCCCCCCAGAGCAAACCCCACAGAGGTGTGAGCCCTTCCCCTCCTCTGGGCCCTGCTGGGCTCCCCAGGCTGAGCCCCACGCTGTCTTGCAGGCTGGCCAGGAATGTCCCAGTCGCTGGAGATCTGCGAGGGGCTGGAGGAATGGTCGGGGCAGCAGTACCTGTCCAACTGCTCGGACACCGAGGAGGAGGACGGCAACCAGCTGGTACGTGGGGATGGCTGTGGCTTTCTTTTTGGGTCCCTGGTGGTATTTACCAGGACCAGAGAGTGCTGATATCATTTAGCCATCTCTCAGAAGCTCACATTTAGCCAGCAGAGAAAGATCAGAGGCCTTACTTGACGAGTTCCACAAGAGTCTTTATTTCAGGATTCTCTCAGAACAAAGGGCACACAGTCATATTTATAGGTTCAGGGGAATTGAAACTACAGCCAATAAAAGTTTATACAAAGAACAGCACCCAATCTAAGTGAGAAGTTCTAAAGGTGAACTGACCAATTACACAGACTAATTTCTGACCAATTATCTTCCAAAGTGTTAGAGAGTGAACAAATTCTTAAGGAATTTGGCTCAACCTTGGTATCTAGGATACCTTATCTATTATAGCAAGTTCCAGGGGAAGGTGGCTTTGGAGGAATTGTATCATCCACAGATGGGCACCCCGAGCCCCCTGCCTTGCCTTCCTTGCTGCATAATGCATCTTGTCCTTGCCTCTCAGAGTTCCCATAGCTCACTCTGGGCAATGAGAAGATGTCTCCCCCGCAGTTTGTTGAAATAATTTTAGTTAAGGGGCTCTGTTACATTCCCTGCAGCAGGCAGAAATCACAGCTGCATGATACAAAATACAGCTAAATAAGATAAGTTCTCCTCTCTGCCACAGTCTCCAGGAAAATACAAAGCCCTTGCAGACTGCAAGAGGAGAGGATCAGAGGACCTGCTGGTGAAAAACGGGGATGAAATCCAGCTCTTGCATGAAGATGGTGAGGGACAGTGGTAGGTATTCTGGGATTATCTCTGAGAGCCTGCAGGGCAGTGCCTGGGAATGTCCCTGGCCTGGTGATGCACTCATTGCACTCCTGACTGAGCTTTAGACCATTCCAGAAGCTGGAGAATTCATTCTCCTGCCAGTCCTAGATGCCATCTGCACTGGGGAAATGAGTCAGGACTTCCCTCCCGTGGGTCTCTGTGTGAGCTGGGTTTTACCAGCACCTTCCCCCGCTCTTGCCATGCTCTGACCACTTCAGATGGGAATTCAGATGATTCCCTTTGCCCATCCCAGCTCAGCTCCAGGCTCTGTTTGTTCCTCTGGGCTCACTGACAGCCACAGTGAGCATCACCTGGGGACGTCCTGGGCTATTGGACACTGGTGTCCTGCTCTGAGCTGGGCAGCAGCTGGCTGAGCTCTGCCTCTTCCCTTTGCAGGGTGGCTGTGCCCAGCTCTCCTCAGCCAGCCCAGGGTGTCAGCAGGAGGGAGCCCAGAGGGCTGAAGCCCTGTTTGGGTGTGGGAAGGGTGATGTGAGCAGCAGCCTGGGCAGAGCTGTGCAGGCACCAGCCTGGACATGCACAGATGTCAGTGCTCTGTGCAGGATTCCTGGCTGCCAGCTCCAGCCCTTGCACTTCAAGGGAAACAAGAATAGGATAAAACAGAACATTGCAACTGCAAGGGATCTGCAAGGCTCATCTAGTCCCACTGCATTTTGGAAAATTCAGTTTGTTGTTAGCAAAAGCAGATGCAAAAAGCATCTCAGGTTTGCTGCAAGTTCACCACTCCTGGGGGCTTCACCCAGTGCCAGCCAAAGATTTCTCACACCAAGCTTTTTTGTTAGCACAAATTTAATTGCATGGGTGAGACACAGGGTTGTCACTTATGACTGAGTATTTCCAGCTGCCTAAATCTTGGCTTGAGTGAGAAAAATACTTGCCCCTGGCTCCTTCAGTAGCCAGATTTCCTCAGCTGGCATCTCTGGAGGTCTCAGGCAGGATCACTTGAGAGGGAGTCCTGTCCTTCTCCATTGTCTAGAGAGGTGCAGGCCTTTTAATTAGGGTCCTAAATTTAGGTGGGAAGAACACTCTAAATGCATGGCCAGCTGCTGCTGTTAAAGTGGTTTGAACAAAAGGTTGCTGGCACCCCCAGCTGGGTAGGGTGTGCCCTCTCCAGAGTGCTGCTGGCTTGGTTGGCTTCTGTTCCTAATGCTGTTGTCATTCCAAGGTTGGTGAAAAACCTGAACAGAAGAAAAGAAGGCTGGGTTCCTGTGCACAGTCTGCAGATTGTAGTCGGTGACTGCAGATTTCGGAATGCCAAAGTTGCAGGTATTTGATAGCTCACCTAGCAGAAATATTGCAATAGTTCTCAAATCAGGCCTTTTAAGCCATTGGCATTACACTTGATGTACTAAATCTGGCTGCATATGCCTCTGCTGGAAAAATAGAAAAGCAAGCAGCTATTCCAAAAAGCCTGCAGAAGTAGCAAATTAAGCTTTGTTTATTTAACACATTGAGACGTTTCTGAGACTTTAGGCACTAGTAAATTAAAACCAAGCATTTGAAAACATAGATTTCATTGCAAGAGCACTGGGTAGAAGACCGGGGAGAAGAGATGGAGTCTGACCAGGGATTCCCAGGACTTTTCCTCCCTGCTGTAGCTCAAAGCCCGTGTGAACAGCAGGTACCTAAAAATCTGCTCCTGCTGCAAAGTCATCGTGGCCTGACCAGCTCTGTAAGGCAATACTTCCTCCCTGCTGCCTCACACCTGCCCTCACTGCTGCCTCACTGCTGGTTGATCCATCCTTAGGTCCAGTTTACCATAAACAGGTTACCAGGATTCAGCCAAAGGCTTAGAGTCTCCAAGCCCATAGTTCTCATTTTCTAGCTGTACATAGTAACAGGGAAGCATAAGAGATGACACAAGAAAATGCCTTAAGAGCAGCCTGCTGCCCTTGCCATGTCTGCAGTGTCACTGCTCCATGCGTTCCTCACCACCATGCTGTGCTCTGCCAGTGGAAGACCAGGGTTGGCCATGGAACAGCTCAGGAAGCCCACACACTTAGTCCATTAAAAAAAAAAATACTAGTTGTGGCTGCATGAAGCAAATTTTGCAAGGAGATTTCTCTTTAAACACTTCTTTCTGTCAGAATCTATTATTTTGATGAATGTGAAGAAAGCCACCTGAAAGGCATAAAGTTCCAGTCAGCTCTTGATGGATTTTTGGTGCATTTCAGTGAAATCCTTTCCTATAGAGGAAGGTATTTTTATCCTCTTTGTTGCAGGGCAGTCAAATCTCACAGGTTGAAGGTTTGCTGGTTTTCTGTAAGGGGTAGTTTTTTCTAACCAATGTTCAGAGTTTACTGGCACCCTGTTTCCAAGGTGCAGTTCTGGCTCCCTCGATCTTCTGTCCATGCAGAGCTTCCACACCTCACCAACTCCTCTGCAGAAGGGTTTTCCAGCTGGGAATGCATCTCAGGAAAAGGTGCTGGGGAACTTTGAACCCTAGTTTGCACTGTCAGTGATCAAATCCCCAAAACTCTGGAGAATGGCAGCTCCAGACTGGTTTATAAAGTTGCTGAGTACAAACTAAGGGGAATTGCAGGGGGTGAAACCACAGGAAATGTGAGTCCCACAGCACTGCCCAGGTGCTGCAGAGCATCCCCAGGGTCTGGGAGC
>PYHW01009572.1:470555-481031 GCA_013186435.1 Turdus rufiventris | reverse complement strand
ACAGGGTTCATGCTGCTGACCTGACAGACAGGGTTCATGCTGCTGAGCCCATGGACAGACTGTGCCCAGGTGTTCACACAGGGCTGGCTCCAGTGCTGCTCTGCAGGCGTTGGCAGGGCAGGATGAGCCCATCCTGCATCCATTCCCCAGCTCAGCCAGCTGCTGCTCTGTGGAAACATGCCCAGGAAAAGAGCAGCAAGGGAGCAAGCACTGAGGGGAGAAGGGATGAGGATCCAGCTGGATGTCAGGAGCCAATGTGAGCCTCATGTTTTCCAGACAGAGGGGCTGGCAGCTGAGGAGTGAGTTGTATTTACACCCCCAGGGGCTGGTGCCAGGCTGCAGAGATGGCATAGCTGGGCACAAGGCAGTGAACATCGACCTCTCTATTCCCAAAGATGGGAAGAGCAGAGACCCATCAATCTCAGTCAGCAAGGAGAATTCCTGCCTTGCTCACACACAAACTCCCAATTGCTTTGCCACTTTGGCTCCAGCCCTCCAGTGACTCAGAGTGCAGCCACTCCATCCCTGCTGAGCGGGGCTGTCAGTGCCTCTCACCAGCCTGGGCAGAGCCAAGCTCCTGCCCCAGACAATCCCAGACCCTCCTGCTGCTGCTGGCCGGGTTCCTCTGCAGGCAGTGGAGCAAGGGAGGAGCTCCTCCAGGGAGTGACTGATCCTGCTCTAACAAAGCTGTCAGAGGCTGTGGCTGAGCTGCCCTTGCTGTGTGGGGATTTCCCAGAGAGCCAAGCCAGACCTGGGCCTGCATTCCAGGGATTGCTCTCCAAGTGATGGCAGGAATCCCCACGGAAAGGAACCTCGTTCTCCTGGTTGCTTTGTGGCTCCTGCACTGACAATCTCAGAATCCATGGATTTTTTTTGGCAGGTCTTCCATTATCTCCTCCTTCTCTGTGCCTCTCTTCCCTGCCATAACACAGCATTCCTTTCCTAATTCTAAGCACAGTGTAACTCCTGTGGGATCAGCTTACACGAATCCTGGTGGATGCAATCCTCATAAAACTTCTTGGTATCAGCTTATGGGAGCAGACTGCCCAAAGCCACCTCAGAGCATGGAGAAGGCCATGGACACAAATCCACCTGTTTGTGTTCATCTACAACATTTTCACTGCCAGGGAGCTGCAAACTACCAAAAAGTGAAGAGCTGAGGAAGCCCCAAAGTGCTGCTGTCCATGGGATGCCTTCACTGCCTTCCACTCAGGGAAGGTCTCTGAGCCTGTTCAAGGCCACATCAGTGCTTCGGATGGAAAGGAGCCTTTCCTTGGACAAACCCTCCCCTGGCTCAGCAGCCCAGCCCTGCTCCAGTGCCCAGGAATGCACTGAGGTTGGAATTCGCTGAACAAGGCCTGTAAAAATTAACACATCTCACTAGAGAGACAGTGGGGGATGATTAACAAGCACAGGCAATGCAGGGGGCTGGGGGGGGGAATAGATTTGCTAAATTGGCAGGAGATAAAATGTTTGTTCCTGCTGGGAACAGCGAGGTTGGCAAACCCCACCACGGGCCAATGCCTTGGGTTAAGTGAGGAGCCACAGCCCCATAAATTGTTCATCACCTCATCCAGAGGTGCAGCCTTGTAGCCTCTCTGGTCCAGTGAGCCCAGTAATGAAAGGCTTCAGAGCTGCCCAGGCCAGGAGAGCAAGGGCTCTGGTTGCTCCAGCTCTGATAAGATTTTAAAAGAGGATTTATTTTGTTAATGATGCTTGCAGTGATCCATCTCCTCCTCGTTCCAGGGTTACCCTGTGTGTGTTCTGCAGGAGGGGGAGCCTGGAGGGGTGCTCAGGAGAGACTTTTATCCCAGGAGTAGAACTGGAATAACTGACCGAAGCAAGGGAGGATCTGTTATTGAATCATTTGGCCCAGAGAGAGATGCAGCAAAACTCAACCAGAGCAATTCCAGTTCTGTGTTTATCGTGTGACTTTTTGCTCAGGAAAGTCCAAAAGGAGTTTGCAGAGGCTTGTATTTCTTCTTCTGCTGTGCATTGGTCAGGTGGCTGAAAACTTCTTATCAAATCTCCTTCTGATTTTAGGAACAGCCTTGGCAGGGATGGAAATTGAGCAACTCCCTCAAGATGTAGAAATGTCTCCCACCAAGCAGATCCCCTGGGCTCCAGGAGGGTGGGAGCTGCTGTCCCTTCCCCCAGGGTGTCTCCAAGCCATCCAACTGCCCTGAGTGATGTAGGTCAGGCAGAAACACCCACAGAAAACACCTCCAGTACCCAGGGCTGGAGCACAGCACCCCTGCAGCCCCTCCTGACGATGGCTTTCCTCCCTCATCAGCTCTGACATCTGCCATTGATACCAATTCTGATAATTAATGGAACACTCCGCTGGCTGGGGCTGGCCATCCATCAGCAGCTTCACTCTGAAGCCTGGCTGGTGCTGTCAGTGAGGACAGAGGGATGTTCAGGGAGCTCTGCTGGATATGGGGAGCAGGGAATTGAGGTTCCCCATTGGAAAGGCAGGTGGGAAGGGGAAGGAGCTGCAGGGAAGTGATGGGACCTGCATGGAGGCAGCAAAGGGACGAGTTCTGGTGGTTTCAGAACCCCTCCCTGTTTATGACACATTACAAAAACTGCACAGCCTTGAGTCTGGGGGTTTCAGTCGAGGGCAAGATCTAGGGTTTGATTTATCTTGGCACTGGAAGCTTTGAATCTTCCTCAAGGTGTGTGCACAGAAAAGCCCCCCAAAGCCTGTCCCTGTGCAGTCAGGATCCCAGCACTCCTTGCAGAGCAGGATGTGCCCAGGAGCCATCCAAGGCCATCCTATTTTGAGAAGTGGCTTAATCATGAGGTGTTCTAAGGACAGGGAATTGCATTTGTGCAGCAGAACAGATCCTGGGTCCCCAGGGTGCTTTGGAGGACGCTCCCCACCATCCCCTGCAGCTCTGTCAAGTCTCCCAAGCCGCTTTTCCAGACGAGCTTCCCGAGGAGATGCTGGCCCTGGGCAGCAGAGCAGCGCTTGTTCCAGGAGCTCAGCCCTGCTGGGATGAACTGCTGCTCTCACCACAGCAGGCTGGGCTCCTGGGGCTGTGCAGCAGGACCCCTGGTGAGGAAAACACATCCAAAAGGGCTGCATCTTCCTCTGGGCTCATCTGGTGACTTCTGGTCTCCTCTGAACCCAAGCCCCAAAACTGGGCTCAGTTGAGACCTCTGCCCACACCTGGGGAAGGTTGTCCTGGGAGATGTTCACAAACAATGAGATTAGGAAAGGGTTCCCTGAGACATCTGGGGGCTCTGGAGCTCCTTCCCTATCTGGTCAAGGCCCATGCGGGCTCCTCAGGTACTCTCTCCTTGCCACCTTGGGAATATTTGACATTTCCCAAGTTGCTCTCCCTTGGCTGAGAGAGAATCTGAATAACCTCCCATGGGAAGTGAGGGGGGGGGGAAAGGAATAATGGGGGTTCTGCTTTTTTTGAATTGTCTTGGAGCNTATTTCAAGCTTGTAACTCCCTTTAAAACTCTCCTGTCCCTGAGACTTTACTGTTGTTTTAAAGTTCTTCTGACCTTTATTTTCTGCCTTTAGTTTCCTAAGTAATAAAACTGTAAGGAGCAAGATGGGATTTGGGGGCTTTTTCCTTTCCTCCCGCTTGAGACAGAGCTGTGTTTGAAGTCACAAGGTGAATGAAGTGAGATTGGAGCTGAGCAGGGGCTGTGGCAGTCCTGGAGCTGACTGATAGCAAAACAATCAGTCAGTTATTAGGAGACACAAATCACTCTCACAGATTAAGAGCTGAAAATAATAACCATGCAAAGCTTGGAGGGAGGCACGGCAGAGGCAAAGGTCATTAATTGACTGGGGAGATTTTTGGCTACAAGTTCCTGGGGAATTATCTCTTTTTTTTTTTTTAAGCAAAGAAAAAAATATATCTGTTTTCTTATCAGTGGCAGTGTGCAGTGATTGCTGGTGTTGTCTCTTCCTCAGTGTTAATTCAGCATTCCATGGATCCCAAGCAATTACTCATCCTTGCAGTTTTTCTGTGATTTTATTTATGTGTTGGGTGTTTCTGTAATGCTCCTGCTCTCTATCTAAACATGAAGCAAGATTAGACATGCTCAGTAATTAAGAGCTCCAGGAGACAAATGAGGCCTATTTCAGACACCTGGAAAATCTTCCGAGGTCTCCTCTTGATCATCCCCTTCTTCTGATGCATTTCTTTGATTTCTGCCTCATTTGTCCAAATAGAAATGATCCTTTTGAGCCTTGAATGGGGAATTCTTCTCCACACTCCGTTTGCAGAGGAAAAGGGAAATATTCACCCAGCCCCACTGCACATCCAGGTTAGTGCTTGTGCCTGCCAGGGAGCACCCCCAGAGCTCAGGATGGAGACATCAGGGAAATGGAGCTGCAGTCATGCCAGATGCACCATTTGAGCTGGGCCAGACTCTTCTAAACTCTTCTGGTGCAGTGCCATCAATCAGGGCAGGACCCTCCCAGTGCAGAGATTTTCTCTTCCCAGAGGAACGATCGCAGAATTGGAGAATAATCGGACTTGGACCCCCAAGGATGACAAGTTCGGCTCCTGGCCCTGCACAGACCAATCTCAAGAATCACCCCATGAAATTGCAGCAAAAGGCAGGAATTTCTGGCACATTACCTTCCCTGCAGGCTCTCCCCAGAGTAAGGGCAACTTCTGTGCTTTCACAGAAGAGTAAACAGACAAAAGTGCCTCTAAAACACATCAAAAACCATCCAAGTCCTCCAAACATCCAGGCCAGCCCATGGGAAGAGGAGCAGTTTGAGCCAGCCCAAGGACGAGGGCAGCAGCTCTGAGCTGTTTTGCCCCAACCAGGGGTGTTTCCACCCCGCTTTAGTGCACTTTAGCTAATCCCCCTGAAATCCCCAACCCTCATTAATTGCAATTATTAAAGAGGGGATTAAACTTCTCAGCCTCCCCTGTGGAGATGAACTTTCCATGAGAATTCTTCCTGTGGTGTCCTGCTTGTCCTACAAACACCAGACCTGGCTTTGGGCAGGGGGTGGCCAAAGACCCCCCCAAAACCTGCAGTAGGTTGGGGTTTTGCAGCTCCTGCACTGAGTCCAGGCTGCTCCTGCAGCTTTCCCATGTGCTACTCCCCGGGCTCCTTAATCCCCTCTGGTTGCTCATTAGCACCAATTAGCTGCCCTCACACCTCAGCCCCTGCTCCTGTTCCTGGTGACAATTCTCCAGCCTTGTTCCCGCTCCATGAAAACTTCCTCAGGTTTAATAAGCGCTCCCATCTCTCTGCTGCTTCCAGGGCGTCGTTAGCTGTCACCACAGCTTACAAAATAATCATTATTTCTCTCAAAAACGTGGACGTGAACAATACACTTGTAATGCAATCCTCGTTTTTCATTTTGATATCACACAAAGCTCAACTGTTTGAATTTTAAAAAATTACTTTTTGCCTCCCTTCTCATTTAGCCTCAGACTCCGTTGGTGAGGAGAGAGGAAAAACAGAGGAAGGAAATAGAAACCTCAAAAAAATCTTTGTTTTATTTTACTGCAAATCCATTTCAATCTGAAGGTATTTTCTTTTTGCTAGCATTGAAACTGAAACTAACCCGGGCAATTCTATGAAATATTGAAACACCTGGATTGCTACAAATATTTTTCCTTCTCCAAATGCACGGAGTGTTTGTAATTCTGTTTTCCATGGGCAAATCCTTCAAACCAAAGGCGCTGCCAGCCCCAGTGAGGGCAGTGTTTGGGGGTTCCACGTTCATCCATCACTGCCTCCTGCTCCAGCCTCAGCCAAACGCTCCACAGAGCAATCAATGATGTTTGCCCCAGCTAGAACAGGAAAAAACCCAGTGATTCCAGCCAGGATTTCATTCTGGCCCTGCCACAGAGCAATTGCTGCCTCAAGCTGAATCCCAGCCAATTCCCATCAGAGGGAATCCGACTGCAGGAGCAGGTACCTGACAGCTCTTAGTGCTCAGTCTGAAGCACAGAGCAATTCCTATCCCTGCTCATACTGATCAAGTTGCTGAGAGATTTGTTCAGCTCTTCCTCACTGAAAAAAAAAAAAAAAAAAAAGTAAATTTGAGGTTGACTGCAGCAATTTCTTTAACTGAGGAAACTTAATCGGATTGTTTGTTTTGGCATGGAAATGTGAAAGCCGTTTTGAAAAACTGAAAGTAAAAACAAAAAAATTGTTAGTTTGTTTGAATTACATGTTCTAGGAAATAATTTATGTTCAATTTAATTAAAAATAAATTCACACAAGAAAGAAGAAAGTAAAGGGAAAGTAAGGAAGGTGTCTTCTGTCTTTTTCAGTTGCCTTTGAGAATAATTTCTGGGCCTTTGAGGGTCTTCTCTGGATATTTTAGGATAATTTTTGGACATTCTAGGATCATTTCTGGACATTCTAGGATTATTTTTGGACCTCTGAGGGTCATTCCTGGGCCCTTCAGGCCATTCCTGAGGGTGTTGCTGGTGAGGGATGCAGCAGCAGCTCCCTGTGGTTGTGCTCCCAGCAGCTGTTCTCTTCTCCCCAGCCTGAGGATCCAGCAGAATCACCCGGTTTTACACATTTTGTATATTATCCTTCCCCTCTCCTCCTTTTGGTTTGAAGTCCTGAGTGAAGAAATGTGAAACCTTCAGGAGGCAGAGAACTCAGTGTGAGTGACCTCTCCTCAGAGCTCAGAGCAGGAGAAGCCTCGGGACCTGGAGCCCTTCCCTGCCCAGCTGGGATTTGTGCCTGCTCCCCTCCACTCCCAGCTCCTCCAGGAGTTTCATGCATAATGCAGCAGCACTTTTGATTGAAGTCTAAAAAATCTGCTGACAGAATGTAGTGTCAGGCATCTGGGGAGATGTCTAATTAATTATTATAATTGACATCCACACCAGATGTCTGATAGACGATGGTCTCTTTGTTGATAAAAGGTTTGGGTAATTCTGTTTGAACAGCACTTTCAGAACAATATGTTTTCCATTTAGGTCACAGGAAAAAAAAAAAAAAAGATTTATTTTTTTTTCCCAGGAAATTGCATTCTGTCAGAGAGCAGCATTCTTTGGTCTTGCCTTCCAACTCCTAACCAGCCTTGAAAAAGCCTGGGATGAAGGATGCAATGGAAAAACATCCATCAGTGCACTGACCAGTGATCAAAAGCACTTAGCTGGGAAGGGCAGGATCTGCCACTATTTTTCATTCTTTATAGTCACAAAGAGGAGCAGCTGATCTGACATCCGTAAAAAATAATCCAAATAAAAAAGGGAAAACCTCAATCAAAGAGCCGTTCTCACACAGAAGGCTGATATTTCAGCTTATCAAAGAAGGGCAACAGCTCTGGAGATTTTTGAAAATGAAAAGTCATTTTCATACTCCACAAGCATCTTGAGGTGAGAAGGGACAAAGCAAAGTGAAACCTGATCCTTCAGCCCCAAACTCCAACCAGCTGTGATCCCGGAGCCCTGCAGGGACAGGACAGCCTGGGCTCCCTCCCTACCTCAGCAATCCACCTGCTCCTGCATCTTTGCTTCTCCCTTTGGCCTGGGGCTGCTGGGGAAAGGTCTCCTCATGGTGTGCACGCTGGAGAGAGGCAGAAAGTACCAAAAATCCACCTTTATGAGCTTTCCAGGGTGTTTGAGGGATCTCAGAAGTCCCATGTCAGAAATGAGCCCCTCGCTTATGGCAGCAGCTCCCTGAGCTGCCTGAGGCTCACCCAGGATTTCACACACCTCGAACACAAGCTGAACTCTGCACATTGTTCCTCCACCACAGGAGACAGCTGGAGATGCTCAGGTGACACTCGGGTCACCTGGGGTGATCCTGGTGCTCCCTGAGCTGCCAGGACCTTGAGCCATCCCCAGGGGCTGCCCTGGGCTCAGACACAAGCTGGCCTTGAAAGGAGAGAGAGTACCTGATGTCCATCACTCCAAACTGCATCTCTGGCAGCCTTAGAACAGCTCTGTGTGGATTTAAATGAAGGTGAAGTACAGAAAGCTCTTCCTGTGTTTATTCCAGACAATTTTTAATGTTTTGTCACCAGCTCTGATGCAAAACGTGGATTTCCAATAGCTATACTCGGGCCAAGGAGCACCACTCAGTTTTAATCCACATTAACGAGACCCTGGTGATCTGGATGCCTTTTGCAGTGCAAAGCTCCTGTGCAGAGCATCCACATCCCCAGTGATGATTCCATGCCCAGTTTGGGGCACAGCAATCACTGGTGAGACTTTCCAAAGCCCCGAAGGGTTTGGCCCTGGTGGCAGAGAGGGGACAGGCAGAGGGGCTCCTGCTGCACCCTTGGAGCTGTTTCAGAAGTTCCCTGCTCAGCCCCAGCTGCAGCTGCCTCAGCTGTCCCTGTTCTGACTCAGCCACTCTGAGCAGAGTCTGACAGATTGGCTTAAATTGCCCAATAAAGTCCCCCAGCTAAAAGTAACCACAGATATTCCAAGGTATTCTGATGCCCAAAGCAGCAGTGAGGCTCCAGTCATCATTTCTAAGTCTGCAAGTGCCAATTTGCATCCTAGATACTGAATTTCCTTCCCAGATGTGGCTGGCAGATGCAGGCACCTGACCTCACAGAGACCTAAACAAGGATCAGCTTTAAAGGCAATCCAGGCACTTGTTTCAGGACTGCATTTTACCTCATTTCAATCATCTGGAACTTAAATGTTTTTTGGCGATTTGTGGGGAGTCCCTTTGCAGTTAAAGGAGTCTTGTTGTTATTATTCTGTGCAGTTGTATCTGATGTGCCCCTTGTGGGTGGGGAGTTGAGTGTCCTGATGCCTCTGTGTGTAACTCCAAGGCTTTGCATCACTTCTAGAAACAGAATCCCAGAATGGATTTGGGTTGGAAGGGATCTCAAAAATCTCTCATTCCACCCCCTGCCATGGGCAGGGACACTTTCCACTGTCCAGGCTGCTCCAGCCTGGCCTTTGACACTTCCAGGGATCCAGGGGCAGCCACAGCTGCTCTGGCAATTCCATCCCAGCCCCTCCCCACCCTCCCAGGGAGCAATTCCTTCCCCATATCCCACCTAACCCTGCCCTCCTTTCAGGACATGAAGTCTCCTTGTCAGACAGTCACTCCCTGGATTTTGGCTGTACAAGTCCTCACTAAGAAACCAGAAGTCTGGAATAATTTGCTTTTATCCTTCAGTTTTTCTCTGGCAAGGATCTCCTGCGGTTTGGTTAGCCAGCACATGGAGAGGATTCGGGAGCCCTGGGAGATGCCTTCAGGAATCCTGGAGCTAATTAAAGCAAGGGGAGCTGGCCAAAGGAGCAGCCACAGATGCACAGGCAGAAAGGAGGGGCTTTGAAAAGGCAAGTGAGAGCAACAGCCAAAGAGGGAGCACCTGCAAGGAACTGCCATGATTAACACCTTTCATTTTCATTTTCAGCCGGGTTTTCCCCCCTGGATTTTGCTCACAGCAACAACACTGTGGCCATTATGGAAATTTCTCCTAAAACAGCAGGAATTGTTTGCTCACTTCCAGCCATGAAAAGCTGTTTCTCCCCCCTCAGCTGCTGGGTGAGCACAAGGCAGTGGGAGCTGGAGATGTTGCCTTTCCCATTGGTTCCTGGAGATTGCTCATTAGAAAACCTGTTTTGCATAATTTGTTAGAGCAAAGGAAAATCTGAAATATTTGGGCTTACATTCTCCTGGATTTTTTTTTTTTCAATGAGAAACAAACTTTAATGAGAGTACAAAGCGATTTTACTGTGTCTGAGAAGGGAGTCAGAGGAAAGTAAAAGGAAAGTAAATTGGTTTCCTGCTTCATGAAAATACCTACTGTGGTTGGTTTAAGCAGCTCCTGCTGTTTGGGGAAGGAACCTGAGATCTGAAGGCGAAGTTTCCTTGTCAGCAAAGGTTTGGCTTGGCCACAATTCAGTGGAAGAGGAAAGGACGGCAAAAGAGAAATCCCAGGTTCTCAGAAATCACACTTTGGGCTCTTGTGGGAGCCTCCCTGTCCCCTGCAGGGATGGGGAAGGTGCTGGCCAACAGCCAGCCCGAAATCCAGGGATTAGAAGCCCTTGGAGGTTTCCAAGTCCTTCCTGGGTTGGTGACAGTCCCAAAGATTGGGCAAGAGACCTCCAGAACTCCATCCCACTGCTGCCCCGGGCCTTTCCACCATGACCAGCTGAGTCCCAGTGATGTCTCTCGTGTCCAAGGGCTGCCAGAAGGATCCAGAGCCTGGCAGAGGTGCTCCCTGTGCTGGGGCTCAGGCACCTCGGAACTGCTCCAGGCTTTCAGTCCATGCCTAAAGCTCGTGGGGGCGGTGGGGAGGGATTAATGCACGTGGAGAGCTGTGGAAAGGAGCAGTGTCTGTGCAAGGGGAGTGCTCGGAGCAGCAGCAGCAAGCACGAACCATCCCCTCTGCTCCAGCACAGCCGCGATGGCTCCGCCGGGGCTGCGCTGCCTGTGCCAGGACTCGGCTCCTGCCGCTCCCGAGGGAATGCCAGCGAGGCAGGGTCTGTCCATGCCCAGAGAGCCCCGGGATGCGGCACAGGGGCAGCAGGAAGGCGCTGAAGC
>PYHW01009572.1:448505-460169 GCA_013186435.1 Turdus rufiventris | reverse complement strand
TGTCCCTGCCATGGCAGGAGTGGGATGAGATGATCTTTAAGGGCCCTCCCAACCCCATCCCTTCCAGGTTCCCATGATTCAAACACCTTTGTGTGGTTTTCTCCAGCAGCAGGCACAGCCAGATGATTCAAAATGTCCTTGAGCTTCAGGAATAAAAGGCAGAAGAATAAGGAGGGGGAAAATACCCCAAACGACCTGAGCAGCAGCTGGGAGAACATCACCAGCTGGTTAAAAAACCTGGATGGAACCTCAGTGCAGCTTTTCATATAAGCAGCAGTGCTGAGACAACCTTCCCTGGTCAGGTGAGGCAGCAAAGCAGGGCTGGAAACATGGGGATATGGGAAGGTGGAAGGATGGAAAGGTGAAAGGATGGGAAGGTGAAAAGGTGGAAGGATGAAAATGTGGAAGGGTGGAAAGCTGGAAAGGTGGAAGGATGGAAAGGAACAAGGATGGGAAGGTGAAAAGGTGGAAGGATGGGAAGGGGGAGAGACGGAAAGGTGGAAAGGTGGGAAGGTGGAAGGATGGGAAGGTGGAAGGATGGAAAGGTGGAAGGATGGGAAGGTGGAGAGATGGAAGGGTGGAAGGATGGGAAGGTGGAGAGATGGAAAGATATGCAGGCTTGTGCTCCAGCCCTCCCAGCCTGGAATTCAAATGACAACATTAGTATTCAGGATCTTTGCATGTGTTTAAATGTGGATTAAAAATGCATTAATTGGTCTCATTTTAACAAGCTCTTCTCTTTGTATATCAAATATTTGAAAGATTCAGTATTATCACCTCTTGTCTGGGCTGGAATTGAAGAGGAGAAAGGAAATGTAATTGAGGACTTAAGGAGTTTCCTCCTGTTTGCTCAGCACCAGGCACCCGGATCCGAAGCTCCGGGGAAATGACTTTGCTGAGTCCATGAGCAACATCCAAAGGCAGCACTGCCTGGCACACGGCACTGCTGCCATCCTGGCAGGAGCAGCTTTGGGCAAGGACAGTCACTTTGCAGGAGCTGCTGCCTTGGAGGAGCTGCTGGAGCAGCTGGAACCACCTCAGCTGCTGCTGGCACTCACCAGCTGTGTCTGCTCAGGTGTTGGAGCAGGGCTGGAAGAACTCCCTGACAGTGGGAATTCATCCTCTGTGCCCTGTTCCTCCATGCCTTAGCCAAAATCTCTTTCCAAGCCCCTCCTGGCTCCCTCAGTGTACCCCACATTCACTTTTGCCAGCTCTTCACACAAATTGATCCAAACATGGATTTTCCATCCCTGTCTCCCACTGCCCTGGTGGAGGGGGCCAGATCCAGGCACCCGCTGGATTGCTCAGGTGTACCCGGTGCGCAGGCACGGGTTGTTTATTTGAGGCACCACTTCATTCCCGGGGGCTTTGCAGCCTCGTTCCCTGCGGTGTTTTTGGCCCAAGGAATTTGCAGCACACGTGGGGACGGGGGAAGAGAGAGCAGAAGATGGGAAGGGAGAGCCAAAGATGGGAAGGGAGAGCAGAAGATGGGAAGGGAGAGCAGAAGATGGGAAGGGAGAGCAGAAGATGGGAAGGAATAGCCGAAGATGGGAAGGGAGAGCCAAAGATGGGAAGGGAGAGCCAAAGATGGGAAGGGAGAGCAGAAGATGGGAAGAGAGAGCAGAAGATGGGAAGGAATAGCCAAAGATGGGAAGGAATAGCCGAAGATGGGAAGGGAGAGCAGAAGATGGGAAGGGAGAGCAGAAGATGGGAAGGAATAGCCGAAGATGGGGAAGAGAGAGCAGAAGATGGGAAGGGAGAGCAGAAGATGGGTGCAGTGGGAAGTGCCACCTGCCCGCGGTGCCACCGCGCTCAGCGAGGCTGACACGGGCAATTGAGGAGCAAGGAATAGTTCATCAAATTAGCTAACCGAGACAATGAGGAAGGCCTGACATTTACGGTGCTCGCAAAATCGGGAGGAGAGTCAGACTGGTTTGTGATAAACACAGCCAGAACTGGCAAACAGGGTGAGGGATGCAAGTGGTGAGAGATCCAAACCCCTAAACCAGCAAGAACTAATCTCAAGGTCTGCAACGTGCCCAAAGGGTTCAGATGCGTGCTCCGGAGACAAAGTTGAAAACTTTAAGTGTAATGAAGAGTTCGGAAGCCTTCATCAGAGACCCTCGACGACCCCTGAATTGGGGAGGCCCAAGCACAAAAGGACTTTTGGTTCATTTTAATACGAAATGTGGGTAGGCGGGACTAGGCAGGGCTAGGACATGAATATGTATTAGGCGTGTAATCCTAGGCTTTTAGGGACTAAATAGAGCAGTAGTTTGAAGTTTGGGTGTGCATGCTTTGGGAGGAATTATCCCCGTACACCTCAGCGCTGAATAAATGCATAGCTGCTTTAGAACTCTCATTTCTCACGAGTTATAGAGTCTTTTCCACGTATCAAGGCTGTGCTCACCGCGGAGATGGAGCTGCGGTCACGGATCCGTGCCCGGGATGCAGCTCTGGGATGGAGCTGACAGCTCCTGGCCCCTGCCTCGCTCCCTCCTCTAGGCAGGAGAAAATCGCCAGGAGTGGAGAAAGCAACCGCATCCCTGAAATCCGAGCCATCCCAGAGCGTGCCCTGCGCTGAGCAGGATGTTAATGGAGAAATGAGCGTGCCTGGGAGTCATTTGCCAAAAAAAAAAAAAAATCTCTTAATAACATGTTGATTCATCAAAGGCAGGATATTTCATAGGAAAGGACCAATTTCAGTAGATTTTGCATTTGGGGGAAAATGTAGAAAAGTTTTCAGAATCCTCCACGGGTCACCATGACTCCCAGAAATGGAACTATTCTATTTTGCTTCGAATTTGCTCTTTGCTTTGAAATAGAAGTTCAGCTACCGGACAAAAGGAAAGATTGAAATGGAAATGAAACCTTTGGAAATTACCAAACTGAAATGTTTCTGTGAAACCAGGCAAGGCTTTTTTTTAATTACTTGCCAGAGTCTTCATATTTTGAGCCTTATTTTAGATATTCAGCTTTTGCAGGGCAGGACAGAGGAAAAGCTTTTATAATGTCCCAATAACTTTCAGTACACAGGGCAAAGGTTGTGTGACAGCAGCAGAGCATGCAGAAGGGGCTTTCTGTGGTCCAAACTGTGAGACCACCCCTCTCTGCCAGCTGCCTCCCTCTTCCTAACAAGTGATTATAATGTATTTAAAGCCCTGTCCCTGACCTTGCAGGAGGGGAAGGCGTCCCTCAGTTTTTTTACCCTTTTCTTAATTAAGAAGCTGTATTAAATATTCAGAAATTCTGCTCAGTGACTTTCCTGGGAAGCACAAGGACATCCTGGAGAGACAAATCATTTTCTCATTAACACCTGCCCAGGCCTCCTCTCTGTTCCCTGTTCTTCAGTCCTGGCTCTGCTCCTCCAGGGCCACAGAACTGCTGGAGAGGGACTGGAGTTTTTCCTGAGCTGGGAATCCAGCAAGGGATTTCAGTGCCTTCGGCTCAGCTCACAGTTTGGCTCTTTGGGAGCAAAAGGAGCAGGAGCAAAGCTGTGGGGAGGATGTTGCTGTTCCAGGTACCTCCAAATGCTGCTGCCTGTCTGTGCATGCAGGGATGGGTTTGTGCAGGGGAGGGCCATGGCAGCCAGGAGCTCAGAAACGCCAGCAGTGTGGCAGATACCCCACAGACTGCTGTGGTGACAGCCAGCACGTCCTGGGCCTGGCCCCTGTCACCAGAGTGCTCACAGCCCCTCGGCATTGGGATCCCTGACACTCGCACGGCACAGCTCCTGCTCGGGATGGATCCAGCTGTTCCTTCCCCTTTGTTTCCCAGCTTTGTTTTCTGCTTTGATCTGTCAGTTCTCCAGTTCCGAAGGAAGAGCTCTCAATCCAGCCTGGCCTCCCACATTGAGCCATTGATCAGGAGCACAGAGCCAGAGTAGAGGTGCTGAAAGAGAGGGATTTGCTGGCTGTTGCTCATTTGAGTGGGGAATGTTGGATCCTGGAGGTCACAGGTGTTGAAGTTGCTCTCATGGGGGAATGTTCTTTCTCTTTTCATCAAAGAGAACCTCCTAGGTCTGTTTTATTTCTGTAGAGGTGACACCCCCACACACCCAAATATCTCCTGCTTCTCACTGCTTTCCCAGACAAGGGACAAGCCACCACCCCAGGGTGCAGCCCAAGTTTTGCACAAATACTTTGAGTATTTCCATGTCCAGGGAGGCAGCCAAGCAGTCCTGGCTCCTGCAGCCCCATCTGTTGTTCCTGCTGCAGAGCTGGGAATTACGGAGCTCTGCTTCCATCCTTCCCAGGACCAGGAACAAAGGGAGCAGCCCAGCCCAGCCCAGGCCAGGAGCCATCCTGCTCCATCTGTGCTTTGCTCTTCCTCCCTACCGAGCCCAAACACAGCCCTGCTGGGCTCCAGAATGCCCTGGGACAGAGGCAGAGGCAGCTGGTGGTGCAGGAGACAAGGATCCAGCCTCTGCAGGAAGTCTGGAGGCTGTTCCTGGGCTTTTAATTTCCAGGTAAGAAAGGTGGGAGTGGGGAAGGGTGTGTGGTGTGGTGAATAAATATTCCTGTTGGTGGTTTGCAGGAGGAATCCAGGTGTTTGGAACACAGGAAATGCAGCCTGGGAAAGGTTCACTGGAGCTTGGTTGGGAACAGCAGCTCCATAAGGAGGTTAATGGTGCAGTGAGGGAACCTCATTTGAGGGTCTTTACACTCTGCAGCTGAAGTGATGCATGTGACAGCAACAGCTCTGGGGTGGGTGTGCAGCCACCAGGAAAGGCTGATGATTGAAAGGTTTCCTCCCTGCTGGGGAAAAAAAGCTGGGTTTGAATTCTTCAGAGCAGCAGCACAGTCAAGGAAATGTTACAGGGAGAGTCCAAAAGTGAGGAGCAGCTGGGGGAACTGAGGTTGTTCAGCCTGAAGAAATGGAGGCTCAGGAAGATCTGTGAGGTTGTACAGGTGTCCCTTTTCCTCAGTGAGGAACTCACCTTTCCAGGCTGTTCTGGCTTCTCCCTGGCAGCTGGGCAGTGCTTGGACACCTCAGGTTGTTGTTGTGTGCAGGTCTGGCCCCTCAGGGTCTCACACCAGGGCTCTGATGGCCTTTTCTGGGCAGGGCTAAAACCTTCCTGGCCCTTCTCGACAGGGGSAGAGGGTCTGGGACTCAAACACRAGCCTCATACCCAGCAGTGGAGGACAGGGACTGATGGTTTCATTATCCCAGGTCAGCTAACAACATTGGCCAGCCTGGAGCTGCCCACGGCATCTTCCTCCCCTGGGAATTCATCTTCTGCCCCAAATGATCCATGTGGCACTCAGACCTCGGGGCTGTGTTTGTCCTGCAGCCTGTCCTGCCGCCAGCCCCTCATCCCCCATCAGAGCAGGGTTTGGGGCTGGCTCCCTGCTCCAGGCTGGGGCAGAGCAGGAAGGCAGAGATAGCATCTGCTGAGCAGCAGGCAGGAGCTGCAGGGTTATTGTTTGCTAATAGATTGCTTCTGAAAAGCTGCTCAGATGGGACCAGGCGAGCTGCAGAGGTAATTAAAACTCTGCCTATGCAAAAGGCAAGATCTGATTATTTCCCTTCCCAAGCAGGCAGATTAAACCAGGAAGGTTTATTGCAGCACTTCTAAGAGCGAGGGGTTGCTTTGAATGAAGTTCATCATATGGAATATAACAAATAAAATTCTTCAGTTTCTTTTCTTATTTAAATTTTTAAAATTACAAAAAACACACAAGAACAACAACACAAAAAAAAAAAACCAAATCCAACACATCCACAACTTTATTTTTCAGCAGAGCACAGGTGAACCTATGAAGGACAACTGTTCCAAAGCTCATTTCTTATCTTTTAAGGCTCTTTGCTCTCATCCTAGAAGGCTTTTCTGTGCCATCCTACCTGAAATAGGAGGGTGGGCTGGTAAAGAGGCTCAGAAATAGCAGCAAAGTCCGCCTGTCACCTCCCCTTAATGAAAGGAATGGCTTCAAGTTCATTAAAGGTATTGAAGATATTTTAGAACCAGGCTGATGTCTGTAATCTCCGCCTGCCTGACAGGCTGTGGTGCTGCCTGTGGGATTTGGTCTCTGCACCACTGTGGGCAGGGTTGGATGAGATATCTGGAAGGAATTCCTCCCTGGGTGGGTGTGCTGGCCCTGGCACAGGGTGCCAAGAACAGCTGTAGCTGCCCCTGGATCTCTGGAAGTGTCCCAGGCCAGGTTGGACACTGAGGCTTGGAGAAGCCTGGGACAGTGGAAGGTGTCCCTGCCAGGGCAGGGGGTTGGAATCTGATGATCTTTAATGTCCCTTCCACCCCAAACTATTGTAGGATTCCCTGACCTGCAGTTTCCACTGCCTTGGCCCAGAGATGGGAGCCCAGGCGTGCTCAGGAAGGGTCACCCCTAACCCACCCTTAGCTGGGGGCAGAAGCCTTTTGCAAGCACTGTGCCAGCTCGGTGTCCTGCACGTCTCCTCCCCACAGAGGAGAATCCTTCAGAGCTGCTCCTGTCCTGCTGTGTCCCTGTGTCCCAGAGCCTCCCTGCAGCAAGCGATGGCCACTGTGGGGACACAGCCAGCTCCGAGGGAGGGCTGTGGGCAGCTGGCTTGGTGGGATGACCCAGAGTGATGTGGATAGTTGGAGAGGAAAAAACAAAAGAAACAAGAGAAAATTAGTAATTGAAGCTTTTTTTCCTGGTGCACTGGAGAGAGGAGACCCTGGGCAGAGCTGCCAGCTGAGTTTCTGCCCAAACAAAACAGGCTGTGGGGGATTTAGAGGGCCTGGAGAACTGGGGACAGATCCCATCTCCTGGGCACTGAAACCTGCCAGCAGTGCCGCTTGTCAGCTGAAAAACGACATGGAAAGAAAGACTGTGATGCAGGGAGGTGGCAGTGCCCTCGTGACTGCTGTCCCCACATTCCTGCCAAGGTCACTGGGGCTCTGCAGCTCAGGCAGGGTCTCACCTATTGCCAGGTGGGGGGAGAGAGAGAGATGAGAGATGTATAAATATCTATCCAACACAGCCATCTGGGTCACACGGGTTCATGAGGGCTCACTCCTGTTCCTATAAAAAGATCTCAGTATCTCCAGCTGAAAAGGACCAAAGGCTGCCCCTCCTGGGATCAGAAACCTTTTCCAACCTTCTTCACCTGAGTGTGGCCCCTCCAAGCTGCTCAGTGCAGATCCGGAGTCCTGGAGCAGGAGTCAGCCCTGTAAATCCTGGCCCAGGGTGAGCAGTGCTGCACAAACCCTGCAGGGAGGGCTGGGGGCTCCTCTGGAAGATGTGACTCCATGCAGAAATTACAGGGTCGAGTCACAGGACCATGGGCCAAAATAGGTGGAAGTGGCTGATCAAAGAGTCCTTTCTGCTGAATAAACCAGCCCAGTCTGAGTGAAACATTCCTGCAAATCCTGTATAAAACACTCCTGTACAGGCAGAGTGAAACACTCACACATTTTGGGAGTGCTCGGATCTTCCCGTGTGCCCTCAAACCCAGCACGTGTGTGCAGACATCCACACATTTTATTGCTGATAGGAAATGAAACCCCCGATTAAAAGACATTACCAAAGATTAAAAGCAGCACCGAATCTAATTTCAATTGTTTGTGGCAGGAACCCAATTTTCAAATGATAATGGCAATAATTAAAAAGTCCCTTATCAACAGAGACAAAAGTGCTGCCTGTTGGCAGGTGGAGCTGAGGAACGGGGCGAGCTCAGGCTCTTCAGAGCTGAAATCAATTTTCAGACAAAGTTCAAACAAGCCCCAGAACAATTCTGCTTTTGTTGTGCTTTTTCCATGAGGGGAGGAAGATCCTTTTCCCGTGCATGTACATGGGTTTTTTCTCCTTTTTTTCTCTCTGCTTTATCCACAAGGTCACATTAGCTGGGACAAAACCTCATGTAAACAAAACTATGCTATTGTAGAAATGAGGCTTGAGGAAAGTTCAAAAACAGCTCAGACCTTCAGTTTGGGCTTTACTTGTAATTATGGATTATCCTATTTGGAATTAACAAATGCACCTGCTCAGCCTTTGAAGAACTGGCAAAGGAGGGCTCTCGGAGCTCTGTGCTGACTCCTGAACTCCACCAGCATCCCTCTTGTGCAGTGGGGAGTTCATGAGCACAAATTAGGTCTAATTTAAAAATGTCTGGATGGACATCTTGAAAACGAAGGGTTTTTTGCCCTGAGAACTCTCAGGTTTCTGCACATACACTTTCCAAAGGTAACAGAGTGCAGAATTTGAGAGCCAGGCTTTTATCGCATGGAATAGAAATCCATTGCATGGTTCCCTATTTTCCCCCTCCAAAGCCACCCAGGCCCAGCCTGTCCAGCCCAGTGACACCCTCAGGAAGAGTCATGGCACTTTCAGAAGGTCTCGTTCCTCACCTCAGTAATTGCCAGGGGATGGAGCAGAGCTTTGCCTTCTGCAGGATGCCCAGTCCAGGGTCTGGTGAAGCTCTCCCTTGTCACCCCTGGTCACAAACAGTGGCCTGAGGTGTCTGTGAGGAGATGACACTTCCCAGTGCTCAGCAAACCCATAGGTACTCCTTAAGCAGTGTTAATTGTCCCTAATTAGTACAGGCTAATTTCCTCCCAGTGAGGGGAAAGTCTTTCCAAATGTGTTCATTGTTATTTGATAGCAGGGCTCGGGACGAGCTGGTTACACTTGGAGGTCTCTGACTTGGGGCTGCGGTATTTCTGACATTTCTGGTGCTTATTTCTCACATTTGTGGTGCTGCAGTGAACGAATCCTTCCCCCAGTGCATGTGTGCACTCCCAGTCCCATGCTGGGCAGGCTGGGGCACCTCTCACTGTTAGCTGGAGCTCTTTCTGCTGGCACCATCAGGGTCATGAACACCCTGCAGAAAGGATCTCGTTCCACAGCTAATTGTGTTTGTGTAGCTGCTCTAAACGCACATCACTTTCATCCATGAACAGGATTCTTCCTCCTGGGAGGAGCTGTTATTCATCATGAACTGGTCAAGGCTGATTTTATTTGACAGCACAGGAGTGTGAAGACAGAAAACTCTGACACTTTCGTTGTTTCTTTTCTGGTCTGGAGCAAAATCAGGGGAGAAAAGTGAGGGGAAACATTGCTGGGTTAAAGGCGACTTGTTTTGCTGGGGTTTTGCTGTTGGCTTTTCCTCCCGTGGATAACAAGTGTGGAGATGACAGGACACAGCCACAGCTTTTCATCCACTGGGATCCGCCTGGAGCCAAAACTTGTGCAGTGCCTGAGGGCACAGCAATAGGGAGGGACCACAGGAGCAGGGAGGGCTGGAAGCAGCAGGGTTTCCCTGCATGTGTTGCTGCTGCCACTTTTGAATTCAAGCTTCCTCAGACTGCTCAGCAGTGCCAAAACCAAGCCCCAGAGTAGCAGTGGGGTTTTGAAGCACAACTTTTACCTTTAGAGAGGAGGGAGGTTCCCATTCATGAGAAGAACTTCTGTAGCAGTCAGTGATTTTGAGTCTGCTCCCCTCTGCACCCGGGAGGAGCTCTGTTCTCCTCCCTTTAACGAGAGCTGATGGATGAAAGCTGGCAGCAGCACGTTCCCAGCTGGGCACTGCAGCCCACCAGAAACTCCAGCTACACTCTTGAGAGAGGCTTGGGCCACCACAGCCTTAGTGCCAGCTCTGCAATGTCTCTGTCCCCTGTCAGCAGCCCCCTGGGGGGGCCCTGTGGCTCCAGCTCCCCCCTGTCCCCTGGAGCCAAGCAAGGAGCAGAGGACAGGGCAGAGCTCAGGGCGACCTCAATTTCTCAGCTCTGATGCTTCCATTATCTCTGCAAGGAAAATAATCTTTATTATTTAATAATGGCTGAGACTCTCCAAATTATTCATCATCTCAGGAAGCGAGCTGCTGAAATGCTTGGGAAGGATGTGATGGATGGAGGGGGTGGTCAGTCGGTGTCTGAGTGGAGAGAGACCTTTGGCTGCTTCACCTCATTCCCCTTCCCTACACAGGCTGAACTCCTTCTTCTGGGGGTCCTTCACAGAGTCAGGGAATGCTTTGGGTGGGAAGGGCCCTTACAGATCATCTCATTCATATCCTGCCATGGCAGGGACACCTCCCAGTGTCCCAGGTGCTCCCAGCCCCAGTGTCCAGCCTGGCCTTGGGCACTGCCAGGGATNNNNGGGCAGCCACAGCTGCTCTGGCAATTCCATCCCAGCTCCTCCTCACAGCCAGGAATTCCTTCCCAATATATCACCTAAATTTCCCCAATTTTAGTTTGATCCCACTCCTCCTTGTTCTGGCACTGCAGTTCCTGATGAACAGTCCCTGTCTGGCTTCCCTGGAGCCCCTTCAGGTCCTGGAAGGGGCTCTGAGGTCTCCACACAAGCTTCTCCAGCATTCCCAGCTTCCCCAGCCTCATCTCTGACACTTGGAGAGAGATTTTATTTCTGCAGCACCTTGGGTTTGAGCCAGGAGTGATCCTGCAGGTGGGAACAGAACCTGTCCTTGTCCATGCATGATCCCAGGTCCCCATGGGTGCTTTGGGGGATGCACTGCTGGCTCTCTTCTGCTGCAAGTGTCCCTTGCCTACATGTTGAAAATAATAGTTTTCCACTGGAGCAAGAAGTTGAACCTGTAAAAGGCTGGAAGGGGTTTTGTGGAAGTGTTGTACCTTCGTGTTTGAAAAGAAAAAGCATCCTTGCTTGCATATTTAATTGCCAAATTATCATATAAATGTCATATTACTTAGGATGCCAGAACTCAGTGATATTTTAAATGCTTCTATGTTTTAATTCCTTGCCAGTCAACCTTTGCAAACCTAATTACAAAGGGAAAATCACTGATGGCATTTTGTTCACCATGTTTGGAGCTAAACTGGGTTTCCTGAGAGTCTGAGAAAATTTTCAACTGATTTTATTTTCTCTCTCTTGGTAGTGACAGGAGCTTTTCCTGCTGCTCCTCACTGGGATAAGATGGATTACTGTCAGGAAAGCCATGGAACAGCAGTGCCAGAACAGGCCTGTGTATTTGGGTTAGCTCTGCAAAACAACCCAAAAATAAACAGAGGAACCCATGCAGAGCTGGAAACCTTGGGGAGGCGTCACTCAGAGCAGCTTTCCCCTTCCAAATTTCCTTCCATCTCATTGTGAAAGCAGCTGTCTCAAAGGGATCAAAGGGATCAAATCTTCCTGTGATGGCACAGGGTGGGCTCTGACATTTCCAGAACCTTGTGAATGTCTCTCTTTGGAGTCAGCCTGGTGTTTGTGTTTCTGTAACACCTCCACACACCTGAGGGCTCCTCACCCACTGCTGGGCACCCAGAGCTGGGCACCCAGAGCTGGGCGCTGGGCTCGGGCTCTGTGCCCGCTCCAGCACTGCCCTGCAGGCAGCTGCAGCAGCTGCCAACCCTCTGATCACCATCCTCAGAGGGGATGGAAACAGCAGTGCTCCCACAGCTCCTCTTGGAAATCAGTCTGGTGCCACTTCCATGGGCAGCAGTGGCTCAGGCAGTGGCAAAGGGGACACAAAATCCTTCTGTGCTGAGGGAGCACAGCTGGCTCTGGCCAGGCCTGCTGCAAGGAACATTCTGTAGCCCCTGGGCACGGTCTGTGCCACCTCCTGTGGTGCCAGCTCTGTGTCCCAACCCCTGGGCACGGTCTGTGCCACCTCCCGTGGTGCCAGCTCCTGGAGCTCTGGCAGCCTCGGGGCCGTGCCCATTCCCTGGGGAGCCTGGGCAGTGCCAGCACCCTCTGGGGGAGGGAAGAACCT
>PYHW01009572.1:381910-397746 GCA_013186435.1 Turdus rufiventris | reverse complement strand
GATGGATGGATGGATGGATGGAATCATGGATGATGGATGCATGGGCTTGGAGTGTTGGCTAGGAGCAGGGGCAGAGAGGAAGGAAGATGGGATCTGTTAGGCAATGGAATCATAGAATCCCAAAATTGAGGTTAGAAAAGCCCTCCAAGACCAACCTGCTGGATGTCCATCTTGTCCCCAGCCCAGAGCTCTGAGTGCCACATGCAGAAATTCCTGGGACACCTCCAGGGATGGGCACTCCAAACTTCCCTGGGCAGCCCCTGCCAAGGCCTGAGCACCCCTCCCATGCAGAAATTCCTCCTGTGTCCAGCCTGAACCTCCCCTGGAGCAGTCTGAGAATCAAAGAGGAGATCCCTCATGCAGAGATAGCAGGAGGGGATGCTGCAATCAGAAATTGCATGAAAACCTTTCCTTTCTTTGGTGACACCTGGCTAGGTGATGCTGTACCAGTCATTGGAGAGGCTCATTTGTAAGAATCATATCTCTCTTTTTTTGGTAATAATAAAATGCACCTTTTGCAGAGAATCCTCAGAATTCCTTTAAAATCTTTCACATCCTGCACACCCCCTCAGGCTGGGTATGGCCAGAACAGCCAACACCCAGTTCTAAATGAAAACAGCAGTGAGGTGAGACAGAATGGTCTGAACACTGAATATTCTTCTTTTTCCTCAGGGAGTATTACTTTTTATGGATTTTTCCTGGCCTGTATTTGTAGCTTGTTCATGTTTTGTGCTCCATTCCCACAGGAGACAACTTGCAGGGTTTTTCCTTTGGGCTTCTCTTGAACAAATCAGGATTTTTAAAAAATAAATTCTATATTCCAGTGAGAAAAGGAGGGTGGGAGCTGCTGGCAGTGATGGAACAGCCTGTATGTCACAGAGAGCCCATTTTTACTGAGTTTGGACGTTGTGAACTGAGATCTTCATCCTGGCAGGAACTCCCCAGGGTTGGCAGGGTCTCAGCTGGTTTCCCAGCTTCCAGATCCAGGAACAGCCTTGGTAGAAACACATGAGGTGTCCTGTTTGCAGCCCTCAGAACACATCTGCAGACAGACAGGTTCACTCCTGCCTTGGGATGCATATTTTAGAGAACCAGTATATCAGCATTTGGGATTTCCATTCTCTAAATCTGTGTTTCTTTGGAGCTCACTGGGAAGGAGGTTCAGGCATGGTCTGTGGGTTCCTGACCTCTGCTTTTGAGGAAAACTCTGGCTTCTTAATGTTTCTTGCCTGTTTTCCTGCACACCCTCCAAGGAAAGGGTCTGTGATGTGGTGTCTTTCCTTCCCTGGCTGGAGCTGTGCTCACATGAGCATCTCACTCCTAGGAAAGCCTAAAAATCCAACAAAAATTGGTCCCTACCCCAAAAACCTTGAAACCCAAATCCATGAGAAGTTCGAAGAGGGAAGGGGAGACAGGCACAGAGAAGACAGTGATTTATCCAAGGTCACCCAACAAATCAGAGGCAAAGGATGTTCCAACCCTCAAAAAAGTCCCTCATAGCACAAAAATATTTTCTTGTAATGCAAAAAATCCTCTTTCCTATATTTAGCTGGAGAATTACTCCTGAAACACATTAGTTCTCCAGGCTCCTCGAACAAAATAATGTTATTAGACCGAATGCCAATGAAGGCAAAGAAGATTTGACATTTCACTGAAAATTGCACCCAGGGCTATTAAGGAAGGGGAACTTATTTGGATGCACTGCAGGCATGAACTCTTCAGATTTACACTTTTCAGTCAGAGCTGCCTGCAACCCTACTGCAAAATCTGAGGAGAATTTCATACTTTTCCCCTCCTCTCCCTCCCTTTACTCTGAGACAAATCTCCAGGAAAATTCATTACATGGTTTAAGCGATGGGATTTATCATTCCATTCAGCTTCCCCTACTCTCAGCTCTCCTCGCTGTCACACCAGCGAGGTAATTCTAATTTGTTTCTTTCATATTTCACCCGTGATGTGCGACTCCAGATGACGGCGAGAAAATAGAGACGAGAGCAGGGAATGGCTTGGGGCTGCACAGGATGAATTTCAGCAGCTGCGTCACTGTTTGGGGCTGGGGAGCCTCAGGAGCTGGGGAGAAGCTCCAGGTCAGTTCATGGGGACCTAACGCCAGCCTCTAGAGCGGCTCCTGCACAGCCTGGGGGCAAACCAGGAGCACAGGTGAGTTTGTCACCTGCCACAGAGGACTGTCTCCCTAGAGAAGGGCTCTAGCTCGTCCTTGGGGGTGCTAGATTCTCTGACATCTCCACCTGGTCAGAGCCCTTCTTCCCACCCAGAGTCTCCTTCTTGCAAAGCACAAAGGTGAAAGTAACCACCCCTCCAGGGACACTTCACACCTCTGACTGATGGGGAATCTCTGCTGGGTGCTTGGTGTCACCAGGACAGTGTCACCAGATAGCATCCTCCTGAGACAGAACCCCCAAACTGAGAGGAGACAGGCAATGCCAGCAGCTGGCTTAGTCACAAACTCCCTGGAGCATCAGGAAAAAGCCACCAGAGCTTGAAGGGACCCAAGGCAGCAGCGTGCCCAGGACAGATGCAGCATCCTCATCCCTGTCCCCCATCATGGCCCAGGTTCCAGGTCCCATCTCAAGGGAGGTGACAGTCCCTGTATCCTGTCCCGCCTCCCCCTAGCCCAGGGATAACCTCCACTGTGCAGCTGGGAAAGCCTCTAGTAGGAGAACCACTTTTGGACAGGACCCTAAATCTGGCACCCAAGTCCCATTTTCAATAAATCCTTGATTAGGCTGACCTTTATCCAATGTACAGTAATTTCACGACTATAAGGCGCATCCTTTTGACTAAAATTTTGGTCCGAACGCGGAAGTGTGCCTTATAGTCTGGCGTGCCTTATATATGGACAAAGTTCAGAAATTTGCCAACACAGAAGTGCGAGCCACGGCAGCCCCAAGCTGCGACCCACACCCGCACCATGGCAGCCGGGCGCCGCGGCCGCCCCGAGCCACGGGACCCCCATGCCACAGCTCCCCCAGCACTGGGGGAGCCCTGTGCTGCCCCAACCCGCAGGAGCACCATGCTGCAGGAGCCATGGCTGCCCCAAGCCGCGGCAGCCCTGAGGGAGAGGAGGCCCCGCGGCAGCACTGAGCTGCGAGGGGGAGGCGGCACCGCGGCAGCGCGCAGCCAGCCAGCACCGGGGGTGTGCAGGAGTGCCGGGGCCCACAGCATGGGTGGGGTACCTGAGGCTGCGTTTAAAGGCTATCTGTGAAAAGCGTTTCCAAATTGAGCACCTGCCAGTAAACCCTGCGATCGCGGGATTTCATTACTAATTCGTTACTTTGTTGTGCGTGGCGCGGCTCCTCACTGCAAAAAAAAGTGCATCTTATAGTCTGGTGTACCTTATATATGGACAAAGTCCAGAAATTTGCCGACTCCCAGAAGTGCGCCTTATAATCCGGTGCGCCTTATAGTCGTGAAATTATGTAAATAATAAATTGATGGTGTTTCCTAATAGCCTTGTATAAATACGTCTTCCAAATAAACACCCTGGCCATACCCAGAGAGTTTGTTCCTCTCTGCCTGGAATTATCACCTCATAAACAAAAAGCTGCTCCATACGATCACCTAATTGATCCATTTTGCCTGATTCCCAATAAGCTATAAAAAGGTACATTTGCTGTGGGGAAAACTAGGGGTTTTATCATCTTCTGCCTCTTCTTAAGAGAGGATAAAAGAAAGAAGCCCACTTTATGTTTCCTAAAATATTTAGAACAAGCTGTGAAAGATAGAAAACATTTTAGAATAGCTGTAAGTTGTATTAATATGAGACCCCGTCCTTGAGAATAAACTGCAGTCCCAGGCAGGTAAAAAAGCTATTAAAGAGATAAAGAGATCTTCCTTTGAATTGACACATATCTGATTTGATTGCAGCACCATTCCCATGCAGTTCCAATGTTCCTTCTCTGCTAATACCAAATTAATTCATTTTGATTATTGTTATTATGGCGAATGGCAAGCGGAATTAGCAGTGATGAATCAGGCACTTGCTGGGGAGTGCGGGCTGGGCTCTCCACCTCCCGCAGGGACACGCCGGGCCCTGTGCGCGCTGCGGGGCTGTAAAAATGATGGAGGGGAAGGGGAAGGGAATCATCTGCAGATTAAAAAGATTCCTTGCAAGGTAATGTCTGCCAGCCTTTGTACGAGACCCAAGATCATCCCTGTGATCTGCAGTGAGAGGCAGAGGAGTTTTTTCCCTGTTGAACTCCAGTTTTGGCTCAAGGGAGGGTGGTGTGGCCAGGACGAGTGCCAGGGCTGAGCCTGGTCCAGCAGAGCAGCCAAGGGGCAGCTGCTGCAACTTCAGGGGTTGCATCTGAAAGGCAAATTTCAGCTGCAGAAAGGAGAGCAGGTCTGGGAAGCAACTCCAGAGCTGCTGCATCACAGGGTCCCTTCCTCTTGCCCAGACCAGGTTTGCCTGGATTTCTCTCCTGCTTGACTTGAACAGAGTTGGGGATTTTGCTCCACAGCATTACTAGGAAACGGAGAATCACAGAATGAAAGATTAAATTGAGTTGGAAAAGACCTTTAAAGACTATCCAAGTCCACCTTCCAGTATCCTAGGTGCCTCCCAGCACCTCGTACCTTCTCCTGTAGCCTTGTCCAAGTCTGCTGGTGGTGTCTCCAAACCTGGGTCATTTGCATGTTCAGGATCAGCTCTGTCCATCCCAGAGCTCCAGAATCAAGGAGAACTTTGAGGTGCTGAAATCCCCACAGAGCAGATGCCAAGTGTTTGTTTGGTTGGTTGGTTGGTTGGTTTGGTTTGTTTGCAGACACAGGAGTGGTGCAGAGCTGTTCAGCATTTCCAGTCCTTCCCTCCAGAGAAGCAGGGGAGCTGTGTCTGCCTCTGTTTAACCAGCAGGAGAGCAGGGAGGGATGCAGAGGTGGATGTGCAGGAGGGAGCACCGGGAGCACAGTCCAGGCTGGAAAGGGATGTGGTCTCCCATGTGCCACAGCCACCACCTGTTCCTATCCCATATCTGAGCCAAACCAGGGTGCTGAGGTGCAGGGATGTGGGAACAAGGAGAGGGTGGCAGGGGCAGGGAAAGCCGCATCGCTGATCCCAAGTGTGGTGGTCCTTTGAGGGTTATCTGGGAGGCGCTGATACCTCAGGGGTGTTTATTTCAGCAGCAGCTGTGGCAGCAAAGCAGAGTTTGGGGGTGAGGGCGGGGGTGGCCACATCTCCCATTTCCCCGTGTCTCACCAGTCTCAGCATCACCCCGGCTTCTTCAGGAGGGGCTTTCTTGCCCTGTTAACCACTGCAGGGCTCCAGCATCCCTTCTCTCTGCATATCCATCTCTGCCCCCCTTTCCCATGTCTGGGCATGCAGCTATTTCTGTATTACAGGGAAGTTTTAGGAGCAGAATCCATTAGGGGCTCATTTACAGCTGTGCCCTAAGGCAGATGCAAACCTCGCTTCAGTGAGATGATGGACTCATCCATCAACAGCTCCTCGCTGGCCTGCTCTGTCTGGGAGCAGCTGTACTGAGACCAGCACCAGCCCACACCTCTGGGCAGCCTGGACATGCTCCAGCTCTCCCAGACCCCTGTAAGCAGTAGCTCTCAGACAAAACCTCTGGCACCATCCCCATGAGCTGAAGGGAGGAGGTTTCTCCTCCATGCCCTGATCTGCACCCTCTGCAAACTCCTGGGCTGTGTCCTCCCAGCTGGGTCACAGGGATGGAGTTTGAACCTCTCTGGGACAAGGGGAAAGACCCAAATTGTGTCCAAACCTTGACTTCCTGCAAGGAGCTAGCAACAAAGTCAGATGCAACTCAAATTTCCTCCCAGCTCCCACTGTGATCAATCTCTTCTTATTTCTCAGTGGCCATTTGTGATAAGGGTGTAAGAAGAGCTTCTGGATCAGATCAAAAGTCTGTTGAGGCCAATCTCCTGGAGGGCTGGCACAGGAGCAAGACAGGCCATAAACCATTCCCAGTTCTGGCCATCTGCAGCTCGGGGCTTTCCTGAGCCAGATGGAGCTGTGAGTAACCTGTGTTTAAAAGCCCTTGATGGCCCTTTTCTGGCCACATTTCTCTAATGACTTTCCAAACCCATCTGTGTTTGGTCTCCCTTGGCCTTGCCATGAGTTTCACAATTGGATCAGGCATTGTCTGAATGTCCTTCCTCCAGAAGGGCACAGATAAAGTTATCTTGGATTTCATCTGTTGCTGGCACCAAGCTGAACTCAAATCTTTCTTAAATCTCTGCCAGGAAGTGCAAGTCATGCCTGGCCAAAATCTGGTGTGGGGCAGGGCCTGGGTCCCCCAGGGACCCCCAAATGGATCTCCCCGAAGTCATCTATCTCCATAAGGTACAGTCTGTCCTTAAAATCTCCCTAATTCTGAGTAAAGGTGTTCCTATTAGGACCATCCCAAAGGTTTGTATTTTCAGATGTCATAAATTTTCCCATCACTATCAGGCTCCTGGTCTACCAAGACAGAATAAATTATTTTCTTTAAAAGATGGAGAAGTTAAAGGAATTAAATTACATTTTTCAAAGTTGTGCCTCAAGAGAGGAGTTTGTACTTCTCTAATAAGGCATGAAGAGAAAGTCAACCCTCTCCAGAGGCCAAAATCCTTGGTTCATTTTCAGCTGGAGGTGGGACAGCACTGTCCCATCTGGCTGGTCATGGACTGGCTCTGATTAGATAATGTCAATCTGGCTTTCCAAAATTTCCGTCAGGCCTGAATCAAGTAAAACATAAACCACGGGTCTCTCAAATCCTGTTTTCAGCCTCTGTGGTTGGAGATGCTCATGCAAGAACGCTGTGCTGCTCCCCCTGAACATTTCCAGAGGGGAACTGAGGACTGGGAAGCCCCCACGTGACATCCCCTGCCCATCCAGACCCTGACACTGTTTGGCCATGAACAGCAGTTTAGTGCTGAACAGTGAAACTTGGGTTTATTGGTGCTCTCGCCATGCACCACAGGTGGTGGCAATGTTCCTTCTGGTGTTTTCTGGACTGGATGACAAGAAAGGAAGGATTGCAAGAAATAAAAAGAAAGTTCTTAACAACGAAAGGGATCAGCACACACCTCGATCTCCTGATGTTAAACACTGCTGACACAGGCCCTGCACTGCACAGATCTGTAACTTCCTTTAAATTAGCAATTCCACAGACACAGTAGGAGCTTGCATAAGAATTGTCCATAAAGGGAAGAGAGTCACAATATCAGCCTAGCATGAAACCCTGCTTTCTGCTTTTTAATTAAGATTTCAAGCTTGTGTCTCCCCTGAGGTGCTGCAGGAGGTTTTGTCAGATACAAGAAGCAGCCGGGGTCCCTCTCAGCAAATTGGCTTTCCCAGCTCTCCTCACACACTCTTCCACACCAAATTTCCAGTGCCAAACTTGGGTTACGGCACCTACGAGATGGCAAAGCCCATAAGTTGGGGCCTGGACCCTTTCCCTGCAGGCTCAGGTCCTTTTGTGCATCCCCTTTCCCAGCAGGGTCTCTGTGGAAGCAGCAGGACGTGGGGTTCTGTCCACGTCACTCTCAGTATTGCACAAAGGGCAGCAGGTCCTGGGATGCAGCAGCTCCTGGGATGACATTTCCAGTGTGAACACCTCTGTTTATGTATTTTTAAAACTATTCTGCACTCTGCCATGTTCTCTCAGCATTCCCTCGGAGCTCCTTTTTCCCTGGCTGCTCCCACCTGCCATGTAACCCTGAATCTGGAAAGGGAAATCAGAGAGATGTGAAGAATCAAACAAGTTATCATCCAGAATTAAATTTCTCCATCACAGCCCTATTCCCTCACCTGGAATTTCAGAGCAGAGCGCAGTGGATTATGAACACCTCAAAGGCAAAGCAGGGAACCCAGGGCTCCCTGTGGAGAGCCAAAACAACCCCTCAGACACGCGGGTCACAACCAGAAATCCCTGTCTCCCTTCCTTCTACATCACTGCCAGTTTTGGACTCGTTCAGGAGGACACAGAGGCACCCCAGGCAGCCCAGCACGGCTCTCCCCTGGCTCTGGCAGTCGCAGACGTGTCAGGACTGGTCGCTGTGCACATCCATCATCTCCAGCAATGGATGAATTCCCTCCAAAGGAAACCTTTCCCGAGCACACAGCACTTGCATCCTGCAGCCACCACATCCCCCCACCGGGGCAGGGCCCAGCCCAGCCAATGCCCCAGAGCAGGGATTTGTCTTCATTTGCACTGAACCGGGTCCCCATCATCGCCACCTCCAACACAAAACGAGAGGCGCGACACAGAGCTGCTCATCCTGGTGCTGGTTGTCACCGAGTGGAGGGGACACTGACAGAGTGCCCTGGAAGCACCTCTGAAGGTTTCACAATTACACCCATAAAGAATTTAATGTGCAGTAAAAGCAGTGAGTGAGTTACAGAGGGCTGGTGTGGAGAGGGAAGTGAATGTTTTGCCCTACAGATGTTCATAAAATATTTAGTAACTTTAAAAAGAGGAGGGGAAAATGCAGCTCGTTAAACCAGTGTTATAAGCAGGTCCACTCTGCCAAGCAGCCCACGGAATGCAGGATTCCTCTCGGACTCATTACCTCCCATCGCGGCGTTAATGGGGCTGTGGCCGCTCAATCCTCTTCCCCCAGACAGCAAAGCAAACAGCTTTATTTAGAAGCTGAGATTGGAGCCCGGCTCCACCAGTAATGCTGGCCTGGATGTAGTTAGGCATCAGCAGAGCAAAACCCCAGACAAGGGAAGAGAGGAAATTCGGGTCAGGAAGCTCCCTGCCCACAGCAACCTGCACCCAGCTGGAACAGAAATTAATTGGAGAATGTAAGGGTTGGTGTGGCCTTTTCAAGCATCTGTGTTTGACTGGGGCCAGAGGTAACTGTGAAGAAAGTTTTTTGGAAGAAACGAGTTGGCTGCCCTTGGCAGTGAGCTGGGGGGCTTTCACAGAATCACAGAATCCAGGAGTGTTTTGGGTTGCAAGGGACATAAAAGCCCATCCAGTGCCACCCCCTCCATGGCAGGGACACCTCCCANNGTCCCAGGCTGCTCCAGCCCCAATGTCCAGCCTGGCCTTGGGCACTGCCAGGGATCCAGGGGCAGCCACAGCTGCTCTGGGCACCCTGTGCCAGGGCCTGCCCGCCCTCACAGGGAAGAAGTTCCCATCTAAACTTCCCCTGTCAGTCTGAACCCCTTCTCCCCTTGTCCTGCCACTCCAGTTCCTGATAAACAGTCCCTCTCCAGCTTCCCAGGAGCCCCTTCAGGTCCTGGAAGGGGCTCTGAGGTCTCCACACAACCTTCTCTTCTCCAGGCTGTGTTTGTGCTCTCCTGCCATGGGGATGGACCAGTTCAAGCCACATGTGGAAGACTTGTCCAGTGCTTCATCCCCTCCCCGGCCGGCCTTGCAGTGGGGTTTGCTTGGGCAGTGCTTCCCTCATTTCCAGGTGTGGCAGCTGAGGTTGGAGCAGGTGCCAGTGGGGCAGCCCCAGAGGGGCTGAGCTGCCAGCCCTGGCTGGGAGAAGCTAGCAGAGCATCTGCCTTCCATAAATGAGGGAAGAGCAGGTGATTTCCAGCTGTGTGGAAAAGCCCTCCCGGGGGCAGCGGTGCCGTCAGTGCCGCGGAGCAGAGCACAGAGCTCCTGATCTGCTGAGCGTGGGTGACACAAGGAGCAAACCAGAGCATCCTCACACTGCCTCAGAGAAAGACAGGAGAGATAAAAACCCCAAACTGCTGTTTGACATTTGCTCATCCCAAATAAGGATGAAGAATTCAAAATACGTAGGGAAACAAAATAATGGGAGAACCAGAATCCCATGCAATTTCCATTTGGATGTGTCAAAACAACTTGTTTTGGTTTGGCACAGCAAGCATCAACCCGCCTCTGCCCACACTCCTGGGGGAGCTGGGGAACAACCACCAAGGCTGAGGGTGGCAACCCAGAAGCCACAGAGGAAAAATGATCCAAGCTTCCTTGAGGACATCATGGTTCTGAGCATCTCTCTCGGGATACACAAACACCTGAGTTCTCATTTGGCTGCAGAAAATACAAATAATCAGGATAAAAGCATTTTGACAGGAATAAAATCTGTTCTTTAGGCTGAAAATCTTTTTTTTCCTTTAATACAAGTGTGTGTTTTGAGTGAAAGGGAATTAAGTGTCTAAAAAAAGAAGTTCTTTGAATTAAGACTCATTTCAATTTAAGGCTGTTGAAAGGCAGAACGCCAGGTGTTGTGCAGAGGTTCCTTTGTTCATTGTCACAATTCAACGTGGATTTGCAAAATACTTTGACTAAATCTGTTCTGATTTTTCTGTCAGAAACATTTCAGGTGACAATTTTTACCCCAAAAACTCCACTTGAGGTAACTCAGACAAAACTGTTTAACATCAGCCTGGAGGGAAGTATTTTGTTCTTACTTCCCCAAAGAAATGTACACTTCAAACACTTGCAGGGGGAGATATTTTGCAGAAATCTCCAGTTTTACAGAAACCCAGTAGAGCAAGGATGTCTGCCTGGAAAAATCTTGGTCAAATCCAATATATCCCATGTCCTCCCCAGATGGCAGCCTCTGGTTTAAGGTGTCATCTCTCCCTAGCTCAGCACTTAGGTGAGTGCACAAAACCAGGTGCAGAATTCCCAGCTCCACAAATCCGGAGCTCATTGCTGGTGCCCGAGCAGGGCCTGGGGAGCTGCAGTGCCCAGGCTGGCCTGGTCCAGGCTGTGCCCCTGACACTGATGGGGCTGTGGTGAATTCCAGCAGCCGGGCAGAGGCCAGTCCAGAGCCTCCCTGAGCTCAGCACCAGCCCTGGCAAATCCTGTGCTGGCCCTCCTTCTGTCCCTCTGTGCCTTCAGGAGGGGTTGATGGCTCGGATGGGGTGGAAGGAGGGATTGAAACATCTGTGCACAGCCACAGCTTTTGCCTCAGGAAGGAGCAGCCTGCAGCACAGCCCCTTGTGAAAGGCTGAGAGCTGATTTATCACCACTCTTTTTCAGCACAGCCATCCTGAACTCATCCCTCCAGGGCTACGAACTCCTTTTTCTCCTCTTTCATCATTCCAAGACGACAGGAGTGGCTGTTGCCCTCCAGCATAGTGGGTCAAACGTGCTCCTCTGGTGCCCAAAACCACCCTGAGCTGGGGCCAGGTGTGCTGCTCTCCTGCAGGACCTCAAGGTAAAGAGACCTGAGGGGTCCAGAGCTCTTAAAGTTCAGGGCTTCCTATTACATTGCTAGCTTGGCAAATTTAACTCTTTACAGAAGTTTAGATTTTCTTTTTTTTCTTTTTCTGCTTCATTCTTTTCCCTGTTTTTCATTGTAAAAGCTCAATTAGACTTGCGTTGTGCTTTTCCTGCAAGTTTGCTTTGGTTCACCTCGTTCCTGGAGGCAGCCCAGGTCTCTGTGGGGTGAGGCATTAAGGGCAATCCCTGCAGCCCAGAGTGATGAGGCTGCAGGGCTTCATTGAGTCCTTTGTGGAGAGTCTTCTCCTGGCAAAAATGTGAATTTTGGATGGTGAAGCAGGAACACTTCCAAGCTCACTGGTGGAAAAAGGGGGCTGAGCCAAGTGCTGTAATTCAGAGCAGACCCTCAGCTGACCTGATTACAGCAGAGCTGCCACCAAACCTGTGCTGGCTCAGGGATGAGGAGCCATCCAAGCGGTCTCTGACAGTGCTGGACTCACTGAGCTCAGCTCAGCTCAGCCTGCCCAGGTTTGCAGGATTTCATGCATTTCATCTTGGTGGAAAGGTCCACCAGTGAAAAATGGGGACTCTATCTGCTCCAAAACCAGCAATTCTGAATGTAAAAACGAATGGAAATGTTAAGGGTGGCTTGTGTTCAGAGCACAGCCACAGAACTCATCCCTGGACCACTGGGAGCTGCCAGAGCAGGAGCCAAACTTCCCAGCTTGGGCTGTGAGCTGGGAGGAACCAAACTGGCCATGCACATCTCAGGGTCTTACCATCATTATTGCTCTTGTTATCAGCCAGAAACCCCCAGCATGGCCTTGAAGCAATTCAATTTTAAAAACCCACAAAAATATAAATGGACCTTCCAGAATGGGTTCACATTTTCTTTGGCTAATGGCCCATTCTGTGATTCCAGCTGAGCCAAATCCTAAATTCTAAGAAAAGCTCCATCATCTCCCTTCTGTTTGAAGGGAAACTGCCAACATGTCTCACCCATAATCGTCTGGATCTGAGGAGAGACATTTAGATTTATGACGGGAGGCAGGGAGCCAAGTTCCATTGATCTTCAGTGGAAATCCCTCAGTGAGAAATCCCTCACTTCCATTGCTGGCAGGGAGAGGCAGGCTTTGCCTGCGTGGCTGGATTTGTTCTGCAGCTCTCAGCACCATCCAGACGGAATTCCTGTTTGCTATCCTGTTATTATCTCTGATTGAGGGGGATGGGAGAGGGATTTAAGCCATTCCTGCACTCTTAGGCTTGCAGTGATGTGCCTTTACAAGCCCTTTTTCATTTGTTGTCCTCAAAATCGAGTTTCCTGGGTGGGTTTTCACTGCTGGGGCAAAGTCTCACCCTCCTTTACTCAGCTTTAGCACAAGTGGGTCAGGGTAATGACTCACTTTCAGTATTTAAAGCCAGTCCAATAAATCCCTAAATGACTTTCTAACGATGCAGTAAACATAATCAATGCACATTAACAAAGCACTGGGAAGCCAAGAAATTCTTTGGGGGGTAAAACTCATACCATGAATCTTTCCATGTTGTTGTATCAGGCAGGAACCACTGACTCCCTCATTGTGTTCGACAGAGACAGATGGGAAATATTTTCTAAAGCCATTCCAAGGCTAGCCCAGGTTTTTCAAAGAGGAAATTTTGGAGCAGAAAGATATACACCTGATTTTTTTTTTTTTTTTTTTTTTTTTTAGGTATGTAAATGCTTTAAGATTCAGGTACATACCAAAATGGGTTTTTACAAATGTCAGAGAATCTGAGGTTTCAAGGACCTCTGGAGGTCTCTAGCCCTCTTGAGAAGGCTTCAATGTTACCCCAGGACCTTGTTCAGGCAGCCTCTGAATAGCTCAGGGATGACAGCTCCTGCTGCTCTCCCAGGGCTGCACAACCTTCCAGGGAACGGAACTGAATTCTGGGAAGATTTAGGGCTTCCCAGATGAGTGTATTCCTTTCACATCTGGAGGGGGAAATGGGCCTTTCTCTCAGAAGCAGATTCTGGGTGAGCTTTACTCACCCTGACACAGACACAGGAAAGTCAAACACATTTATACACCTCCAGTTCTCTCCATAATCCTTCTAGAGGGAAGAAGCCCAAACAAATCATCTCATGCTGCACCAGCTCAAAGGAAAACACCAGGCTGTGGAAAGATTTGAACATGAGCCAGTCTCAGGTCAGGACATGCGAATCCTGCCCCTGGAGCACCCTGAGCTCCAGCCAGCACCTCTAGTACTCCTGACCAGCATTCCCAGTCACTCCTGACCAGCATCTCCAGTCACTCCTGACCAGCATCCCCAGTCACTCCTGACCAGCATTCCCAGTCACTCCTGACCATCCCCAGTCACTCCTGACCATCCCCAGTCACTCCTGACCATCTCCAGTCACTCCTGACCATCTCCAGTCACTCCTGACCAGCATTCCCAGTCACTCCTGACCATCTCCAGTCACTCCTGACCATCCCCAGTCACTCCTGACCAGCATCCCCAGTCACTCCTGACCAGCATTCCCAGTCACTCCTGATCATCCCCAGTCACTCCTGACCATCTCCAGTCACTCCTGACCATCCCCAGTCACTCCTGACCATCCCCAGTCACTCCTGACCAGCATCCCCAGTCACTCCTGACCAGTATCCCCAGTCACTCCTGACCATCTCCAGTCACTCCTGACCATCCCCAGTCACTCCTGACCAGTATCCCCAGTCACTCCTGACCAGCATCTCCAGTCACTCCTGACCAGCATCCCCAGTCACTCCTGACCATCCCCAGTCACTCCTGACCAGTATCCCCAGTCACTCCTGACCATCTCCAGTCACTCCTGATCATCCCCAGTCACTCCTGACCAGCATCCCCAGTCACTCCTGACCATCCCCAGTCACTCCTGACCATCTCCAGTCACTCCTGACCATCCCCAGTCACTCCTGACCATCCCCAGTCACTCCTGACCAGCATCTCCAGTCACTCCTGACCATCCCCAGTCACTCCTGACCATCCCCAGTCACTCCTGCCCATCTCCAGTCACTGCTGACCATCTCCAGTCACTCCTGACCATCCCCAGTCACTCCTGACCAGCATCCCCAGTCACTCCTGACCAGTGTTGTCACAGGATCCAGAGGTCCTGACCAGTCCCAGCCCCTTGTGTTCCAAGCTGCACAGATACCCAGTACGGACACTTGGCACAGACAGTAGCCAAGTCCCTGCCCAAAACCCCCTGCAGTAAAAATAGATAAGACAGATAGAGGCACAGATTTCTGGAAAGACACACATTAGGTCAGGAGCAGGGTTGAAATGAGAGAGCAGAGAAGTAGCAGTCTCAGGTCCCACAGTTAAAGCTTTTCCTCTGGCACTCAGGCATAAACCACACAGTTCAAAATGCCCTGGCCCAGATGCTCCAGTTACCTCGAATTCAGAGCCCAGAAAGCTGCAAAGCCTGAGTCAGACACAGAGCTGAGATGCCCCAAAACAGCTACAGGCCCAAAGTGCTTCTCCCAAGACCCACAATTCATTCACATCCTTGGTTTTCAGGCTCCTGAGACAATTTTCTCCGAAGCTGGGCATGGTCTCCAACTCCCACAGCTTTCCCTGGGCTCTGACTCATCACCCCAACCCTTTCCCTTGGAACTCAAGATGTGCAGCCATTGCATCATTAGCTGTAATGGCAGATAGTGTTACTGATAGTCACCTTTAATTAGCAACCCAGCAATCACGCCAAGTGTGCTTTGTGTTCCTCACCCCAGCGCTGTGTTTGGGCTCACAGAACACTTACAAATAGTATGAATAGTAATTGCATCAATAATAACCACGGTTGTGAGTGTTTATGTATCATCCATCTGCTCCAGATCCGCAGTGACAGATAACGCTGCAGCCATCTGGCCTCGCTGCGTGCGCTTGGCTCCTGCTCCTCAGGATGGCAAAAGCCAGTCCCGTCTCCATCCCGGCAGCTCCCACTGGTTCCGACTTGCTAGCAGTGTAAATCACCTCCTCAACTGCACACACTCCTGGAGAGGAGAAGGCAACCCCCAGGCTAAAGTTGGGAGCACCAAGATGTAAAGCGAGAGCTTCTCACAGAGGAGAGGGGAGTCTGCCAAGCCCAGTGACAGAAGGACAGACACCACTGCAAAGCACAGGCACTCCCAGCGCAGTTACAGTCTCGTTTCACCACTTTTTAAACTAGCCCTGGCTCCTGTGTGGCTTTGAGGGGAATTCCCCTTGTCCTGGTCCTGGCACAGCAAGCACAGCAAACACCACACGGGGTGTATTGAACACTAGGACGCATCCAAAATGTCACACCATCAGCGTCACTGCCCAACAAAGGACAGGATCTGTCTATGCATCTGCAGGGAGGACTCCCAGGTGACACACGAGTGAGCCAAGTGCCTGCTGGAAATGACTAAAACCATCCCAAAACTGAGTATTTTCCAGCTTCTCTTTTTTCTTCCCCCCTGTCCCCAAAGCAAGAGCTCCAGGGTGAAAGTGAGAGCAATGTTGGATTTGTCTTTACAAACAAACTGTGGGTCTGCTGGTAGATAAGACCAGTACTGAGAGATAAAAGAAACAATGGGAAGGATTCCACTGATTGATGAATGGGAAAAGTTATTTGCCTTTACAAACAAACTGTAGTTTGCTGATAAATTAAACTGGATATTGAAAGATTAAACAATGGGGGGAAACTATGAATTCTGTAAGAATTAAAAATGAAAAGGGAGG